>CM035118.1:77104429-77540579 GCA_020205555.1 Panax stipuleanatus
AGTTGGTGATGAATGAAAAAGGAGAGACTATCAAGGCAATAAGGAGTGATCATGGCAGAGAGTTCAATTTCTCAGAATTGGATCAGTTCTGTGCAGACAATGGCATCAGTTACAATTTCTTAGCACCACGAACTCCTCAACAAAATGGAGTGGCTGAAAGGAAAATAGAACACTTATAGAAGCTGGGAGAACTCTACTAGCAACAGTTCATCTGCCTGAATACTTTTGGGCAGAAGCCATTAACACTGCATGCTATACACAGAACAGATCTCTTGTACACTCTACGCTAAAAAAGACACCCTACGAGCTATGGAAAGGAAGAAAGCTAAATGTCAATTACTTCCATGTGTTCGGCTGTTCATGCTACATTCTCAACAATGGCAAGCAATATCTGACTAAGTTCCAACCTAAGTCAGATGAAGGAATCTTCCTTGGTTATGCCACAGACAGCAAAGCCTACAGAGTGTTCAACATAAGACATTAAGTGTTGAAGTCTCAATCCATATCATCTTTGATGAAACAGACTCAGACAAGTCTGCACCACAAGACACTACGATTGACGATACCGACACTACGAATGAAGCAGTCGAGCCTAACACTACGACCGTAGTTCTTGAACAAAGAATCGTAGTGTTCGAAGAAGAAATCGTAGAGAGAACTGAACCAGACGACTATTCTGAACACAAGAACAGAAGTCAATCTTGAGGAGTTCAGACAAGAAGGCACCAGAACAGATTTCCAATAGGGAACAGGTGGGCAAGAGATCACACTCAAGATCTGATCATTGGTGATCCAACTGCCAAAATCAAAACAAGATCTGCAACTCAGAATGAATGCTTCTATTTGAGTTTTTTATCCAAACAGAACCCAAGAAGATTGAAGACGCTGTGCTAGATGCAAGCTGGATTGAAGCCATGTAAGAGGAACTAAATCAATTTGAAAGAAGCAAAGTTTGGAGATTAGTTCAAAGACCAAAGAATCACCCAGTCATCGGCACCAAATGGGTCTTCAGGAACAAGATGGATGAAGATGGGGTGATCACCTGAAACAAAGCAAGACTGGTGGCCAAAGGTTATTCTCAAAAAGAAGGTATAGAATACGATGAGACCTTCGCACCAGTTGCCAGACTTGAAGCAATCAGAATATTCTTTGCATTTGCTGCTCACATGAAGTTCAAAGTATTCCAGATGGATGTCAAGAGTACATTCCTAAATGGTGAACTTCAAGAAGAAGTCTACTTGGAGTAACCCCCAGGTTTTGTTAATCCAACCCTCTCTTATTATGTCTATAGATTAATAAAGCCTTATATGGACTTAAACAAGCACCTAGAGCATGGTATGAAACACTAACAAACTTTTTTATTGAAAAAGGATTCACTAGAGGTAGAATAGACACTACACTATTTCTTAGGAAGTACAAAGAGAAAGTCTTATTAGTTCAAATATATGTGGATGATATTATCTTTGGTTCTTCTAATGAAATCTGTGCAAGATATTTGCCAAGCTTATGCAGAGCAAATTTGAAATGAGCATGATGGGTGAGCTGAACTTCTTCCTTGGACTACAAGTGAAGCAAACTGATGAAGGTATCTTCATAAGCCAAGCTAAGTACATCAAAGACTTACTTAAGAAGTATGGCATGGAATCAGCCTCTCCTATGAAAACACCAATTGCTCCAGCAACTAAGCTTGAAAAAGATGAGAAAAGTAAAGGTATTGATATTACTCAATACAGAGGTATGATAGGCTCCCTTCTCTACTTAACTGCCAGTAGACCAAACATAATGTTTGCAACATGTATATGTGCTAGATGTCAAGCTAATCCTAAGGAATCACACTTAACTGCTATAAAAAGGATTTTCAGGTATCTTAAAGGTACACCCTACTTGGGTCTATGGTATCACAAGGAGTCCTCATTTGAACTGACAGGATATTCAGATGCTGACTTTGCAGAATGCAAAATAGATAGAAAAAGTACCAGTGACACTTGTCAACTACTAGGAAATAGACTAGTGTCCTGGTTCAGCAAGAAGCAAAACTCAGTATCAACTTCAACAGCAGAAGCTGAATATATTGCTGCAGGCAGCTGCTGTGCTCAAATTCTAGATGAAGAAATCAACTAGCAGATTATGGGTTTGATTTCAAATCTATACCCATAAACTGTGATAACACAAGTGCCATAGAAATAACAAATAATCCTGTCATGCATTCTAGGACTAAGCATATAGAAATAACATATCATTTTATTAGGGATCATGTTCAAAATGGAACAATATCTTTGCAATACATCCCTACTAAAAATCAACTTGCTGATGTTTTTACAAAACTCTTAGATGAGTCCAGATTTAATAAACTGATAAGTGAGTTAGGTATGTTAAATTTACAACCATAAATTCTATGCTCTAGATAGTGTTAACCTTGCAGATATAAAGGCTAAGTCAAAATCGTAGAGATGACAAAGAGGAACCACGATTGTGGAGTGATGCAATCAAGATAAAAGGCTCACTGTGATAGCAACACAACAAGCCAAGCAACCCTTTTGATAAATGTCTCAGGGACAAACCTAATCCTTAGTTTTAAACTAAGAGGTTGGCCCTTCCTGAGTAACCTTAATCTAGAAGGTTCGCCATTTCAGAAGGCATCATAGAAAATCGTAGAGTCAACGGTCAAGGAGTGAGTAACGGATCAAACTCAACAATCGTGGAGTGGTTCTCGGCATTTGTAGTCTTCTCACAAGGACACACTAGCTCAGGGGGAGCTAAGGGCAGAACAAAAATTTCCACATAGATTAAAATTGAAGAGTTCTGCAGAATCTGACACGTGTCCCATGATGCAAAACTATGGAGGGAAGTTAAATTCATTTTGGAACTACTTCTGATAGTTTACCTCTAAATTTCAAAAGACTATCTCTCTCTTACTTTCTCTCTTTATCTTTCTCTCAAACGAAAGCCTAAGTTTCAGAAAGCTAAGCCAAGTTCGTTCATTTCAGGAGAATCAATACACATAAATGGCTGCTTCCAGAATTATTTCGGGATATCAGCTATGATTTGACGGGTTTGAGGATGCTGGTCCAGAAATTCACAAAGTACTTTCACTACTGGAGAGAGCTAGACTTAAAGACGCTTTGAGCACCAGCACCCTGATCTACAACAAGCTGGTGAAAGAGTTTTATACCCATGGAGTCATTGAAGAAGACTTCATTCTCACCAAAGTAAAAGGCGATCAGATTCAATTCAACTCAGAAAGCATAAAACCTTGCCTAGGGTTCATCAATGAAGGTCTTCCATCACTGGATCGAATCAATTTCCATAAAGGCCTAAAGAAGAGGAAACACAACAAAACTTAAGGAAAGAGTGGCTACAGGAAGAAGAAAGAGTTTCCCAAGAATATGAGTTTCTTGCTGAAATTGTTGGAAAAATGCATATGCTATAAGGGCTCTGGCCACGATACTGTCAATGAGAATAACTGAAGCTCATGACAGCTATCAAGTACAGAGTTCAACTCAACTATGGAGCTTTACTGATGGAATGGTTTGGGAAACGGATGGAAAGCCCCAAGAAGGCCAAGAGCACTGCAAAGATGCCTTATGGGAGATTTATCAGCATGATACTAGAAGCTACACTGGGTGACTAGATTGAAGATAAGGAAGGTGTCGCCATTATCCCCAACAAAAGATGACCCAGCAATTATTTCAGAACTGGAAGAGAAGCCAACAGAGAATGTAAAGATGAAAGCTGCAACTTCATCTGCTGTAAGGGAAGCCATGGAGGAAGAAGAAGAAGAAATGAATCAAGAAAATGATGCAGCTTTAGTCAAAAAAAGCAAAGGAAAGAAGAAAATAAATGAAAGTATGCCAGTGGCTGAGGAACCCCAAGGCCAACCACTGATGCACTTCAAGCATGCCTGATGCTGAAATGGAATTTAGTGGCCTAATGACTGACAGAGTTATTACTCCTGAGGCAGCTCAAGCATCAGAAGAGGCTCTGAAAGAAAGGAAAAGAAGAAGAAAAGGGAAACAAGTGAGAACATGGCTGAAGAAAGTTCTGAGCCTCAGAAGAAGAAGAAACGTAGTCACGGAACAAGGAAGCCTACACTGACTATGATTGTGGAGTCTTCACCACTCGTAGAGTCTAGGCTGACCACTGCTACGGAAGAAGATGATGCAACAGCCTCTCAGCCTGAACAGACAATCAAGGCTGAAGCTGAAAAAGGTTTTGAAGATGTAATTATAACGACCCCAAAATTCATACAATATAATTCTCATCCTCGATCATTAGCAATACATCTTTAATCTATATTTACATCATTATTCGATATTAAAATCACTAAAAATGCGGAATATTTAAAATTTTTATAAACTTTCTTTCTATATTGCCCTGAATCGCAACCTTAACATTACAAATATTTGATTCAATTCTATTACATGAATCGCTACAACGAAAGAACTATACAAAGTCTTACATCACTAAGCACTATCCATTATACGTCGGATAGCTCAACTTACAACTTAACATTAAGTTACAATGAAAACATCAACTACAATTTGAAATTTAACAAAATTAATATTCTTTAACATTGATCTCTATAAATCACTTAACACGTATCTTTACCTTGCATCCTTGACCTGCAAAAATGGTTATTTGCAAGAGTGAGCTCGACAGCTCAGCAAGATCTAACAATTTTCATGCATCACATAGCACATAATTAACATGCTCAATATTAAAGTAACATGGCATACATACTTTAATCACATAACAAATATAAAGATTGAGTTCCTTACTCAATCAACATTATTAAATCAATCAATGTAGTTATAAATTGACTTTAACATTTCATGCTTGCAACATATACAACATAGCATACTCTTTGCAATACAATTTAAAACAGTACATAATATCATCAAGTTCACATAGAAAATAGGAATCGAAAGACTTGCCTTGATCGTTATTTACCAATAACAGTTTAACAGCTTACAGATATCTACATTTCACGTGCCCTACACAATTATATAATCATTCACATAAACTATTAGTCACATAGCAAAGCATATTAGTTGTAATGTAAACTTTACTCTACATCTCATAACCCTTCATATTATCAATACACAATGTTCAACTTGATTGTGTTAACTATCGACTTATATTTCATTATATTTCTTTTTCGTAATATTCAAAATTTATTCAAGTGTTTAAATCTTCCTAGGACTAATTATTAGTTTTATACTAACCCCATTTTATATCTTATAATGTTCATTTCATTATAATCGAAATACTATTTAAGTGTATTACCACATTACACGGCGTTTCGACGTTTATACGTCACACGCCTAACTCGCCTCTTTTGCATGTGCTTTGCATGCTCCTAGATTGGGTTACATTACTCTATAATATTTCATTCTTATTAAAAATATAATATTAAACAAGGTCATACACACTCGTTGTGGCGTTGAAACGCTTGCACGTCCGTAATCCAAACTTGCCTATTCGAATGCCCAAACGACACGCATTTGCGCACGCTTAGCACGCCCAACCGAATTGTCTAATACTCAAGGGTTATTGCTAAGTATCATTATAATACCTAATAGTCATGTTATGAAAGTTAGAACATCATTTTCCATGGTCGGGACCATTACATGTTCTTACGTGCATGCCCGACGCCCCCCGATTGCCTTCAAAAACACATCAGTCCCACAAATGACCATTTTGACCCTAGCTAACGACCTCAAATTGAAACACTTAAAGAATAAAAGTTGTAGGTCTACTCGTGCTCGTTCCGGATCATCTTGAATCGTCTCAATCGGGGTTCGTATGAAAACGTTATAGCTATTTTACCAAAGGAGGTCAAAATAGTCCCGGGCTAACTTTTCCTCCCGGAGCAGCTGCACCCAAAATAGCCTTGGGGGCAGCGCAGCTGCGCCCCTGGCAGAGTGCTACGTGAAATTTTCCTCCATTATGTTGTTCTGGCGAATTTTTTAACCCTTTTCTCCTTCCAATCATCATAAATCAAGCTATACACATCCGATTGAGTCCGTTTTCGACACTATGGATTCGTAATTCATAGAACTACACATCTACATGATAATATAAAACCTTCAAAAATATTAACAATTCTTTTTAAGGGTTCCAATTCAGTGTTCATGCTAATTTTCATATTTACACATATTAGCGAATTCAATCACTACGAATTCGTTTTACATCCGTTTGGACTCGTTCAACTTGGGTTGTTTTTGTTTTTTTCGTGTACTATCATAATATATCATCAATTTCAGATTTCCATCAAGAATTTATCATTAATTTTCATTCTAAAATTCAACCAAAACACATAAACCCATAAGAACACAATTTCCCCATTAGAAACTTGTTTTTACAATACTTTAATTTCTGAAAAATCGTTTATAGTATATATGTAAGGGATTACAACATCTATCAATTCATTCATAAAAACTCATGAACACGTTATGTATATAATCATGTATATACCAATTTTCATAGAAGTTCAATTATCATAGAACTAACAACGAAAAATATAAAACAAACTCTTTCAAATACAAGGGTTCAAATCATACCCTTGATGCTTAGTGAGGAAGAAGAGGGTGAGGTTTAGCAATGACTCTATCAAGGCCTTCCTCCTTTCCTCTTCTTTTTCTCTCTTCTTCTTCTCTTTTCACTCCATCTTTCTCTATGTTTTCTCTCTAACACAGACTAACATTTTTCTTTGTTTTAGACTTAGGTTTAGAATAAGAATTAATGTAGTTTTTTTTACAAAACGTAAACTGATATCATATATATTATATGTATAACTATATAATATATATTTAACTCCCAATTAAATCATCCTTTAATACCATAATTGCATTTAATATATATAAGTTACAACATTTGGAATTTAAAAAGCCCTAAGGCTTGTTTGGCAAAACAAGTTATTTTAAAAATAGATTTTTAGTAGTTAAGGTCATGTTTGGGTAAAACAGTTTTAAAACAAAAGTAAGGCCTTGTTTGGAAAAAAAATCATTTAAAAACTCTTTTCTTTATTTTAATAAATCCTTTTAACACATACTTTAATGTTACTCTTTAATTAATTAAATCTTAACATTCTAATTTAATTAATTAAAAGTCTAACATCAATTAAGCACATAAAATTATCACATAATTACAATTAATTGCTAATTATAATTGCGTGTAACACTCATCACATTACTCATCTAATTTAATTATCTCAATTCAATTAGAACTATAACATACAATCATTATATCAATTAAATTAAATACTAAATATTTATTTAATTAATATACTACACTTAATTACATTACTCCATAATAATCACATAATTATTTATTTAACTCAATAAATAATTCAATTAAAATATTTATTTACTCCAATAAATATTAAAATTAATATTTAAATTATATTCACATAGATTCACATATTTCACCATATATGACACGTATTCACATACTTAAACTCAAACATCAGATAATAAGAATTTTATTTATTAAATTCTCATTTATAAATTCTAAAAATCTGGGATGTCACATTCTTCCCTCCTTATAAGGATTCCGTCCTCGGAATCACCGAAACCCTACCTTACTCAGGTTTTCATCAAATTTCTTTAAAAACATTTATCGTTGAATAACTTCAACACATTACATTAATATAGGTTTATATTTTCTACTACATTAAGTTCTTCAACAAATTCTAGGTTTTATTTCATAACCCTAAATTAAACACAATTATGTTTTAAATATTATATATTCTCTAACTCGTTCATTACTACATACTCTACTCGTAGAATTCATATACTACATAATTCACCATCTATAATTATTCGGGTTATCACATTCACCCATTCTTCTAAGAATTTCGTCCTCGAAATTTTTATTAATCTTTATTCATTCAATCTATCAAAGTAGATTTTACGTTAATCTTATTCACTAACTTGTTGCGTTTAACAATTATTTCTTTCTAAGGAATATTCTTCTCGCTACATTCTCCTTCAGAATAATAAGAATCTTCCTCAATTGCTCAATAATTGGGAAGCGATATAAATAACCCAGGAATTTAAAAGATTCCAATAATGCTGAGTGGTCCAAGACCATGAACTTCTTTCTAGGTTTAATAGTGCTTCACCCCCGATACTTCACACTATAAACCGCATTGGTACTCTAGGTGGCTAGCCTATCGTACCCCTACGTCGGACCCAAACGTAGTACATCGTAACGACTATATGCTTTACCTTCGGAACTATAGTCTCCGATAACATGTCCCCCCCCTTTTATAGGGTTGTTCAACTCAGCTTCTTAACATTTGAATCCGCACCAAAATAATTTGGTTTGGCATAGTTAAACCAAGAACGCTCGAATTTCATAAACATCTTTCAACATTCGTCTAGCTGAATAAAGTAGCATAGACTTCTAGCAAAAATTCGGACATCAATCGAAATATATATATATATATATATATATATATATTTAACCAACTCAATAAAATAATATATATATATTTTTTTCTTTTAAGGAAACTAAAAGTAAATAAATCTTTCTTTTTTTTAAGGAAAGTAAAATAATAAGTAAATCTTTTCATAATATCCTGATACCGTACCGTAGTAATGATACGTTGAGGATTTCGTCATTACATGACGTCGTCATACTACATCATACCATAGTGGGCTGACGATCATACAATCACATCCAACACTAGGTTTAACTGCATTGATAACTTCCTCGATTGTTTTTACACCATATTAAATGATGCATATGAAATATATTTTGAAGATTTAAAATCATTTTGTCCAGCTGAAGCAATTAGCATAGACATGTGAATAATAGCACTATTTTAAAAATTCATTGGTTCCATCATTGATCCAATGTTTTTCAAGAAAATAGAAGTGCAACATCAGCACAAAGTCAATAAATTTTGAAAAACTAGCAAAGCTAGGAGATTTAGAATATAAAAACTTTCTCCATCAATATAAATCTTTACTCCATCATTACTTAATCATTCTATCAACCTTAAACAACATCAATGCTTTCTATATTATAAACTTTCTATACCCAGTATAGTTCATCGAACTTACCACACTTTGGAAGTTCAGGAACTTGCCACAATAATATGAGTTTAAGAACTTGTCCTAGCAATACGTAGTCAAAGAACTGATCAGAGACTGTCCATATGCTTAGGGGTTCAAAATATACATACGATTATGAGTCACGATCTTACCATAAATATGAGTTTTAAGAACTCGCCTAACCTTAAGATCATCTAATGTAATCTTAATATCATCTAATCTAATCTCTATTGACTCTAACTATCAATTATAATATGAGAAAAGAATCACCTTCTCGTCATAATTATATTGATAGCGCGACACCAACCTTCTAACGATTATCAATATGATAAACCAAGTGTAAGCACAAAACCCTGCCCATATAGAAGTTTGTACAACTCAGCCACCACATGAGTCCTCAATTGAAATCCCACTTAACTCTATCTTACTTATAACATCTCGTTCTATACTCGATACAGACTTCTTGTATCCCATCATTTATAACTCCTTGTGAGTTAATCTCGTACTATATCATAGTACATTCTCGTTATAGCATCAAACTATAACTATTCAATCATTACATACCATCTGTCTTTTACAACATCAAAATATCACGTTGTGATCTTATTCTATAATCATCTCACTTATGATTCTTTCATATCTCATTATCGTTTTATTTTAAAACTTCTTATCTCTACCTGTCATCATGACATATCATAATTTCATTATGCTTTCAATCTTATAGACCTCGTCTATTCATCGTTATTCGTCATATTTATTATTGAAGTTAGGAAACTCCTAATTCTCATTTACATATCTTTCCAAGATTCTTCTTTGAATCTTTTTGTTTATTAAACAACTCTTCCTTAAGAATTCCTAACTTCGTTCATATAGTTCAATATTTTATTCGAGTTTTAGAATCACATTTTCGTTATACGTAACTTAACTTCTCATTCTTTAAGGTCATAGCCTAAGGTACTCTTACCTAAGGTGTATAACCTACAGCTTTGATACCAACTGTAACGACCCCAAAATTCATACAATATAATTCTCATCCTCGATCATTAATAATACATCTTTAATCTATTTTTACATCATTATTCGATATTAAAATCACTAAAAATGCGGAATATTTAAAAATTTTATAAACTTTCTTTCTATATTGCCCTGAATCGCAACCTTAACATTACAAATATTTGATTCAATTCTATTACATGAATCGCTACAACGAAAGGACTATACAAAGTCTTACATCACTAAGCAATATCCATTATACGTCGGATAGCTCAACTTACAACTTAACAATTAAGTTACAATGAAAACATCAACTACAATTTGAAATTTAACAAAATTAATATTCTTTAACATTGATCTCTATAAATCACTTAACACGTATCTTTACCTTGCATCCTTGACCTGTAAAAATGGTTATTTGCAAGAGTGAGCTCGACAGCTCAGCAAGATCTAACAGTTTTCATGCATCACATAGCACATAATTAACATGCTCAATATTAAAGTAACATAGCATACATGCTTTAATCACATAACAAATATAAAGATTGAGTTCCTTACTCAATCAACATTATTAAATCAATCAATGTAGTCATAAATTGACTTTAACATTTCATGCTTGCAACATATACAACATAGCATACTCTTTGCAATACAATTTAAAACAGTTCATAATATCATCAAGTTCACATAGAAAATAGGAACCGAAAGACTTGCCTTGATCGCTATTTACCAATAACAGTTTAACAGCTTACAGATATCTGCACATCACGTGCCCTACACAATTATATAATCATTCACATAAACTATTAGTCACATAGAAAAGCATATTAGTTGTAATGTAAACTTTACTCTACATCTCATAACCCTTCATATTATCAATACACAATGTTCAACTTGATTGTGTTAACTATCGACTTATATTTCACTATATTTCTTTTTCGTAATATTCAAAATTTATTCAAGTGTTTAAATCTTGCTAGGACTAATTATTGGTTTTATACTAACCCCATTTTATATCTTATAATGTTCATTTCATTAGAATCGAAACACTATTTAAGTGTATTACCACATTACACGGCGTTTCGACGTTTATACGTCACACGCCTAACTCACCTCTTTTGCATGTGCTTTGCATGCTCCTAGATTGGGTTACATTACTCTATAATATTTTATTCTTATTAAAAACATAATATTAAACAAGGTCATACACACTCGTTGCGGTGTTGAAACGCTTGCATGTCCGTATGCCAAACTTGCCTATTTGAACGCCCAAACGACACGCATTTGCGCACGCTTAGCACGCCCAACCGAATTGTTTAATACTCAAGGGTTAATGCTAAGTATCATTATAATACATAAAAGTCATGTTATGAAAGTTAGAACATCATTTTCCATGGTCGGGACCATTACATGTGTTTACGTGCATATGCCCGACGCCCCCCGATTGCCTTCAAAAACATATCAGTCCCACAAATGACCATTTTGACCCTAGCTAACGACCTCAAATTGAAACACTTAAAGAATAAAAGTTGTAGGTCTACTCGTGCTCGTTCCGGATCATCTTGAATCGCCTCAATCGGAGTTCGTATGAAAACGTTATGGCTGTTTTACCAGAGGAGGTCAAAATAGTCCCGGGCTAACTTTTCCTCCCGGAGCAGCTGCGCCCCAAATAGCCTTGGGGGCAGCGCAGCTGCGCCCCTGGCAGACTACTACGCGAAATTTTCGTCCAGTATATTGTTCTGGCGAATTTTCTAACCCTTTTCTCCTTCCAATCATCATAAATCAAGCTATACACATCTGATTGAGTTCGTTTTCGACTCTATGGATTCGTAATTCATAGAACTACACATCTACATGATAATTATAACACTTGAAAAACATTAACAATTCCTTTTAAGGGTTCCAATTCAGTGTTCATGCTAATTTTTCATATTTTACACATATTTAGCGAATTCAATCACTACGAATTCGTTTTACATCCGTTTGGACTTGTTCAACTTGGGTTGTTTTTGTTTTTTTTTTGAGTACTATCATAATATATCATCAATTTCAGATTTCCATCAAGAATTTATTATCAATTTTCATTCTAAAATTCAATCAAAACACATAAACCCATAAGAACACAATTTCTCCATTAGAAACTTGTTTTTACAATACTTTAATTTCTGAAAAATCGTTTATAGTATATATGTAAGGGATTACAACTTCTATCAATTCATTCATAAAAACTCATGAACACGTTATGTATATATAATCATGTATATACCAATTTTCATAGAAGTTCAATTAACATAGAACTAACAATGAAAAAAATAAAACAAACTCTTTCAAATACAAGGGTTCAAATCATACCCTTGATGCTTAGTGAGGAAGAAGAGGGTGAGGTTTAGCAATGACTCTCTCAAGGCCTTCCTCCTTTCCTCTTCTTTTTCTCTCTTCTTCTTCTCTTTTCACTCCATCTTTCTCTGTGTTTTCTCTCTAACACAGACTAACCTTTTTCTTTGTTTTAGACTAATGTTTAGATTAAGAATTAACGTAGTTTTTTTTACAAAACGTAAACTGATATCATATATATTATATGTATAACTATATAATATATATTTAACTCCCAATTAAATCATCCTTTAATACCATAATTGCATTTAATATATATAAGTTACAACATTTGGAATTTAAAAAGCCCTAAGGCTTGTTTGGCAAAACAAGTTATTTTAAAAACAGATTTTTAGTAGTTAAGGTCATGTTTGGGTAAAACAGTTTTAAAACAAAAGTAAGGGCCTTGTTTGGAAAAAAATTATTTAAAAACTCTTTTCTTTATTTTAATAAATCCTTTTAACACATACTTTAATATTACTCTTTAATTAATTAAATCTTAACATTCTAATTTAATTAATTAAAAGTCTAACATCAATTAAGCACATAAAATTGTCACATAATTATAATTAATTGCTAATTATAATTGCATGTAACACTCATCTAATTTAATTATTTCAATTCAATTAGAACTATAACATACAATCATTATATCAATTAAATTAAATACTAAATATTTATTTAATTAATATACTACACTTAATTATATTACTCCATAATAATCACATAATTATTTATTTAACTCAATAAATAATTCAATTAAAATATTTATTTACTCCAATAAATATTTAAATTAATATTTAAATTATCTTCACATAGATTCACATATTTCACCATATATGACACGTATTCACATACTTAAACTCAAAACATCAGATAATAAGAATTTTATTTATTAAATTCTCATTTATAAATTCTAAAAATCTGGGATGTCACAGTAATCAAGCCCAAGAAGAAGAAGACTTTAGTTAAGAAATATATTCTTACTAATGAGGAAATTCTTAGGGAAGAGGACAGAAGAAGGGCGATTGAGAAGACTAAACAGATCACTGAATCTCAAGCATCTGTCCTAAACCAAGAAGAGGATCAGTCCACGATCAATCAGGAGGAAACCAATGCTAAAAAAGAAATGCCGAAGGATGTTGGTCCTCAAGAAGAAGGTCTGGTAGAAGAAGAAATGGCTCAGTCTGAGGAAGAAGCGCAGGAAGCACTTAAGCTGAGTCAAGATAAAGCCTTGAATGAAACTCTGGAGATTCACAATGAAAGGAGTGCTACAGCTGAGGGGGAGCTATTAAGAGCAAAAGAGCCACAGAATGCAGAAGTTGAGGTGGAGCTACCAGTTATCAGAGAAAACGTAGTCTCCCCAGTCAATGAAGAAACTGTAGTGTCTGCTGATGCTGTGATGGTGGATGTTGAAAATAACAATGTGTTGGAAAATCTGATGAACCAACTAATCAACTCATTCTCATAGAGCGACCCACTAATGACCCAATGATGATTGAGCACATCACACGAGTTGTCAAAGAAATGCTTGCAAGATCAACCATTGAAACACCAACTAGAATAGACGAGATTTTTTTTTGTGTGCTTCTGGGGACAGAATCCTTTTAAGGAGGGAAGATTGTAATGATTGAGATTTTATATTTAATTTTAAATATTTATTAAATTAAATAAATATTTATGTGAATTATTTATTGAGTAAATAAATAGATTAAGTAATTTATGGTAATGATTTAATTGAGTGTTACATATTAATTTAATGAATGTTATTTAATTGATATGTATATATATTAATGTTATATTATAGTTCTAATTTAATTGAGATAATTGAATTAGATGAATTATGTGATGAAGTGTTACATGAATTATAATTAGCTAGTAATTATAATTATGTGACAAATTTTATGTGATTAATGGATGTTAGATTTTAATTGATTAAATTAGATTATTAATATTTAATTGATTAAAATATGACATTAAAGTATGTGTCAAAATGATTTAATAAAATAAAAGGAAAAGAATTTTTAAATAATTTTTACCAAACAAGGCCCTTGTATTTGTTTTAAACCTATTTCTACCAAACAGGGCCCTAACTATCAAAAAGATGTTTTTAAATAAACTGTTTACCAAACATGGCCTTAGCATTAATAATCAATTTTTGAAAATAACCTTGTTTTGCCAAACAAGGCATTGTGGTTTTTGAATTTTGTAACTTATATAATAAATGTATTTATTATATATATTAAGTAATTAGTAGTTACATATATATCATTAGTATACGTATATTATATCAGTTATAATATATCTATACTACGTTAGATTAGAAGTTAGTTTGTAAAACTAAGAACAAAAAGAGAAAAGAAGAGCAGAGAAGTTAGAGAAGAGAAGGAAGAAGAAACTTGTGAAGGCTAGAATTAGTCATTGTATTCTTCTCCAATCATCAAAAAGGTAATTAATATCTTATAGTTTTAAAGAATTGTGATCAGTTGTTCTTCATTGTTTTGAGTTTCTGTGAATTTAGTTTTCTGTGAATTTCATGAAATTATGTAATCATGAATTTTATATATATGTATTGTATCCATGTGTTGATTGTGGTAATTGTATGACATAAGAGTATTTTCAAAAATCAAATTACTATAGAAATATATTTTTAACAGAAAATTCATGTTTATATGAGTTCATATGGAATTTCATGAGTGTGGTTAATGTTAATTGAGAAATTCATGCAATTGGTATATGTTAATATGCTTATTAAGTAATTTATAGATGCTATCTTCAACTTCGTATGTAATGCATGTATATAAGTTCGAATTGATGGAGAAAAATAGTTACAGTGAACTATTTTATGAAAAATATGAGTTTTCAAGAAAATGGCCAAATTAGATTTTCAAATTTATGATTATCATTGTTTAGATGGTTTTGTGTTTTAGAAGCATGTTATATATATGTATTATTGCATAGGTATGATTTACAATGTTTAAGTTACTGTAAATATCCATTTGTTGGCTTGTATGGGTTAATCGGTGAAGCAGAGTAACGTGGCTGTCTGCGTCTGGCCGAGTTGCTGCGCAGCTACGCCGGCAGCAAGGCCAGAAGCAGCGCAGCTGCGCCGCTTGTCCTTCCCAGATCCTTACCCTACGCAGCTGCGCCGGTGCCAAGGCCTGTGGCTGCGCAGGTGCGCCGGGCACAGTGCTTAGGCAGTGAAGGTTAGCTAATTGTGCAGTGTTGATTTTGAACCTAGTTTAATTATGCTATGACAGTGAGCATGTATCTAGTTGCTACAACATGTTGTTAACATAAATTTGACAAATTTATATTTAGAAAAGAAAAGAGGTTTGAAAACCTTAAAGTATGATTTGAATTATTATTTAAATGTGATATATGATTATAATTTAAATAATTATAATCAAAAGTAAATGTTTATTTTAAATTATAATGAATAAAGGTTGATTTATTAGATGTTAATTTAAATTATAATTTATGTAATTATAATTTAATAAATGCATGTTTAATTATGGATTTTAAATTGATAATTACATAATTAATTATAAATTGTGTAATTATAATGCATGATATAGTTTAAGTAATTATTAAGTAAATTGAAAATTACATGATTAATTATAAATTGTGTAATTATAAATGTATGAATGTAGTTTAATTGATTTTAAATTATAATTATTTATAATTTAAATGATAATTATAATTTGATTAAGTGTTTGAATTATAATTGTTTAATTATAATTTAGCTAAATACATAATTAAGTTAATTATGTGAGTATATGTGTGATGTGATTAACTATGTGATAGTTAATTATTATTGTTTATTTAATTAGAGTGAGTTAACCATGAGGGTTAACCACTTATGTGAATTAGTTATGTGTTAACTGATTTAGATTATTATAATTGAATGTGTATAGAAAGTATTAAAGTACGTGAATTGAATTAAGTAGCTTGCGCTTGAGGCAAGTCTTCTAAACCCTAAACTCGTTAATTTTATGCAAGTTTTGTAAACCCTAATCTTGTATAATTTCTTGAGTTCATATATTCTTGTTAAGAATGTCCTTTTCTATCTCTGTATTGGACAATTGTTTATTTAATTGAAATGACCTTAACTTATTGTTCAAGTAAGATCCGGTTATTATTTGAAATGCTTTAAGTTGATTCTAAAGCATATGTTAATTCATAATTCTTTTATTTATGAATTATTGGAAGTCGATTCAACTAATCCTTAGTTGATGAACGTGAATTCTAAATTACCCTTGTAAGCTTATCCAAACCAAACTTTCTTTGGTGCGGACTTGAATTCAAATTACTGAGTTGAACAACCCTATTTACTTGGGGAGGTTAATACGCATAGCGTTAAGATGTTTGTGCACAATACATGGTACGAAGGGCTGATCCCCCTAAGTACGAGTTAAGGTCCATAGTCTTATTGACTGTTAAAGGTTTAAATAGAAATATTTATAACCTAGGATAAGAGTTCAAAGGTCTTATGACCCTCAGATAAATTCTATATTCGAATTTTAATGTTGATAGAGAATTATTATTCAATTCTTTATTATTGAAGCAAGCTAAGTTGTTTAGATTCTTTTAAATATATCCTTTTATGTCTATGTTATTGTTAAACTCCAGTGAGCTGTGGTTTGCTCACTCTTGCATTAAATAACAATTTCAGTTAAGGTTGATAACGCTGATGCTCCGTCTACGAGTAAGGGCAAGGGAAAGCAAAGCAAGTGAAGACTTATTTTTTTATTATATTGAGAATGATTGTAATAAGACTTGAATGTTATGTTTTTGTTTTCGCACTTTATTATATTCATGTCAGGGTTAGAGTAAACCGGGATTATCTTGCAAGGTTGTAACCCTTGTTTTAAGGGAGATTTATCTATTCTAATTTAAGTTGTAGTTTATTTTACATTATTCATTGGGTAGATGTATGTTATATTAGAAAGTGAACACCAAATCATGTGAAAACGAAGTACCCGGATTTGGGAGTGTCACAGGTTGGTATCAAAGCTATAGGTTATGAAACCTTAGGTGGGGAAAAACCTTAGGTTAGTAGCCTTATAGGTAAGATCGAAAAGATAGGTGTGATAGGTAAAGATAATAAACTACCTTATGTGCTACGTGTTTACATTATAGTATTCGAACAGTGACGATTCGTTATCACGTAATAATGAACTTTAAAATTCTTTTGTCAGGATGTCGAACGTGGGAGAACCTAGTCAGGCTAGAGAGGATGTACCTCAGGTGCCTAGAGAGGAAGAGCCCCGTGACATACATATTGTCTGGGAGCAGCTGGTTAGGAGAGAGCCATCTCCAATGATCACCGTAGCTGGTCGGGAACTTGAGCTGACACCTATTCCAGAGGATGAGAACGAGGACAATTCTGAAGAGGAGGAAGAGGATCCCGAAGAGGAATTCCCACCTCACTCTACTAGTGCTGAGATGTACGAGGCAGTCTACGATAGCAACGTGGAGCTTCATGGACGAGTAGGAGATCTCGAGGAGACTATCCAGCAACGAGATGAGATGATCGAGGAAATGGCAAGTGACCTGGGAGATGCACAATGGAACCCGATACATATGGAGGTTGAAAGAGATGCTGCTCGATTTGAACTGGCGAAGCTGAAGCAAGACATCCAGGAGGAGTCAAGGAAGCGTGCCAGAGCTGAAGAGTCAAGCTTGAGGGCTAATCAATGAGCTGATCGAGCTGAAGATGAAGCTGAAGCTAAGAGGGCCAAGCTGAGGGAAACAGAATATGCATTTCATACAGCGATAGAGAGAGCTTAGGACCGTATTTTCTACTACCCAGCTCAGTTCCAAGGTTTACCGTGGTATGTGGTGGACCGAAGAATGGAATTTTGGGTAATGGAAGAGGAACATAGAGAGGCTGTGCGACGTATTAATATGCCTAGGCAGTAGCAGCAGTATTAGTAATAGTAGTAGCAGTAGCAGTAGTAGTAGAACTTTTATTTATGTATTGCTTTTTGTATTAAATAATGTAAATTCCATAATTTGAGATAAGAATGGGATGATTTAATAATATAATCCTGCAACTTTTTCAGTTCAGGAAGGATGATGTAAATGGCAGAAATACTATCTGATTGATGTTTTTTTAAACTACGACTAATGAATAAAAGAAGTTTATTGACGTGCTTGGTGTTCTATGTGAACTAAGTTATTCGAACGTTTAAGTATGAACTGGAGTACTTAATAATTGAATAAAGGGTCTAATAATAATATTTTCTTAATAGAAAGTGCCTCCTAGAAGAAGAGTGACACGTCAAAATCCTGAGGGTTCGACGAACAACAATAATAATGAGGGAACGAATCCCAATTCGGTTCAGCAGTTGGTGAATCTGTTGACAGGAGCTCTTGCGAATCAGCCGCAGGTGCAGGGTACTACTTTCAAGGAATTCAAGGCAGTAGGACCGCTTGAGGTCAAAGGATCGACTAAACCTATCGAAGCTCAGACATGGGTTATGGAAATGGAGAAGGTATTTGACGTAGCTAGGGTAGGAGAAGACCAAAAGACAATGTTTGCGGCTTTTATGTTGAAGTCGGATGCTAGCTTTTGGTGGCAGGCTAACAAGACTCGAGAGGGAGAGGGAGTCATCACGTGGGAACGTTTCAAGGAAATGTTCTACGAGATGTATTTTCCAGTGAGTTCCCAGGACCAGATGGAGGTCTAGTTCCTAGAACTTAAGCAGGGAAGGATGACGGTGTCTGAGTATGCCGCTAAGTTTAACGAGTTGGCCAGGTTCGCTACATACCAGGTCAGCACTAACGCTAGGAAGGCGAGAAGGTTTGAACGGGGACTGAAGCCCGGCTCTACAGCAAGGTTTCCATGTTCCAGCTGAGTACCTTTGCAGCGGTGTTGGAGAAAGCCATACTTGCCGAAGGAGGAAGCAACGCGGTGACGAAGTTCAACCAAGATAAGAAGAAGAAGAATGAGGTAGAAACCAAGACTGGGGGTAGCAGCGCTGTGAACCAGAAAAGGAAGTGGTCCGATAATACCTCTGCTGGGAGTCAGCAAGGAAGCTAGCAGAAGAGGAAGTTCGAAGCATGTGCTACATGCGATAAGAATCACACTGGCGTGTGTATGAAGGGGAAGCGGGTGTGCTTCAAATGTGGTCAGGAAGGCCACATCGCGCCTAATTGCCCAAAACCGAAGAAGGGAGCTTGCTTTACATGTGGATCCAAAGATCACATGGCTCGCAACTGCCCGAAGAAGCTGACTGCAGGGTCAACAGGGAGCGAAGGGAATGGAAGTGGTAGTACCGTTACTATCGCTGCTCCATTGCAAGCTGTTCGACCCACTGCACGGACATTCAATATGACGGTGCAGGATGCTGTGCAATCAAAAGATGTGGTGTCAAGTATTATTCCGGTCAATAGTATAAATGCATATGTATTATTTGATTCGGGTGCTACTTGCTCATTCATATCTGATGATTTTGCTAGAACCCTAGACTTACCTGTAGAGGAGTTAATTTACCCTTTGAACATAGAGATTGCGAATAGGGAGGTTATTCCTGTTAGGAGCATTTATAAGAACTGTAGATTGGACATTAAGGGTCAGGAGCTTAGAGTAGATTTGATTCCGATAAAACTTGGGGAATTCGACGTCATACTAGGTATGGATTGGTTGTTCAACCATGGGGCGATAATCGACTGTCAGAAGAAGTCGGTAAACCTTACGACTCCGTCAAAGTTGGTGTTCTATGGTAGCAAATCGCCTAGGCAAGCAAGTTGTTTGACGGTTATGCAAGCCAAGAAATTTCTGACGCAAGGCTATGTAGGATATCTAGTCTACATAGTAGATTCGCGTAAGGAAAGCCCGAAGGTGGAGGAGATATCAGTAGTGAAGGAGTTTGTGGACGTTTTTCCAAGAGATTTACCAGGACTTCCCCTAGATAGGGAGACAGAGTTCGTGATCGATCTAGCGCCGGGAACTGCTCCGATTTCAAAGGCTCTGTACCGAATGGCTCCAGTCGAGATGAAGGAACTGATGGTTCAACTGCAAGAACTGCTAGCCAAGAAGTATATTCAACTGAGCGTTTCACCGTGGGGAGCGCCTGTCTTATTCGTGAAGAAGAAGGATGGGTCGATGCGTCTTTGCATTGATTATAGAGAGTTGAATAATGTTACGATCAAGAATAGGTATCCTTTACCTAGGATCGATGACTTGTTTGATCAACTGAAGGTGCGAAATACTTCTCAAAAATTAATTTGAGAAGCGGGTATCATCAGTTGAAGGTGAGGAAGGAAGATATACCGAAAACGACTTTTAAAACTCGGTATGGTCATTACGAGTTCTTGGTGATGTCATTTGGTCTCACGAATGCCCCAGCTGCATTTATGGACTTAATGAACAGGGTGTTCAAGCCATTTTTGGACAAGTTCGTGGTAGTGTTCATAGATGACATCCTGGTTTATTCCAAGACCGAGGAGGAGCATGCTGAACACTTACGACAAGAAAAGCTTTACGCTAAATTCTCGAAATGTGAATTTTGGTTGGAACGTGTGCAATTCCTTGGCCACGTGATCTACAAGGATGGTATTTCGGTAGATCCGTCGAAAGTTGAGGCCGTCATTAGTTGGGAACAGCCGAAGACGCCGTCTGAAGTGAGAAGTTTCTTAGGATTGGCTGGTTATTACCGAAGATTTATTCAAGACTTTTCTAGAATCGCAACTCCGTTGACGAATTTGACTCGTAAAATAGTTAAGTTTGTTTGGACGGAGAAGTGTGAGGAGAGTTTTCAAGAGCTGAAGAAGAGGTTGAGTACTGCGCATGTATTGTCTTTACCGGATAGTTCGGGAAATTTCGTAGTATATAGCGATGCCTCACATAAAGGATTTGGCTGTGTGTTGATGCAGAGCGGCAAAGTCATTGCCTATGCGTCACGTCAGCTGAAGGATTACGAGAAGGGGTATCCGACCCATGATCTAGAATTGGCGGCAGTAGTGTTTGCCCTAAAGATTTGGAGGCACTACTTATATGGAGAGAAGTGTGAAATATACACAGATCACAAGAGCTTGAAGTATATATTTACCCAGAAGGATATGAACATGCGCCAAAGAAGATGGTTGGAACTGATTAAAGACTATGATTGCGAGAAACTTTACCATCCGGGTAAAGCTAACGTTGTTGCCGACGCTTTGAGCAGAAAAGGTCGGGAGAAGCTGAACGTGTTAACTGATCAGGATCGGTTAATAGAACAAATGGCTAGATTGGAGTTGGAAGTGAAGTTTTTGAAAGAATCGGATGAGATGTTGTTTCAAATAACCACTGGTTCTACTTTAATAGACAAAGTGAAAGAAGCACAACTTCATGATGAAGAATGTGAAAAGATTCGGACGAGGTTAACTGATGGCGAAGAGTTCAAGTTCAAGGTCGATAATGAAGGACTGTTACGATTTGAAGGTAGAATCTGGGTACCGCCAGTACCAGAGGTCAAAGAGGAGATTTTGAGCGAAGCTCATAGTTCTAGATATTCTATTCACCCTGGGAGTATGAAGATGTACCAGGATCTCAGGCATCATTTTTGGTGGCCAAATATGAAGAGGGATGTGGCTGAATGCGTTGCGAAATGCTTAACGTGCCAGAAAGTCAAAGCAGAACACCAGAGACCGAGTGGTTTGCTACAACCGTTAGAAATTCCAGAGTGGAAGTGGGAGCACATCACGATGGATTTTGTGGTAGGGCTTCCAACGACTCAGAAGGGATATGATGCGATATGGGTTATAGTGGATCGACTGATGAAGTCAGCCCACTTTCTGCCGATCAGGGTCAAGTACAACCTGGATAAACTAGCAAAGCTCTACATGAAGGAAATTATTTCTCGACATGGTATTCCGGTGTCGATTGTGTCCGACAAAGATCCACGTTTCACGTCTAATTTCTGGAAGCGATTGCAAGAATGTATGGGAACACAATTGTGAATGAGTACAGCGTATCATCCTCAAATCGATGGCCAGAGCGAAAGAACGATTCAAACGCTTGAGGATATGCTGAGAGCTTGTGTGATGGACTTCAAAGGAAGCTAGGAGGATCATCTACCATTGGTGGAGTTCGCCTACAACAATAGTCATCATGCGAGTATTGGCATGCCGCCCTACGAAGCGTTATACGGTAGAAAATACAGAACTCCTTTGTGCTGGGATGAAGTCGGTGAACGTCAATTGTTGGGACCAGAATTGGTACAACAAACCGCCAAAATTGTGAAGCTGATCAGAACGAGATTAGTTGTTGCTCAAGACAGACAGAAGAAGTATGCCGATTTACATCGACAGAACTGAGAATTCTTACCAGGAAGTTTCGTGTTCCTGAAAGTATCTCCCTGGAAGGGAAAAATTCGATTCGGTAAGAAGGGGAAGCTGAGTCCCCTATTCATTGGACCTTTTGAGGTACTACGAAAGGTGGGCGAGGTTGCTTACGAGATTGCATTACCTCCGGAGCTTGAGAATATACATAATGTCTTCCATATTTCTGTGTTAAGACCTTACAAGCATGATTATAAACATATTATAGAATATGAACCTTTACAGTTTGATAAAGACTTAACATCTGAAGAAGTGCCTGTTCAAATAATTGATAGAAAAGAACAAGTACTTAGGAATAAAGTGATACCTTCTGTTAAGGTAATCTGGAGGAACCACAGTGCTGAAGAAGCTACGTGGGAACTCGAAGATGTTATGATAAAATCTTATCCGCATTTATTTGCTTAGTTGTGTGTAACCCTTTATATACTGATTCTGGGGACAGAATCCTTTTAAGGAGGGAAGAATGTAATAGACGAGATTTTTTTTATGTGTGATTCTGGGGACAGAATCCTTTTAAGGATGGAAGATTGTAACGATTGAGATTTTATAATTAATTTTAAATATTTATTGAATTAAATAAATATTTATGTGAATTATTTATTGAGTAAATAAATAGATTAAGTAATTTATGGTAATGATTTAATTGAGTGTTACATATTAATTTAATGAATGTTATTTAATTGATATGTATATATATTAATGTTATATTATAGTTCTAATTTAATTGAGATAATTGAATTAGATGAATTATGTGATGAAGTGTTATATGAATTATAATTAGCGAGTAATTACAATTACGTGGCAAATTTTATGTGATTAATGGATGTTAGATTTTAATTGATTAAATTAGATGATTAATATTTAATTGATTAAAATATGACATTAAAGTATGTGTCAAAATAATTTATTAAAATAAAAGAAAAAGAATTTTTAAATGATTTTTACCAAACAAGGCCCTTGTATTTGTTTTAAACCTATTTCTACCAAACAGGGCCCTAACTATCAAAAAGCTGTTTTTAAATAAACTGTTTACCAAACATGGCCTTAGCATTAATAATCAATTTTTGAAAATAATCTTGTTTTGCCAAACAAGGCATTGTGGTTTTTGAATTTTGTAACTTATATAATAAATGTATTTATTATATATATTAAGTAATTAGCAGTTACATATATATCATTAGTATACGTATATTATATCAGTTATAATATATCTATAATACGTTAGATTAGAAGTTAGTTTGTAAAGCTAAGAACAAAAAGAGAAAAGAAGAGCAGAGAAGTTAGAGAAGAGAAGGAAGAAGAAACTTGTGAAGGCTAGAATTAGTCATTGTATTCTTCTCCAATCATCAAAAAGGTAATTAATATCTTATAGTTTTAAAGAATTGTGACCAGTTGTTCTTCATTGTTTTGAGTTTCTGTGAATTTAGTTTTCTGTGAATTTCATGAAATTATGTAATCATGAATTTTATATATATGTATTGTATCCATGTGTTGATTGTGGTAATTGTATGACATAAGAGAATTTTCAAAAATCAAATTACAGTAGAAATATATTTTTAACAGAAAATTCATGTTTATATGAGTTCATATTGAATTTCATGAGTGTGGTTAATGTTAATTGAGAAATTCATGCAATTGGTATGTGTTAATATGCTTATTAAGTAATTTCTGGATGCTATCTTCAACTTCGTATGTAATGCATGTATATAAGTTCGAATTGATGGAGAAAAATAGTTACAGTGAATTATTTTATGAAAAATATGAGTTTTCATGAAAATGGCCAAATTAGATTTTCAAATTTGTGATTATCATTGTTTAGATGGTTTTGTGTTTTAGAAGCATGTTATATATATGTATTATTGCATAGGTATGATTTACAATGTTTAAGTTACTGTAAATATCCATTTGTTGGCTTGTATGGGTTAATCGGTGAAGCAGAGTAACGTGGCTGTTTGCGTCTGGCCGAGTTGCTGCGCAGCTGCGCCGGCAGCAAGGCCAGGAGCAGCGCAGCTGTGCCGCTTGTCCTTCCCAGATCCTTACCCTGCGCAGCTGCGCCGGTGCCAAGGCCTGTGGCTGCGCAGGTGCGCCGGGCACAGTGCTTAGGCAGTGAAGGTTAGCTAATTGTGCAGTGTTGATTTTGAACCTAGTTTAATTATGCTATAACTGTGAGCATGTATCTAGTTGCTACAACATGTTGTTAACATAAATTTGACAAATTTATATTTAGAAAAGAAAATAGGTTTGAAAACCTTAAAGTATGATTTGAATTATTATTTAAATGTGATATATGATTATAATTTAAATAATTATAATCAAAAGTAAATGTTTATTTTAAATTATAATTAAATTATAATGAATAAAGGTTGATTTATTAGATGTTAATTTAAATTATAATTTATGTAATTATAATTTAATAAATGCATGTTTAATTATGGATTTTAAATTGATAATTACATAATTAATTATAAATTGTGTAATTATAATGCATGGTATAGTTTAAGTAATTATTAATTAAATTGAAAATTACATGATTAATTATAAATTGTGTAATTATAAATGTATGAATGTAGTTTAATTGATTTTAAATTATAATTATTTATAATTTAAATGGTAATTATAATTTGATTAAGTGTTTGAATTATAATTGTTTAATTATAATTTAGTTAAATACATAATTAAGTTAATTATGTGAGTATATGTGTGATGTGATTAACTATGTGATAGTTAATTATTATTGTTTATTTAATTAGAGTGAGTTAACCATGAGGGTTAACCACATATGTGAATTAGTTATGTGTTAACTGATTTAGATTATTATAATTGAATGTGTATAGGAAGTATTAAAGTACGTGAATTGAATTAAGTAGCTTGCGCTTGAGGCAAGTCTTCTAAACCCTAAACTCGTTAATTTTATGCAAGTTTTCTAAACCCTAATCTTGTATAATTTCTTGAGTTCATATATTCTTGTTAAGAATGTCCTTTTCTATCTCTGTATTGGACAATTGTTTATTTAATTGAAATGATCTTAACTTATTGTTCAAGTAAGATCCGGTTATTATTTTAAATGCTTTAAGTTGATTCTAAAGCATATGTTAATTCATAATTCTTTTATTTATGAATTATTGGAAGTCGATTCAACTAATCCTTAGTTGATGAACGTGAATTCTAAATTACCCTTGTAAGCTTATCCAAACCAAACTTTCTTTGGTGCGGACTTGAATTCAAATTACTGAGTTGAACAACCCTATTTACTTGGGGAGGTTAATACGCATAGCGTTAAGATGTTTGTGCACAATACATGGTACGAAGGGCTGATCCCCCTAAGTACGAGTTAAGGTCCATAGTCTTATTGACTGTTAAAGGTTTAAATAGAAATATTTATAACCTAGGATAAGAGTTCAAAGGTCTTATGACCCTCAGATAAATTCTATATTCGAATTTTAATGTTGATAGAGAATTATTATTCAATTCTTTATTATTGAAGCAAGCTAAGTTGTTTAGATTCTTTTAAATATATCCTTTTATGTCTATGTTATTGTTAAACTCCAGTGAGCTGTGGTTTGCTCACTCTTGCATTAAATAACAATTTCAGTTAAGGTTGATAACGCTGATGCTCCGTCTACGAGTACAAGGGAAAGCAAAGCAAGTGAAGACTTGTTTTTTTATTATATTGAGAATGATTGTCATAAGACTTGAATGTTATGTTTTTGTTTCCGCACTTTATTATATTCATGTCAGGGTTAGAGTAAACCGGGATTATCATGAAAAGGTTGTAACCCTTGTTTTAAGGGAGATTTATCTATTCTAATTTAAGTTGTAGTTTATTTTACATTATTCATTGGGTAGATGTATGTTATATTAGAAAGTGAACACCAAATCATGTGGAAACGAAGTACCCGGATTTGGGGGTGTCACACCAACCCTGGACGACACACTACGATTCGTGCATATTGATCAATCTGATTCAGAAATCGTAGAGTCTCCAAAATAGCTCAATGAAACACAAACACCTGAACCAACTACCATGCCTACACAGCAAACACCAACCCCTCTAACCCAAGCAGACATTCCATCATCCTCCAACAATGAATATTTTGATATGACTCTTGCTCTCGCAAGTCTGTCAAGGAGAGATGAACACACTACAACTGCTCCTCCTCCTCCAGAAACACAACAAATTCTAGATCAATTGGCTCTCATGCCAATAAAGGAGGAGCTGACTACTACATTAAACCAGATGGGCTCAGAGTATGAAAAGATTCTTGAAGAACACTCACTTGCTCTTCACTTAAGATTCGATCACATCATCAAATCTGTCAAAACTCTGCCAGGACATTTGGGAACTGAACTGACTAAAGCATTGAGAGAAATTTTCAATGAAATGGCTGTAAGCCTCAAGGAAAGGGATGCTATTCATTTTGCTGAGACAAAAAAGCATAAAGAAGCTATAATACTAATGCAAAAGAATCAGCAATCTCAAAATAAACTGATGGCAGAACAAATTTCAGCACTGCGTATCTCTTTGAACCAATTCCAAGAATGCAGTGCTGCTCAAATCAGCCAAAATAACAATGCCTTGAAACTGCTTCAGCAACAGAAAAGAATCATTGAAGCTATAGTTGCTGAACAGAGCAATGACATTTCTCATCAACGAACTCAAATTCATGAACTGGTGGACGGAGTCAGACGCCTATCTGAAGATATTCGAACCCTAGATGATGACATAAAGGGGGAGAATAATGAGCAAGGAGATAGACAAGGGGCAGAGGCAGAAGTAGAAGTAGAAGAGGTGGACAGAGGCAGACGCAGACATATATTCAACCACCACCTCCGCAGCATGGAAGGCAGAGGCAAACTCATATTGGTCAATTGTTGGGTGGTAACTCCAGGAGTCCAAATGTTCAAACTTCACGATATGATAAATATCTACAGCAGTCTCCAATGGGAATACCTCTTCAAAGACATAAAGGTCAAGCTTTTGGCTCACAAGGCATGACTTTTGCACAGTCCAGATATGAGCTAGAAGACATTGAATGGAAAGATGAGCAAATCAGAAGAATGAGAGATGCAGAATCTTCAAGAAATAAGAGGCAAAGAAAATAGAAATAAGTCTAAACTTAACTATGTACTGATGTTTCTATGCTAGATTGTAATATCTCTTCAAACATCAATAAATTCATGCTTATTCTCTAGAAATTTCAGCTGCTCACTGAAACACTAAGTCATATTTACTTTCTAGCATTATGAATTTAGAAAATGATGCTATGATCTAAATCTCCTTGATTATATCAACATCAAATAGGGGGAGATTATTGAGAATTGCATATTCAGATTTGATATTGAAAGTAAATATAAATGCTTAAGTGTACAGTCCTTAAGAGAATCATTGTATAAGGACTTAGATGATAGATCAAAACTGTTAGGTTGATCTGAGCTTTAATGTTTATCATTTATGTAAATAAATGTATAGAAGAAAAGATTAAACTTATTAGGTTGATCTATTTGAGTTGTAAAAGTTAAAGCCTTGACAGAATCGTAGTCTGTCAAAGGTAGCATGCAGAAGACAAGGTAGAATCATGGAGCTTAAATGAAGACATCCAGAATCGTAGTCTGCCAAGAGATTTGAGTCTGCAGATGACAAGGCAGAATTTTGGAGCTTGAATGAAGATATCAAGAATCGTAGTTTGCCAAGAGATTCGAGTCTGCAGAAGAAAAGGCAGAATCGTGAAACTTAAATAAAGATGTCCAGAACAGTAGTCTGCCAAAGAATCAAGTCTGCAGAGGTCAAGGCAAGATCCGTTGAGCTTAAGTGAAAGCATCAAAGAATCGTAGTCTGCCTTGGAAGCCACACTGAGAATCATAAAGTTGAAGAGCATCTGCCGAGCAAAGTTAAGAATCATAGTGTGCTATCAGAAGTGTGGAGTCTGCAAGACAAGAAAGCAAGTAATCGTAGTCTACCAAGAGCTTAAGAGAAATCGTAGTGTTCTCTACGATCAAGTCTGAATCAAGCAGTGCAAAGCCAACACACAACGATTATGTCACGATGACCATAATCGTAGTGTTCCTCCAGTCAGCATCAAAGATCTTAGTTCTGATGAAGGGCGGAAGAGCAACAAATGAAGAAAGGCTTATGGCCGTTAACAAAGTGATAGTCCCAATACTTCCATATTCATTCTTAGTTCAAATCGAAGAAGCATATTGAAGAAGCTAAGGAAAGGACTAAAGCTGCCTGCAGAAAGCACCTTTTCAGGTGTTAAGTGAAAGATACAATCTGCTATATCAGTGGGCCAGTCTGCAGTGCTGCAGGAAAGCAATATGTCAACATAAACTGCACAAAAATGTCTGAAGCATTAAATACAGCAACAGGAGCATTCAAACGGATACTTTTGAATGTCTTTTTTGTAAGGACATCAGACAAAGATTCAGACCAAGCAAGCAAGATACAATAAGAAAGATTATCAAAAGAAAAGCTCAAGAACACTCAACGATCAACACTACGATCCTGAAAGAGAAAAGCTTGCTTCGCTACTCAATCTTTAAGAGACGGATGCTGAACTGCAACTGAGTAGCACACCTCAAACAACAATTGCAAATCCAAGTGAGGTTCCAAGTTAGAGGACTTAAAGAGTTCAAAAGTGAACTAAGTGAAGATCCAAGTCAGATGACTTAAAGAGTTCAAAAGAGAACTAAGAGAAGATCCAAGTCAAAGGACTTGAAGAGTTCAAAAGTGAACTAAGTAAAGTTTCAGGGCTGCTGGCTTTGAAGGGATCTAAGTGATCTAGTTGTAAGAAGACATCCTTAGTGGATTTCCTACTCGTGGAGTAGAAGAGTGGATTAGGAGCTTTGTGTGCTCTGAACCACTTAAAATCTTGTGTCTCATTGTCTCTCATTAACTGCCATATCTGTTATAACTATCATAACTGCTTATCATACCATAACTGCAATATCGTGAAGGGGAACAAAACATATATTCTGCTGCAGTCGGTATCATTAATACTGATTAAGTATTTTAAACAAGAAAAATTTTAAATATCTATTCAACCCCCCCTTCTAGATAACTAACGTGCTTTTGGGAACTAACAGATTTGATTACTGAAATTTATTTATAGTATACATATAATGGATTATAAACATCCACTAATTCATATAACACTTATCTAACCAAATCATCAACTACAATTTCCAATTATTATGAAAACTCAAGAACACAAGAAAACTAAGAATAAAGAGTTGAATTACTACCTTAATTCTTGATTAAGTTTTGATAGATGATGAGAATGGCTCTGATAATCTCTTCTTGATTCTCAGAATCACCAATTTCTTCACAATCTTCCTCTTTCAAACTTACAGAGTGTATTTTCTCTCTTTTCTTTATCTACTCTCTCTTTCTCTGTTCTTATTTTTCTAAGTTAACGTATATGTAAAACTGATATACGTAATAATAAGTATAATTAACATATAACATAACTGACAAATACATAATGACTATATTAAATATATAGCAATTATAATTTATTTTGAATTTTAAAAGCCATAGGGCTTGTTTGGCAAAACAGTTTATTTTTGAAAAAATAGATTTTTAATAGTTAAGGCTCCATTTAACAAAACGAAATTAAAACAGGTGCAAGGGTCTTGTTTGGTAAAACTGTGATGCCCCCAAATCCGGGTACCTTCAAAATCCGCTGGATATGGTGCTTCACGATGCTAATGTCTACTCATACATTCAGCTGAAAGGCTTCAATAAACAGTATGAGTTTACTAAATGTTACAGAATAGTAATCCATTCCCAAGTTCTTATAACATTTACATTCATTTGGTGTCATAATATCATCTATTACAACAATACTACTGTAACGACCATGAATTTTAAACTCCTTATTTATTAAATATGTGATTTAATTTTAATAAGTTAGTTTTGTGAGCTTATTTAAACCTTAACTGGTTATGTGATTATGTGAGATAGAGCCTATGTAATAAATTGCTAGGATTATTTAAAGGAAGTCACTAATAGTTTATTTAAATTAGTGGGCTAGCCCTGAGACTTTAATATCAGAAAATTGATAGGATTATTAATAATTAAATATTCAATTTATTTGAATATAGTGGCAAGATTTGAACCTATTGATTAATTGCAATTATGAGTAATTAATTGATAATGTGTTGATTAATAATTATTATGAACAAATAATAATTAATGAGTAAGAGATTAATAAATATAATAATATTATATTTACTTGATTAATTATTTTATACAAGCATGCAATATGTTAGTCATCTATATTATATATTATACAATGTGACCTTTGATATGGCTATGTATATTATATATAGACTATATAGTAAGATTAATTGCATTATGTGAGTTACATCATTATTGTTTATGAAACATGATATGTGTGGGTAAATATCAATATATACCCTATTGACATATAGTAAATTAAATTGTTAATTGATAATGATTCCTATAAGTTATTATAATTGTAATAATAACGATTATGATAATACATAATAACAATACCCACTTGAATTAAATTGGTGTTAAGGAAAATGTACATGGATTCTATGTTGATATATCTATGTGTACCCCTACTTGATACATTGTAATTGGAAATTACATTTGTACTTCAATTATAACCCAAGTATATGAAATAAAATGTGTATACATGATGTAACCTTAGTAAGCATGATAGGCTATATATATAGATTACATTAGTATAGTGTATTACACTTGCAAGTTGCTGAGTCTCACATTGAATGCCCAACTCCCACACGTGAACTCCTAATGGGCTACTACTCTACCTTCCTTCTCAAACTCAGCAATAAACTAGCTAATGAGTGCAGGGGGAGTGGGATTCATGATGAGTCCACCAACTCTTCACCAACTACTTGTTAACCTCCATATTATTGTGCAATCCGTTGGTTTATAATTGGGGTTAATGACATTGTCTGTTTCTTTAATTTGCCTATATAATGAACTCTCTTCTTCTTCCTTGCATTTGCTGAGATTTTATTAAGTGAGAATTGAGAGCATATATATATCTGTGATCAGGATTCTTGAGTTAAAAAGGAGTTAAGATAGCAGCAAGACATTTCAATTGCAGAGGTATAAATTCCAATTCATGCTCTCCCATTCTCATTCTCTGTAAAAAATTTAAAGTTCTTGATTATTGAATTGTTCATGGATTGAGAAATTATTGGATTGGAACATGGTTGTTAGGTAGTATATAAGTTATTATACTTGTTAGAATTATTATATGAATGTTTGAAATGATTTTCGTATAAAATTTATGAGTTGGGCTGAAGAACTGCCAAAGCAGCCTGCGTTTGCATCAGGACTGAGACCGGCGCAGCTGCGTCAGTTTTGAACTGGCCAGCTGCACAGCTGCGCAGGGCCTGCACCAGCAGCTTCGTGTTCTGTTGTGATTTCTGTCCATGCTAGCATATGATACCACTTTGGACAAGCATGAATACTGATTTACTTATTGTGTATGAGTTCTTTAATACAACATACACATTGGTGAGCATGCTAGCACATATTAGGGAAGGAAACCTCATGTTTTGTAAAATAAACTTATGATTTTGAACATGAACTTTGAGACCGTGTGACATATGTGCATTCTGATTTCATAAACATAACCGTATAGACTATGTTGACATGAAATGAACGTTTAAAGTGTGTTCACACACTAGCATACGTGATTGCAAGATTCGGACGATTTCAAAATGAGAAACTTAAGACTTTTGAAAACAAACTTGACCAAGACTTGAGTCTTTTAGATTCTGACCATTTGAGAACGTATATATGGTTTATATATGAGTTCTAAGACATACGAGTTATGAGCACAAGGCAATTAACATGTATTATGATACCTTGTTGACTTAGTGTGACTTTCAATGAGAAAACTTAGAATGTGAAAGCTAACGACATTGATTACCATGTGAGTTATGTTATGGTCACGCAAGCATATATATTATGATGTTATTATGTCTATAGACGTACTAACAAGCATCTCGTTTATTTATGCACAGATTTCACATATGCATGCTTAATCATAGAAAATGAACTTCAAATATGAACTATGTGATTTGAAGTATATTTGTGTAATATACTCGAGCATATATATCAAGTATTGTTTAGTCTCATTATAAGATAGTATGACTGGAGTAGTAAACCTTTGAAGTATGAACTTGTTTAACTTGAGGTTTACCAGCATGAAAACATACGGCTCGGAAATTGGATTAGGATGAGCATGTTAGTTTCGAATGAGAAATTACAACATGATAAGTATTTGTATTGGTTTAATATTAGTAGTTGCATGCTAGAGTTGCGTCGGGACACTTTCAGGTCCGGACAATTTGTTTAAGTTTGATTTTAACAGTTAGCATATTATGATGCTATAAATGGTATGTTTGATATTGAACGTGATCTTATGTGATAAACTTATACGATAAGTGGATTATTATAAGTATAGAATTATATTAGTTTATAAATGCTAATTGAAAGACCGACTTGTTAATGTTAGGTCATTTCAACACAAGTTAATTAAAGCTAGAACTTAATTGTAGCTGAGCAAACATGCAAGTATTCTAAATTCTTGCACTACCTTATTCAATGAATCGTGTAACAGAGTTTCTTAACTTCAATTGATTTGAATGCAAGTTCCCTTACACTCTTTATTGTGCAAGTTCCTATCCTTCTCATATTGAATTGAGCAGGTTATTATCGTATTGACGGTTAATTATTTAAAGCTTGAACTTTATTTCCAAGCATGCTATTAGGTGGTTTAATTACTTTATAATTATTCCACATTGGTATTATTGTTATTCGCACTTGGTGCACTTGAGTTCGTTCAATCTTGGACTTGTACATCATTTAAAGTTTTATAATTCTTGAACTGTGTCAGATAGAGTCTGAACCCTTGTTCGGTCAGACAGGTATATGAAATTTTATAAAAGCTATCCAAACCAATTGATGGTAAGGATTCTTAGACTGAAAGAACACCCTTATATTATAAGGGAGTAGTAGGTATCTGATATAAGATACAAACAGCAGAGTTGAATGTTATGCATATACATGGCGTACGCGAGGCTGATCCCCTCAAGTACTATTCTGTAGCTTGTAACCAAAAGGTCAATCAGCTATTGATTTCGTTGGAGTTTTATAGTTCAAAAGTCTACTTGACTACCAGTTATTCTAAAAGCAATCATTATTCTTGCTTCCGATATTCATATTGTTGAATTCATTGTCAGATATTTTCTATTCATCATGATATATCCTTTATTGTTGTATTTAAACTTGCTGAGCAAACTTGTTGCTCATTCTTGCTATATCTTGACTTATATTGCAGTTAAGCCCGAGACTTCAGGGAAGGACAAGGGTAATGGGAAGATGTAGGATAAGTTTGCAAGGAGCAAACTTTATCTTTATGTTTACTTAAATTATTGTTATGTAATATGAACCCTAATGACTATTCTAGGGTATGTTTGTATGACTGCTTTAAGGTTATCGAATCTTGGGACTAGTAACACCTTTTGAATGAACGACGTACGTTTATTATATTCTGCATTTAGTTATCGTATGTTGTTTAGAGGTGGATGTTTTTATTGTATCGTGACGACCGGACCGGGGTCAGAGGACCCGGATTCAGGGGTGTCACAACTACTATACGGTTACAGGGATAACAAAATATCCATATGGGTCTCGCCCTTGACCTTACCGGATCCTTCAATCCGCTAGCTCTTAGCTGAAAACATTTAGTTTAAGCAAGAGTGAGCATAACAAGCTCAGCAAGTCTAACATTTTATTTTTCAATCACAAAATCAAGAATCATATGTTTTCATCTTCCATAATTGTATGATAGTTATGAAACTGTAGGAATAATCAAATTAATGTTTTGAGTTCCTTTAAAATCATTCTTAAGGACACAAAGCCACATAAGAATCTGAGCTGGTCCCAGACCATGAACTTCACATGTTTCGATCAAGCATAAAAGAACATCCCAGCACTAAGGCCGTATGCTCGCCCTTACTTACGAGCACGTCCAGGTGATCAGCCTGTAGTACTCTGCGTTGATCAACATTCTATCCTTAAACATTTTCACGTTTAAGCTGTACGACACTTTCAGTGCCCGTCGAATTAAAGACCTTTAAAACCTTTGTGTATTCATACTCAGGTCTTACTCTGAATCCGTACCAAAGCAATTGGCATAGGATAGCTCATCAAGAATACTTTGAAAGATTAAAAAAATCAATCAAAATACTTTACATATCCGTCTAGCCAAATCAAATGGCATTGACTATTCAATGACTGTTCATGCATAGGCAACCATGCATAATGACAACTTGTCCGACCTCGCGTACAGACAAGAGTTCATGAAAACTTGCATAACATATCGTTAATACAAGAGTTAGGTAACTTGCATTCATAATAACGTATGAACGAAGTTAGAAAAACTTGCCTTTGCATCTTCTATACCTCTATGTGGCCTACACAGTCTTTAGCACGTCTACAAAGCATAATACATAGTATACCAATTAGTAATCATAGTTGATACACACCATATTTGCCTAACTCCTCCTTCTTATATAACTTAAGCGAATCGTTAACTAGTTAACATTCGTCCAAGTTATTTAATGATCATTAACCCAATCTTGGTTAACATTTTTAAAACTTAAGTTCATCACGTTTAGTTAACGTTTAATTCTTGTAATAAATGGCTAAACATGTTGTTTAAAGCTTACATTATATCACTTGCTAGCCCCTTAATTAATATGCAAAAGGTTAAGTACTTACTAGGAATGTCAGAATTTTCTGCCATGCCGGCAATGCGGCGCCAGATTTTCCTCTTAGAGTGGCGCAGCAGTGCCGTTTTAAGCCTATTGGGTGGCGCTGCGGCGCTACACCTGCAACTCAAAAAAATTTCTAAGTCTTTAAAAATTCTAAAATTCTCAAGCTCATAACGTAACCGTTACAACTCGAAATTGGCTCGTTCCAAAGCCAAAAGTTCTCAAATGACATGCTCTATTTTCCTATCAAGTTGGAATTTGTTTCAAAATCAGTCGGCAAGAAATTCGTCGATTAGTCCATTTTTACGTTTTCGTTAAACGTTCGTGAACGTTCGACCCTCAATTCTTCGTTTTAAGTAGAAATTGATTCGTTCTTTCTCCCGCAAGTCTAATTTACCTAATTACACATGTTGCAATCGAAAACCAACGTTTTTGACTCACATGGCAATTTTTGACTTCTATTTCGAGAAAAATACGTTTTTCGACGATTATCGTCTAATCGCGTAATTTCTGCCTAATCTTCATTCATTGATATTTTTATGTTAATTCGAATGGAATCTATCCCTTGGTCATACCTTAGTGATTCTAACCATTACGAACATCTAGGTTTTAATGGTTTCACATGCTTATTATTTAATTCCTATACTCTCATAAGTTTCTCATTAGTCCTTAATCCATTATTATGATTTATTCCTTCATGGCTTATGAGTGTTTTAAGTTCACTACTAGGCCATCCTTATTACTTCTCATTAAGTATGCTCCACCAATTCACTTCTCTATTAATTAGGTATTGAACGAAGTTGAAGTTTAAGGCTTGAACACTATACCTCTTGTGTTCTTGGTTGTTCTTGAGTGATCAAGAGATTAGCAACCTTCTTACTTTTTATTTGCTTGATGGTTATCAAAGGCACAAGCTAGCTTCTCTATCTTTTGCTTTTAGCTCTCTCTCTTCTCTCTCAATAAGTTATCAATTTTATCAACCAACAAATGAACTAGCAAGCTCCTTATTTATAGCCTTGGCAAGACTTAGGGTAGAATGGTAATTTAGGCCCAACCTCCTTAACTTTTCTTTGGCTCCAAGTTTGGCCACCTCCTTAAGCTTTCTTTTCCACCATGTTTACCCCATGTGAAGCCCATACATGCCCACCCATGTCTTCTCTTGTGATCCCACATGCTCATGGGTTGCCCTATGGGTTTCCCCCACCCGTTTACCCATTGGTTCGACCCACGGGTTAAATTATTAACTTATTAAATTTTATTTCTAATTCAATTCATTTCAACGTCTTTACTCCGTATAAAATTTATATTATACGTCGTTTAGTTTCTCGTATCCTCTCTGTATTATTCTCGTATAATATCTCGTATTATACGCGTATTCTTTCCGTATAATAATCATTTATTATTATACTTAATCAAATAATCTTTGATTTTCACCTTCTCTAACACTTAGGTTCTAAGTCCCTACGCGAAAACTTTGTGAGCCATAAATGAAATATTATTACATATTTCATCTCGTCCTGAAATCCTATTATTACGCGTTTCTCAGAATTTCAAAATAAAATCTCGAGCAGAAACGGATGAATAGTGATTTTTGTACTTTTTCCTCCGAGAAAACTTTTCTTGGCTAACTTAACTTTTTTCGGTATAATACCGTCAAATCTTTTGACAAAATGTCATTCTGACATTCCAAACTCTTAAAATGGTCTAGGGTCTCCAACCCTAACCCTTAGAGCCAAACCTTAACCCTTAGGGTTAAATAGTGTCTATTTCGTCTTTTCCCAAAAATATTTTATTCTCGAAAACCTTTTATTTTTGTCTTATAAATTCACATTCATTATTTCTAGCACGTAGCCAGAATACTAACCATATCAAATATCTCTAGGTCATAGAATGACCTTGAAATAGCTTACTCAATTTAATAGATAAAAACAAAAGTTTTATTCCATAAAATCACATAACATTCATTTATATAAACGTCCCTTTTTCTCGGGCATTACATTATCCCCCCTTATAAGAATTATGTCCCCAGAATTACAATACAAGTTAGTCTACTAAACAGGGATATGTCTTCCTCCTCTTCTCTTTGAGTTTTCACGATGCTTCGTCGGCATTGTAGTCCCTTCATATCACCTTCCTTGAAGGTATTACTTTACTTCCCACTGCCCGATGCCTTATTCGGACAGTTCTTGACCATGTGGTCTAGGGGCCCACACACAAAGCATGTCATTATCTTCTTAGGCATGGAACAGTTGGACATGACGTGCCCTTCCTGTCCACAATGATAACACACCGACTTACCAATGAGACAAACTCCAGAATGAGTCCTTCCACCCTCGATTCTTTTCTTAGGATCTCCCTGCTCCACCCCGTCCTTTCCTGAGTTGAAACCCTTACGCATTGACGCACTACTGCTACCGCTTGCTCTCTCGGTCACGTTCCCCCCGTCATAGCTATTTCTATTCTTCCCTTCTTTCTGGTATAGGTTCAGAGCCTCACTACCCCCTTCGACTATTATATCCTTTTCCAATACCACTCCGAAGACCTCACGTTAGAAGACGGATACTCGATTATAAAGCCAAGGGTTCAACCCTAGCTTAAACTGCTTTGCCTTCCTTGCCTCTGTGTCCACCTAGTGTGGAGCAAATCTTGCTAGTTCATTAAACTTAGCAGCATATTGGGGAACTATCATATCCCCTTGATTTAACTCCAGAAACTGGACCTCCATCTTACTCTGCATGCTAGTAGGGAAATAGTTCTCGAAGAAAATCTTCTTAAACTGTTACCACGTAACATTTAGTAACTCGGCCCTACTCTGGTTTGCCTCCCACCAGAATTTGGCCTCTTTCTTCATCATATAAGTGGCAAAGGGAATCTTCTGCCCTTCTCTGACATTTGTTATCACAAATACCTTCTCGATTTCCTTCACCCAAGCTTGGGCAGCAATAGGATCCGTAGCTCCTTTGAACTCCGGAGGACCTACGCTTTTGAAATCCTTAAAGGTAGTACCAACTACTACCCTAGGATTTGTTCTTACACCCCATCCAGCCTCTTTAAAGGCTGCAGTTATGAGGTTAACAAATTCCTACATCGGGTTATTTAGAACCCCTTCTTCCTCCATATTACGTGGCTCTGCTTCTTGGTTTCTTGTTCTTCTTTTTCGGTGGCATCTTCCAGTTAACGTAAATAAAATTTCGTTATTATTTACTTCTTTCCATTTGTTATTATTCACCATAAATAATAACACAACCACATTGCCAAATATTTTAATAAACTTCTTATATTTAAATACTTCTTCTTATAGTATAAAACTACAACTGTTCTTCATTACATAGCCGTAGCCATTTACAATACTATCCCGTAATTGCTTTCTAACAATTGGGATTTATAATAGACTACCCTTTGCTTATACAAAAGGGCTTTACGTCTTTACTAGCTACACAAATATGTACATAGCTAGTTCCTTCTATACATACTGCTGGACAACATCTGCCTCACAGCATTCTCGTAATCCGCATTGGCCATACTGGCCACAATATCCCGACTAATGGTATGTCGAGTTTGTCCCTCCTCCATAGGATACTCAGCAATCTGGTGCTGATAGTCCTCGTGCGAACTCTTGTGTATATAAGACATCTGGCTAATCTTTTGCCTCTTATTCAGAAGCTCTTCTTTCAGTTTCTGGACCTCTAGTGTTAGATCCTGGACCTCTTTGTTAAGCTAAATGCTCCGGTCTAACACTACCCTGACTAAAACCTTTATAGTTTCCATCGATGTCACCTCCTCCTCCTACTCAATAGGCAATACCGGATTAATCGGTACTGTCTCAATGAGGTTGACAGGTTCTTCATTGCTATACATAGTCATCTCCACTAACATCTACAATAAGACACTATTAGCTTGATTAGTAAATCATCAAATGTTATAAACATATATCACATTTAATATGTTTAAGGTTAATTTATCCTTTAAAATTCTACTTCCTTTTCTCAAAACTCGGGTAGAGTTTACATACTTCTACTTCTCTTTCCAAGGTTATGGCTTAAGGTTTTTCCCCCTTAAGTTTTATAACCTAATGCTCTGATACCAACCTGTGACGCCTCCAAATTCGGGTACCTTAAAAACCCTGGATATGGTGCTTCACGATGCTAATGTCTACTCATACATTCAGCTGAAAGACTTCAATAACCAGTATGAGTTTACTAAATGTTACAGAATAGTAATCCCTTCCCAAGTTCGTATAACCTTTACATTCTTTTGGTGTCATAATATCATCTATTACAACAATACTACCATACGGTTACAAGGATAACTAAATATCCATCTAGGTCTCGGCCTTGACCTTACCAGATCCTTCAGTCTGCTAGCTCTTAGCTGAAAACATTTAGTTTAAGCAAGAGTGAGCATAACTAGCTCAGCAAGTTAACATTTTATTTTTCAATCACAAAATCAAGAATCATATGTTTTCATCTTCCATAACTGTATGATAGTTATAAAACTGTAGGAATAATCAAATTAATGTTTTGAATTCCTTTAAAATCATTCTTAAGGACACAAAGTCACTTAAGAATCTGAGCTGGTCCCAGACCATGAACTTCACATGCTTTGATCAAGCATAAAAGAACATCCCGGCACTAAGGCCGTATGCTCAACCTTACTTACGAGCACGTCCAGGTGATCAGCCTGTAATACTCTGCGTTGATCAACGTTCTATCCTTAAACGTTTTCACGTTTAAGCTGTATGACACTTTCAGTGCCCGTCAAATTAATGACCATTAAAACCTTTGTGTATTCATACTCAGGTCTTACTCTGAATCCGTACCAAAGCAATTGGCATAGGATAGCTCATCAAGAATACTTTGAAAGATTATGAAAATTAATCAAAATACTTTACATATCCGTATAGCCGAATCAAATGGCATCGACTATTCAATGACTGATCATGCATAGGCAACCATGCATAATGACAACTTGTCCGACCTCGCGTACACACAAGAGTTCATGAAAACTTGCATAACATATCGTTAATACAAGAGTTAGGTAACTTGCATTCATAATAACGTATGAACGAAGTTAGAAAAACTTGCCTTTGCGTCTTCTATACCTCTATGTGGCCTACTCAGTCTTTAGCACGTCTACAAAGCATAATACATAGCATACCAATTAGTAATCGTAGTTGATACACACCATATTTTCCTAACTCCTCCTTCTTATATAATTTAAACGAATCATTAACTAGTTAACATTCGTCCAAGTTATTTAATTCATTAACCCAATCTTGGTTAACGTTTTTAAAACTTAAGTTCATCACGTTTAGTTAACGTTTAATTCTCATAATCTTTGGTTAAACATGTTGTTTAAAGCTTACATTACATCACTTGCTAGCCCCTTAATTAATATGCAAAAGGTTAAGTACTTACTAGTAATGCTGGCGCTGCGGCGCTAGATTTTTCGCTTGGAGTGGCGCTGCGGCGCTACCCCTCCAGAGATTTCTCCCCGGAGTGGCGCTGCGGCGCCGTTTTAAGCCTATTGGGTGGCGCTGCGGCGCTACCCCTGCAACTCAGAAAAAATTTGAAGTCTTTGAAAATTCTAAAATTCTCAAGCTCGTAACGTAACCGTTATAACTCAGAATTGGCTCGTTCCAAAGCCAATAGTTCACAAATGACATGCTCTATCATCCTATCAAGTTGGAATTTGTTTCCAAATCCGTCGGCGAGAAGTTCACCGATTTATCCATTTTTATGTTTTCGTTAAACGTTCGTGAACGTTCGACTCTCAATTTTTTGTTTTAAGTCGGAATTGATTCGTTCTTGCTCCCGCAAGTCTTATTTACCTAATTACACGTGTTGCAATCGAAAACCAATGTTTCTGACTCACACGGCGACTTTGATCTATTTTGAGAAAAATACGTTTTTCGACGATTATCGTCTAATCGCGTAATTTTCGCCTAATCTTCATTCTTTGATATTTTTATGTTAAATCGAATGGAATCTATCCCTTGGTCATCCCTTAGTGATTCTAACCATTACGAACATCTAGGTTTTAATGGTTTCACATGCTTATTATTTAAATTCTCATAACTCTCATAAGTTTCCCATTAGTCCTTAATCCATTATTATGATTTATTCCTTTATGGCTTATGAGTGTTTTAAGTTCACTACTAGGCCATCCTTATTACTTCTCATTAAGCATGCTCCACCAATTCACTTCTCTATCAATTAGGTATTGAAGGAAGTTGAAGTTTAAGGCTTGAACACTATACCTCTTGTGTTCTTGGTTGTTCTTGAGTGATCAAGAGATTAGCAACCTTCTTACTTCTTGTTTGCTTGATGGTTATCAAAGGCACAAGCTAGCTTCTCTTTCTTTTGTTCTTAGCTCTATCTTCTCTCTTAATAAATTATCAATTCTATCAACCAACAAATGAACTAGCAAGCTCCTTATTTATAGCCTTGGCAAGACTTATGGTAGAATGGTAATTTAGGCCCAACCTCCTTAACGTTGCTTTGGCCCCAAGTTTGGCCACCTCCTTAAGCTTTCTTTCCCACCAAGTTTACCCCATGTGCTAGCCACCCATGTCTTCTCTTGTGATCCCACATGCTCATGGGTTGCCCTATGGGTTTCCCCCACCCGTTTACCCATTGGTTCGACCCACAGATTAAATTATTAACTTATTAAATTTTATTTCTAATTCAATTCATTTCAACGTATTTACTCCGTATAAAATTCGTATTGTACGTCGTATAGTTTCTCGTATTCTCTCCGTATTATTCTCATATAATACCTCATATTATACGCGTATTCTTTCCGTATAATAATCATTGATTATTATACTTAATCAAATAATCTTTGATTTTCACTTTCTCTAACACTTAGGTTCTAAGTCCCTACGCGAAAACTTCATGAGCCATAAATGAAATATTATTACATATTTCATTTCATCCTGATATACTATCATTACGCGTTTCTCGGAATTTCAAATTAAATTCCCGAGCAAAAATGGATGAATAGTGATTTTCGTACTTTTTCCCCCGAGAAAACTTTTCTTAGCTAACTTAACTTTCCGCGGTATATTACTGTCAAATCTTTCGACAGAATGTTATTCTGACATTCCAAACTCTCAAAATAGTCTAAGGTCTCCAACTCTAACCCTTAAGGTCAAACCCTAACTCTTAGGGTTAAATAGTGTCTATTTCGTCCTTTCCTAGAAATATTTTTATTCTTGAAAACCTTTTATTTTTGTCTTATAAATTCACATTCATTATTTCTAGCACGTAGCCAGAATACTAACCGTATCAGATATCTCTAGGTCATAGAACGACCTTGAAATAGCATACTCAGCTTAATAGATAAAAACAAAAGTTTTATTCCATAAAACCACATAACATTCAAACGTCCGTTTTTCTCGGGCATTACAAAAACTAATTTAAAAACCCCTTTTTAATTTTTTTTTTAAAAATCCTTTAACACATATTTTTAATGTTATACTTTAATTAATTAAATCTTAACATTCTAATTTAATTAATTAAAAATTAACATCAATTAATCACATAACAATTATAATTACTCGCTAATTATAATTTCATGTAACAATTACTACATAACTTCATCTAATTTAATTATCCCAATTAAATTAGAACTATAACATAAAATCATTACATATTAATTAAATTAAATATTAAATATTCATTTAATTAATGTATTACACTTAATTAAATTACTTCACAACAATCACATAAATTATTTATTTTACTCAATAAATAAATTAATTAAAATATTTATTTAATTCAATAAATATCAAAATTAATATATAAAATTCTCTTCACACCAAATCACATATTTCACAATATATAACAAATATACACATACTCAAACTCAAAACATTTCATAATAATAATTTTATTTATTAAATTCTCATTTATTAATTCTTAAAAATTTGGGTTATCACACAACCCTAGTAATAGGGGATTACTATGCGAAAGCGTTAAGATGTTTGTGCACAATACATGGTACGAAGGGCTGATCCCCCTAAGTACGAGTTAAAGGTCCATATAGTCTAACGACTATTAAAGGTTTAAATAGAAATTTTTATAACTTAGGACATAGTTCAAGGTCTTGTGACCCTCAAATGAATTCTACACTCTATATTCAATTCTTGATTATCGATGATAGAAATGTTATTCAATTCAATTGAACTTATTATTTCAATTGAGCTTTTGTTTGCTCACTCTTGCACATATAACCTTTGCAGCCAAAGTTGAGAAGGTTGACGCGCCTTTAATCAGTAAAGGCAAGGGCAAGATGAACAAGTGAAGACTTATTCATATTTATGATATGATCTATAATAAGACTTTCAATGTTTATGATATTTTAATTTCCGCATTGCCAATATTTAAGGTTAAAAACCCTGCGAACATTTTGATAAGTTGTAATCCTCTTTGAAAGAAGATTTTATATATTAAGGTTGTAATTTATTTTTCATTTCTTATTTATTGGTAGTTAGTTATGTTTTATTTAGATAGTGAACACCAAATTATATGGAAATGAAGTACCCGAATTTGGGGGTGTCACAAGTTGGTATCAAACCTTTAGGTTATAAACCTTAGGTGGGGAACCTTAGGTAGTAGCTTGATAGGAGATTCAAAAGATAGTAGTGATAGTCAAGATAATAAACTACCTTATGTTCTATGTGGTTATATTTATGTAATCGAAGAGTATCGATCGATGTCACGTAATAATTAAACCTTAAAATTTTGTTGTCAAGATGATGATTGTTGGAGAGTCCAGTCAGGCTAGGGAGGAGTTACCCCAGATGCCTAGGGAGGAGGAGCCCCGAGACATCCATACTGCCTGGGAGCAGTTGGTTCAGAGAGAGCCATCTCCATTGATCATAGTAGTGGGTCAGGAGCATGAGCCAGTCTTTGACCGAGATGATGAGGTTGAGTCAGAGGAAGAGGAGGAGGATCCTGAAGAGGAATTTCCACCTGACTCTATCAGCGTTGTGATGTACGAGGAGGTCTACGACCGCAACATTGAGCTGCAGGGTAGAGTCAAAGAGCTGGAGGAGCTGGTAGATGTGAGTTGAACTACTATACTGCAGAAGGAGGAAACGATTTAAGAACTAGATGATCATCTTGGAAACGTGAAGTGGGATATAGTTCATGTGGAGAGTGAGAGGGATAATGCACTAGCTGAACTAGAGAAGCTGAAGAACGACATTAAAGAGGAGTCAGCAAAGCGTGCCAGAGCGGAGGATGCTTGTTTGAAGGCTACTCAACGCGCAGATCGAGCAGAGGACGAGGTTCAAGTGAAAAAGGCCAAGCTAAAAGACACAGACTATACTTTTTATTCGGCTATAGATAAGGCCCTGGATCATGTTTTTTATTACCCGGCTCAGTTCAAGAATTTGCCGTGGTATATGGTGGATAGTAGAACAGTGTTTCGGGTGATGGAAGAAGAACGTGGAGAGGCTATGCGACGTCTTAATATGCCTAGATAGTAGAGTAATAACCTATGTGATTATTTATGTAATAAATAATGTAAGTCCCAGATTTTGATATAATAATAGGATAAGATGATGATGTAATCCTGCAAGTTGGTTCAGTGCAGGAAAGATGATGTAAATAGCAGAGATGCTATCTATTCTATGTTTTAGAACTATGAGTGAATAAAATATTGAAGTTTATTGAAGTGTGATGTGTTCAAGTGTAAATTTATTATTTTAAATGTTTAAGTTTGAACTTAAATATTTAAGAGATGAGTAGCGATCTAATAAAAGTATGTCTTAATAGAAAGATGCCTCCTAGAAGAAAACCAGTAGGTCAACAACAAGAGGGTTCTACAAACAACAACAACAATGATGAGGCTAACGCCAATCCAGTTCAGCAACTGGTGAATCTACTGACGGGAGCACTTGCGAATTAGCCGCAAGTTCAAGCTGCGACATTCAAGGAATTCAAAGCGGTAGGACCGCCAGAATTCAAGGGATCTGTAAACCCGATAGAGGCTCAAACGTGGGTGGTGGAAATGGAGAAGGTCTTTAGTGTGGCCAGAATTAACGATGATCAGAAGACAATTTGCGCTACGTTCATGCTGAAGTCTGAAGCTAGTTACTGGTGGCAGGATAACAAAACTCGAGGAGGAGAAGGTGTTATAGCATAGGACCGATTCAAAGAGATGTTCTTTGAAATATATTTTTCGATGAGCTCGCAGAACCAAATGGAGGTTCAGTTTCTAAAGCTGAAGCAGGGAACTATGTCGTTGCCAGAGTACGCTGCAAAGTTCAACGAGCTGGCAGGGTTTGCAACATACCAGGTCAGTACTAATGAGAGGAAAGCAAGAAGGTTTGAGTAGGGTTTGAAGCTCTGGTTGTATAGTAAGGTCTCCATATTCTAGCTAAATACGTTTGCTGCTTTGTTGGAAAAGGCAATCATCGCAGAAGGTGGGAGCGATGCCTTGACCAAATATAACCAAGATCTGAAGAAGAAGAAGAATGAGACTGAGAACAAGGCTGGTGGTAGCGGTGATAACAACCAGAAAAGAAAATGGAACGACAATACATCTGCTGGAAGTCAATAGGGAGGTCAGCAGAAGAGAAGGTTTGAGGCTTGCGGTATATGTGGGAAGAATCACACTTGAGTGTGCTTGCGAGGGAAGCATATATGTTTCAATTGTGGTCAGGAAAGCCACATTGCGCCAAATTGTCCTAACCTGAAGAAGGGAGCTTGCTTTATGTGTGGATCGAAGGATCACATGGCCCGGGATTGCCCTAAGAAGCCAGCTGGACGGTCGATAGGGGGAAGAAAAAATAGCAGCGGCAACACTTTGACTATCGCTGGACCACCGCAGACGAGCCGACCCACTGCCAGAACATTCAACATGACCGTGCAGGATGTTGGCAATCAAATGATGTGGTGTCATGTATCATTCCGATCAATAGTATTAATGCTTATGTATTATTTGATTCGGATGCTACTTGTTCATTTATATCTGATGACTTTGCTAAGACTTTAGAATTACCTAAGGAGGAATTAATTTACCCTTTGATAATAGAGATTGCGAATAGGGAGGTTATTCCTGTTAGGTTTGTACACAAGAACTGTAGATTGGTCATTAAGGGTTATGAGTTGATGGTAGATTTGATTCAGATAAAACTTGGGGAATTCGATGTTATACTGGGAATGGATTGGTTGTTTAACCAAGGGGCAATAATTGATTGCCAGAAGAAGTCTGTAAACCTTACAACTCCGTCGAAGGTAGTGTTTTATGGCAGCAAATTGCCTAGACAAGAGAGTTGTCTAACGATTATGCAGGCCAAGAATTTATTGAAGCAAGGTTATGTAGGGTACCTAGCCTACATAGTGGATACTCATAAGGAGAGTCCAAAGCTGGAAGAGATATCAGTAGTTAAGGAATTTGTGGATGTGTTTTCGAGCGATTTGCTAGGACTTCCGTCGGATAGAGAGATATAGTTCGTGATCAATTTAGCACCGGGGACTACTCCAATATTGAAAGCCCCATACAGAATGGCTCCAATAGAGATGAAGGAGTTGATTGTTCAACTGTAGAAATTATTGGACAAAAAGTATATTCAGTCGAGCGTATCGCTGTGGGGAGCTCCGGTATTGTTCGTCAAGAAGAAGGATGGATCGATGCGGCTATGTATTGATTATAGGGAGTTGAACAAAGTCACGATCAAGAATAAGTAACCTTTACCTAGGATTGATGACTTTTTCGATCAACTGAAGGTAGCTAGATACTTCTCAAAAATAGATTTGAGAAGCGGGTATCATCAGTTGAAGATAAGAAGAGAGGATGTACCAAAGACGACATTTAGAACCCGGTATGGACATTACGAGTTCTTGGTGATGTCATTTGGTCTAATGAATGCACCAGTAACATTTATAGACCTAATGCATAGGGTGTTTAAGACATTTCTGGACAAGTTCATGGTTGTGTTCATAGACGACATTTTGGTGTATTTCAAAACTAAGGAGGAACACACTGAACATTTGAGGCTGACATTGGAATCGCTGAGATGGGAGAAGTTGTATGCAAAACAACAAGTAATAAAGTGTAAGTATAGATATCGTTCCCACGGAGAATTAACAGATAAAAGGTCGCCAAATCACTAGTCCATAATCGTCTCAGTCTTATTTAAACGAGCGATAAAGAGAATGAAGTTAAACTAATTAAACTAGATAAGGAATTAAACTTAAACTAATTAATCCTAGAGTAAAATCAGATAATGAAGACATGAGATTCCAATTTCCCCTAATGATTCATTTAAGTCGAAAAACTTCCAATTAGGTCAAATTAATAGTCAAAGTTTGTTAGCCGAGAACACGAAAGTGAGAGAAGGCCATCTTTCGATGCACCTAATCCATATCACATGCAATCCACATAAGATAGACGCACGTGAACACCCACATTACCTAAATCACTATATGTCTATGCGATCTATAAGTAAATATGGTGTATGCACAGGTTCTCTATTGACTACGAGTGGCGCTTCGGTATATGTCTATCCTAAGCACAAATCATACATTCAACGCCATGTAAACATACAATCGCCCGCTACTATGATTAGATCTAAACACTTCGTCTTTCAAGCCCATGTGGGTTATCACAGTAATTGGTAGCTAATAAATTAAGCAATTAAAGCACAAATCACAATAGACAGTCATATAACAATCAATGAGACTAATCATGGAAGGAAATCAATATAGACTACTCATTAGGTTCCATTACAACCTCAGAATAGAGTTTAAGATATCATAATGGAGCACATCTATTATTCACAAGTTGAATATACATCATAAGATTAAAAATAGGAAGCAAAGAGATTCAAAAGATAGAAAATAGCAAATCTGAGTGCTCAAGCTCCTTGTTGAATCTCCAATGGAATCAACTTGCTTCAATCTTCTTCTCCAATCAAACCCTAAAAACTAACTAACTAAAACTAACCTTAATCTACTCCTAATCTAGACAAGGAAATGAAAGGAAAAGAAAGGAAAAATAAGCTAGGGCTAGGGCTTGAGAATCATCTACCCTATTTGCTTCAAATCTCACTCTTATATGAAAAGGTCAAGTCTGGTCACATTCAGAAGTGGTGCGGGCGCGCTGGGAATAGCCTGGAATTGTGCGCGGGCACTTGGGAAACACATATCAGAATTTTTGCCTAGGAATTGGCACGCCCGCGCTGGAAATCTCCTAAAAATAGGCGCGGCCGCGCGCCAAAAGTTCTGCTATAATGACCTCTGGTAGAACGGCCATAACGTTTTATCCGTGAAGAGTTACGTGGCCTGACACCTGTCAAATCGAAGCTATCAAAGAGCTATACAACTTTTATTTTTTGAGCATTGAGAAATAATGGATGAATGAATGCTGAAATGGAGCTCCAAGTTACAGCTCTGCAATGAAAACCCAAAACCGTGAAGTTTAACGTCCGTTGGTATACGGGGCATAACTCTCGCCTCCGAACTCCGATTGGGATGATTCAAGATGTTCTGGAAAGCTTAGAAGATGCTCTACAATATGAACCAAGCTCCAATCCAACAACATGAAATGAACATGAACCCCCTAAACGATGTCCGGATTGCATTTCCTTCCCATTGTCATGCCATCATTCCATTCTTGCTCCTTTTGGCCATCTTATATCCTTTAAAGCTCAATTTTCACTCGAAGAGTTCCTAACCATGAAAACTATAAAATATAAGAAAAATATATTTAAAGCATAGAATTACTTGTGTTTAAGCAATGAAACAAGCTGGTTACTATCCAAATAAGTGCTCATAAAACCACTTATCAACTCCCATCCATTTCTTGCAGTCTGATAGCTCCTCCTGTCAACACTTCTTTGACAATGAAAGGGCCTTCCCAATTAGGGGCAAACTTTCCTTTGGCTTCATCTTGATTGGCCAAAATATTCTTCAGCACTAAGTTATTTTCTTTGAATTGCCAGATTCGGACCTTCTTGTTGTAGGATTGAGCAATCCTTTGCTGATAAAATTGTTCATGGAAAATGGCTGTCGCAATGACATGGGATAAAACATTTTTTAATTCCAAAAAGATGTGTTCATAACCAGGTCTTTAATTCCTTGCAGTTTATCCATTGAGCTGTCTTACGCTGTTTCCACTCGGGATCATTGTTATAGTTCTTTCTGACATTTCTGGCATTAATTTAGCTTGAGTTTGACCGAATCAGCTTCAAGTTAGTAAAATGACCATTTTGCCCCTCCCGGGGTTTCTTTCAGTGTTGGCATGGCCTTTGGCTGACTTCCTGGGGTTGTTTCCAAGGTTTGGATCCCAGCCAATTCAGTTTGTCCTCAGGGTTATCTTTGAGGCTAACTTGGTTCTTCCAAGCTTGTCTCTAGAGATGATGTGAGGCTTCGGGATTGTCTCCGGAGTTGACCTGACCTCCCGGGTTATGATCTGGGATGACCTGTACCTCCAGGTTGAGACCGGGGCTGACATTTACTTCTCGGGTTAAGACTGGGGCTGACCTGTTCCTCCCGAGTTGAGATCGGGGTTGACCTATACCTCTCGGGTTAAGACCAGGGCTGACCTTGTACCTCTCGGGTTGAGATAGGGGCTGACCTGTACCTCCCAGGTTGAGATCGGGGCTGACCTGTACATCCCGGGTTGAGACCGGGGTTGACCTGTACCTCCCGAGTTAAGACTGGGACTGACCTTGTACCTCTCAGGTTGAGATCGGGGCTGACCTGTACCTCTCGAGTTGAGCCCGGGGCTGACCTGTACTTCTCGGGTTGAGATCGGAGCTGGCCTGTACCTCCCGGGTTTAGATCGGGGCTGATCTGTACCTCCCGAGTTAAGATCGGGGCAGACCTGTACTTTCTGGGTTGAGACCAAAGCTGATCTGTACCTCCCGGGTTGAGACCAGGGCTGACCTGTATCTCCTGGGTTGAGACCGGGGCTGACCTGTACCTCTCGGGTTGAGACCGGAGCTTATATGTACCTCTCGAGTTGAGAACAGGGCTGACCTGTACCTCCCGAGTTGAGACCGGGGATGATTTGTACCTCCCGGGTTGAGACCGGGGCTGACCTGTACCTCCCATGTTGAGATTGGGGTTGATTTGTACCTCCCGAGTTGAGACCGGGGCTCACCTGTGTCTTTCAGGTTGAAACCGAGGTTGACCTGTACCTCCTAGGTTGAGACCAGGACTGACCTGTACCTCCCGGGTTGAGATCGGGGCTGACCTTTACCTCCCTGGTTGAGATCGGGGCTGACCTGTACCTCTCGGGTTGAGATCGGGGCTGACCTATACCTCTCAGGTTGAAACTGGGCTGGCCTGTACCTCCCGAGTTGAGACCGGGGTTGACCTGTACCTCCCGGGTTGAGACTGGGGCTGACCTGATGGCCCGATATTGAGACCGGGGCTGAGTTGATGGCCCGGTATTAAGGCCGAGGTTGAGTTGACAAGATAATTTTACCCTCCTACAAGGTTAGTAGCAGCGAAATGAAATTTTGAGTATCTACATACTTGATCACCAATTACCGGAATAACTCATATGAAATTGAGAAATGAATTATGATTTCAGATTTGAGCATATTAGCTTGTGTTTATGATTCTACATGGTGTTAGACTCCATAATTTGTGCTTCAGATAGACATATACCGAAGCACCACTTGTAGTCATTTGAGAACTTGTGCTTAAACCCGTATTAATGTTAAGTCACATAGAAATATAGTGATTTATATAATTTGGGTGTTCACATTCATTCTATCATTTATGGATTGTATGTGATATGGACATGGTTTATTGAGAGATGGCTATGTTTTGCTTTCGTGTTCTCGACTAACAATCTGAAGTAATCAATTGAGCTTAACAGGAGGTGTATTAACTTGAGTAATGCATTAAGTGAAGTTAGAATCCTATATCTCCCTTATCTGAATTATTTGCTTGTTAATTAGTTGATACTTGATAATCAACACTGTTAGATAAAACACAATTTGATCATCTGTTTAAGTAGACCGAAATAGTTATAAAATTGTTGCATGTTAGATTAGAGGCATTCATTATTCTCCATGGGAATGATACTTTTTTTACTCTATATTACTTTTGGACCACGTACACTTGCGTGTGTGTGTGTGTTTTAATGACGATCTAATTCTAATAACATACTAAAATCTCATGCAACGGAATAATAAAATAATTTACAATAATTTAATATAATTATTCTCGTTCCACGGTCTCGCAACTATGACTAACTTAAACATACTATAACATAACTTAATACATAATATGAAATAAGTCTTATTACAACATCATAATAATCCTAAAGAAGAACAAAGCTACGTCGTAGCCTTGCCTTTGCCATTGTCCGTGCCAGAGGGTCCGCACTATTTTACCTTAACTGAAATATTTAAGGAAAGCAAGAATAACCAACAATTTGCTCAGCAAGTAATATAGCAATAAGGGTAAGCATAATTATAAAGCTTAATAATATCCAATGTATGTTGTCAAAGGATAACTCAAGAGTTTAAGGAATAATGTTATAAACAAAGAAATATTAATAGTCCAAAACTGTCCTTTGAATTATAAACAGAAGGTCATTATAGACCGAAGCATTATCAAAAAGGATTCAAAGGTTTCAACGTTTTCCAAAAGATAAGGTTTAATACTGAGCAATCACTAAGGGCTAAGAACTCTTGCCAGAATTAACAGTGTTTAACTGACAATCTGATATAAATAAGTATAACAGGTGATCAGCCTCAAGTACCCTACATTATGCATAATATTCACATGCTATTTGTGCGCACGTCGGTCTCTCGACGGAGATATATAGATTCCCCTTCAATGAGGGTTGTTCGTCTCAGTCAATTTATAAGATTTCTCACCAAGCAATTAGTTTGGATCGCTTTCAAATTCATGACATGGGTCTAGCCGAATCAAATGCTGTAGACAACTTTTACAATGTGTATGAGAACAATTTATAAGTTTAATACTCGCAACATAGTTCGAAGAATATAAACAGGCTTTAAATCAAGCTAAGAAGTATTAATTTATAAGACAAGAATCATACTATCAATTAGTTACTCGTACGATCAATAATAGTACAAGCTTAAGTAGTGCTCAATAACGAGTAAGGTTCGAATACTTGCATTCAATATAAAATCAAATGAAGTTAGGCAATTGGCATAATCATAGATTCCTTGCATAAAGTAAATGCATAGGTTAGGATACTTGCCTGAGTCGTTAATTAATTTCGACCTCGACTTCTTATCCATTGATTAACCTTATTATTATCGTAACGGTTAATCTCTATCAACACATAAATATATAAACCTAAATCGGTCTAATCACACTAGCCTTAGGTATCTAAGACTTCTCAAAACAATTATATATTGTTTCTCTAATCGTTGTCTCTAACACTCCATCATTGATATAATACTTTATTATTATTCTTTGAATAATTCCATTAATCTTAGTTAGGGATATTCATATTAATGTCTCATTGGTTCACAATTAAATAATCTTTGAAAGTATTTTATTGTTTAGTAATTATTATTCACAATTAAAATGTTTTTTAATGTCACTTTAATTGTTCATACTTATACAATTAGAAATAGTCTTCACTATTACCAATTGGCCTAAGTCTTATTGTTTTACAATTAATTATTATCTTAATTGTTTATTCGTTTCACAATTAAAATATTATTTAATTTTAATTATTTATATTTTCAGAACATAAGATTAATTATTACTTATTGAATTACAATTAAAAATATTTTAATTGTTTAATATTCTTTAAGTCAAATAAGTCTTAAACCTTCAAATTCTAAATTGTATTTAATTAACTCACAATTAAATTACTTTAATTATTTCATTATCTTTGATTAATAGAATCTATTAATATTAATCAAATTAAGTATTATTAGTTGATTAATAATTATTTTAATTTTAGAAAAATTAGGTTTTCTGACCCGGTTCGACCCGTCCCGACCCGGTCCACCTTAACCCGACCCGGTTAGACCCGGATTCTGGTCAACTGTGAAATAGGCCTGGCGTTGCAGCGCCAGGTTTAGTACTGCAGCTGGTGCGGCAACTGTTGAGTCCCGATTGGGTATGACAATTATGCGCAAGTATACGCGGTCAACAAGTAATAAAGAGTAAGTACATATATTGTTCCCACAGAGAAATAACTGAATAAGGGTCGCAAAACCACAAGAACGTAATCATTTCAGTCTTATTTAAACGAGCGGTAAAGAATTTTAATTAAAAACTAATTAAAATAGACAAGAAATTTAACTTAAACTAAATAATCCTAGAGTAAAATCAGATAATAAAGGCATGAGACTCCAATTTTCCCTAATGATTCATCTTAATAAATAAACTTCCAATTAGGTCAAATTAATCGTCTAATGTGTTAGCCGAGAACACGAAAGTAAGAGACGGCTATCTTTCGATGCACCGAATTCATATCACATGCAATCCACAGAAGATAAACCGCACATGAACACTCACATTGCCTAAACCACTATATGTCTATGTGATTTAAAAATAATTAGGGTTTAAGGTCAAGTTCTCATTTGACTACGGGCGGCACAAATCATACATTCAACGTCATGTGAACATACAATCGCCCGCCACTACGATTAGATCTAAACCTACATTTTGTCTTTCAAGTCCACATACGTTATCACAATAATTGGTCGCGAATCAATTAAGCAATGAAAGAACGAATCGTAATAGACAATCACATAACAAGCAATAAGACCATCACGGAAGGAAATCAATATCAACTACTCAAAAGGCTCCATTGGAATCTCAAAATATAGCTTAAGTCATAAATGCCTCAAACATATCATCCACATATTGAATATACATCATCTGAATACAAAATGATAACAAGGAGAATAATGAGATAGAGAATGCAAATCTGTGATCTTTCTCCAAGCTTGGATCTTTGATGATATCCAAATGCTTCAACCATCAAGTCTAATAAAACCCTAGAAAACTAACTAACTAAACTAATCTATACTTACTCTACTCCTAATCTATACAAAGAATTGAAAGAGAAGAAAAATGGAAAACTAGGGCTTAAGGCCAATGTGAGCTCCCTAGTAGAGATTTTTTGACCAAATGGGGCTAAAAGCCCTTATATCTCTGCCTTCTCCCGTTCGTTTAAGTGAATTCAAAGTCAGGCAGAAAAATAGACTAGCGCGGCCGCCCGCGCCCAAGCCTTTTTCCTGGCGTGGCCGCGCGGCACTGGAAATGCTGATTTTGCTGGCTTTTGCTGCTGGAATGCTGGTATCACATAGTCTTTAGTTGCTTACTCCGGCACCTCTAGCAATCTTGCATCTTTTTGGCCTTTTTGCATCACCATATTCCCATTTGGTTGCTCGACTTCTTTCCATTGCCATGCCATCATTCCATTCTAGCACCTTTTGGCAACACTTCATCCTTTTAAGCTCACTAAGCGCCAAGAGAGTTCCTAAACCTGAAAATCACAAAAAGCACAAGACTACTTGAGTTTAAGCAACAAAATGAGTTGGTTAATATCCGAATGAATGGTCATAAAAACTACTAATCAAATACCCCCAAACTTAAACGTTGCTTGCCCTCAAGCAACCAAAACAAAACTAAACATAAGATGCAATGCAATATCTACAATGTATGCAACCTATACTACTATGAATGCGAATCCATGTCTCATACAGTATTGATCTTTTAAAGCAATGCCTCAGAAAACCACAAGATAATCGAATAGATAAGCTATCCAAGACAAGACCCTAAGGCATATTCTTGCAAATCTAAAACTGTGAGCACTGATGTATTGTGCGTTGTGTGCCTAGCAACCATTATCCATGCTTTCGGATAAGTAACTCACATACTATGCTTCTTAGGAGAAAAACAAGTTTCAACTCAAGAAAAGCAGTAAATCATATAGTTTCTAACTAAGACCATGCATTACAAGAGTTAAGAGTCAACAGGGGATTTATTATTCTTTTATTACTCACGAGGGCGTATTCGCACTTTCCCGTGTACACAATCGACTATGCAATGCCTAGTCCTCTTAGGCTCATCAATGATACCCGTGTAGCGAGCTTTCGACCAACAATTCCCAGACCAGACGGCCTTAGGACGCTGGGTGTAGAGACACCCCGAGGGCTTACTTGCTCAAATATTAAAGGCCACAGAACTCGACGTAGCCGAAGTGTTTTTTTTATTTTTTTTCTGAATCTTTTCTTTTGTTTTTCTTTTTCTTTTCAAAGGGGAGTGCGTCTTATGCTCCATCTCCCCACATAACATGCATACCTCCTGTTTTCCCCCAAACTTAAGCTTTTTATAGTCTAGCTATTATCATATGAGAACTGAAACTCTTACGTTAAAACACCGATTTTCCACCAGAAGATAAGTATGTAAACATTTAAACTAAGCATGTCATGATGGTTACTCTATTGTGCTAAATGGTTACACATTATCTGACAAATAAGGATTTACATATATGACCTTCAAATCAAGCTTAATTCTCAAATCAGTTTGAAAATCAAATGAATTCAATTTCTTCATAGGCCAAATATATAACTCACCAACTGAAAATGGATTCATGCAAAATGTCCTAATATAGATAACTAACACAAAGCAAAAATTTTAAAATTTTGATAAATTTTAACTATTTACAACCTACATGCATTAAATGAACTAACACAACATGAAATGAACTAACTACATGCAAAAACAAAACCAATACCCCCAAACTTAAAATGTTCAATGTCCCCATTGAAGGTAAAGGTAAAAAGAAACTCCCCTATTCGGCTTCGTCGTCGCCCTCATCCTCATCGTCCTCCTCAGGCGGTGTGTCTGGAGGTGGATAAGTAGCGGCGGATCCATATGTCGGGAACTGCACCTGCACTCCCATCTGGCCAAAAGCGTGGGTCAATGCCCCGCAGAAATTTATGGTGAAGGCCTGGAAGTTCATGCTTATGGCGTCCATGCTGCGCTGCAAATGCCTTTCCATCTTGTCAATATGCTCCTGGACTGAGTGGGACGACTCGGACTGCTCTGGTGGCATCCTCTCTGAAGTCTCCTCAGCCTCTCTCTGATATGGTAAAATAAATCCCGCTCCCAAAGAAAGAGATCTGCCTCCTTTCCATACCTTTAACGAATCAATGGTATGGTGGTCAATGGTGCTCATGGGCATCTGCATCGGCTCTGCGTCTGACCACATAACTCCATTCGCAATGCAGAGCCTGGTAATCACTGTTGCATGTGGGATACTCGCTGAATTACTGCCTCTCAGAAATCTTCGGATAGAACTGTTGATCACGTATCCCAAGTCAATCCTCTTGCCCTTGACAATCCCATATAGCAACACAGCTCGGTTTTTAGTGACCTCATTCTGATGTTGTATCGGCATCAGATTTGCACAAATAAAGCTGTACCATGCCTTCCCATATCTACTCAAGGCGGACTGGGGAAAATGCAATTTTAGGTCAGTGCCTGGCTTCAACTTCCAAGCAGTGCCTGGCTTGCACAGATAATCACAAATCACATCCAGCTCTGATCCCCACTCCCTAGCATAAAGAGAATCGGGCACGTCCAGTGCAATATTCGGTAAATCCAATAACTCATTGATGCGCTCCTTTGCAAAAGACACCTCACATCCCCGTATGAAGATCTTATTGGACGTTGTGTATTTTGCATTGGTATAGAATTCCTGAACCACAGAGATTGGGGTTGCCAAAGGCTCCTCACAGAATTAATTCCAGCCCCTCCCTCTAATCATAGATGACATACGCCCGTCCAAGTTTTCATCAGGAGCTAATCCTCGCTCCGGCATAAATGTCCTGCCTGCCAGAGCGTCATGGAAGAATTTATGCGCCTTTCAGACTGATGAACTTGTGGTCATCATAGTCGATGTCTCCTCCCCCGTGCTCAGAATCACTGCCCATAGATGTGGACTCCCTCCTACTTCTCTTGGATGCCATATGCAATGAGAATAGACGATACACTCCAATACTATACTCAACGAACCCAACTAATTTAGAAATCTTGCTATGCCTTCGAACCCCCACTCACTGTCTCAATTGATCAGGTTGAGAGGATGGGAGTGATTGGGTTGTGTTGGAGAATTCGACTGAGGATGTAGGAGTTTTCAAAACTAGGGCTTGAGTATGGAGGGGATTTATGAAGGAGATTGAGTAATATAGATTAATGGGCTAGGGTTTAGAGATAGAGGCAGAAGTAAAGTGACAGTAGGAATTTGGGTTTGGAAGTAGAGAGGGAAAGAGGTAGAGTTCAATTGTTAATGAAATGAGAGAGTGAAGTCTAAGTCTGCCGAATTTTTTTTAAATCAGTCCCCTTCTGTCCGACACGCGGCCGCGCGCCAACTCAGGCTTAAACGGGCGTAGCGGTGCCCTTTGCCCAATTCTGTTTATACAGGTTTTTGTTAGGCAATGAGGCTGGCTTTGAGCTTTGCTTCATGCAGCAACATTGACCTGAGAGAAAGCATAAAATCTTTATTAAGCCCTCTTACTAATCAAAACTAAGTATGCAATATTTACATCTAAGAAAATGCAACATAGAAGGATATATTCATTTGATTCCTAATAAATCCTCTGTGCGTATATACAACATGCTCATGATAAAAATATGTTCAATACGTTATAGTCCCAAAAAGGAATACACGAATGCCTAAGTTCCAAAAATGTAGGCATTGAACTTTTAAAACCAAAAATTTTGAAAAATTTACACTAAGAATTACATTACTAAGAATTAAACAAGGGGGAAAGGATATGAAGATAAGTAAATAGAATTAAACATAAGGGAGAGAGAGAAATGATGGGGTGCCTCCCATCGAGTGCTTGATTTATAGTCCTCTAGCTGGACTGTGTCTGAGACGACTATCCTATCCCCCGACGATATTTGAGAAACCCTCCATCCATTAGAATTGTCGTGTGAGCTTGGAGGCTTCCCAACAGGAGAGGCTTCGAATTTAAACTACCTCGCATATGATGTGAATAAGAATTCCCCTTTCTGAAAGTCGGGGAGCAAGGCACTTCGTTCGTTGTGTTCGTGAAATGATTGAGGCATTGAGGTACACTAAACACAACAGATTCTTCTTCTATTCTCTCTTCTTCTAACCACCATGGTTTCAATAATGCGGACTCTCTCATATCCTCGAGATCTGTATCTGTGATGTGGCTCCCAAGGGGGCAAGGGTGTGAAAACTTCGCTCGCTTCTCAAACTTCGGCGGAAAGGGCTCTTGGGGTATTGTCACGGTTGGTTCATATTCATAATTGTTCACTTCCCCAAGTGTCTCCTCAATTTCCACTGCCTTATGCTCGTCCAGCTGCATATGCACTTCCTGCTCTTCATCAATTTCTGCATCCATATCAAAGCACCAAGTCTCTTAAGGGCCTTTTCTCAGGGCTTCAAACATTTGAGGCATTGGACTTTGAAGAACTTGAGCTTCGGTCTCTTGCTCAATCACATCCTCATTCCTTAAAGCCATGCTGATTTGCTCCGCCCAACTCTGGAGATTCTCAATTGACTTCTCTTGCTCAATCAAGGTCTCCTTTATCGATGCTATGGAATTTCCCCACAAACTTTCAAATCTTACATTTTCTATTTCAGCCTCGGAATCCATGTACTGAAGCTCATTGGTAGGAGTATTGTTGATTAGGGCCATTTAGTTTTGAAAATTTTGGTTTGATAGTTCCTGGCTCCTAAGCATCTCCTCTTGATTTGCAAAACTCCTATACAAGACTTCCTCTAGAGACTGTTTTTCTTGTAAACACAGGGATTGATATGTGTGGTCTGGTGCATACATTGGACTTGGATCGCAGTATTGGTCTTGATAGCTCACTGAAGAGGTTGGGTGATACCCCCAATCTTGCTGATAATTGGGATAAGCCTCATTGTAGGAGTAACCACCCCCATACTGCTCTTGTCCATAACTGATGGGATCCTGGTGGCTCGTGTAGATTCCAGCACCATAGTCATAAGTCACTGCCGTCTCTCGACTATGTTGGGATGAAACAGTATCCATCTTCCTTGAGAGAACCTCTAGCTGTGCTGATAATGCGGCAATTGAGTCGACGCCATCATTCCCTACTTCCCTTGGTTGCTCTTGCCTAGTGTAACACCATGGATAGAAATTAAGATCCATTGCACCTGAGAAGAGAATAAATGAAGAGAATTAAAACAACAATAAAATGTTTAAATTAAGACTAATTTGATTGAAACTAATGTTGGCAAACAGTTATCCAAATAATTCCACGGCAACGGCGCCAAAAACTTGTTGAGTCCCGATTGGGTATGATAATTACGTATAAGTATACGCAGTCAACAAGTAATAAAGAGTAAGTACAGATATCGTTCCCACAGAGAAATAACTGAATAAGGGTCGCCAAACCACTAGTACGTAATCATTTCAGTCTTATTTAAACGAGCGGTAAAGAGTTTTAATTAAAAACTAATTAAACTAGACAAGGAATTTAACTTAAACTAATTAATCCTAGAGTAAAATCAGATAATGAAGGCATGAGACTCCAATTTCCTCTAATGATTAATCCCAATAAATAAACTTCCAATTAGGTCAATTTAATCATCTAATGTGTTAGTCGAGAACACGAAAGTGAGTGACGACCATCTTTCGATGCACCGAATCCATATCATATGCAATCCACAGAAAATAGACAGCACATGAACACCCACATTACCTAAACCACTATATGTCTATGTGATTTACAAATAATTAGGGTTTAAGGTCAAGTTCTCATTTGACTATGGGTTGCATCTCTCTATGAAGATGGAGGAGCATCTGTAAGAATAGTCCACTCAGCCTCCATACGGCTAAGGACATCCATAGTCATCTGTAAGGTGGCACTATGGTCATCAATGTAAGCACTCATCTCGGTAACTAAACCATGGGTGTAAGATCGGAGAGCAGTACTATCAGCAATGTGGAAATCATGAGAAGCTATAGCCTCATCCCTCTCTACAAAAGCTGCATCCCGAGAAATCAAAGTCTCCTCAATCTCAACATATGCTGCATCTCTGGCTAAGCGAACCTCGTCTCGCTCCACAATGGCAGTATCTAAAGTAGAGCGAAGCTCCTCTCTCTCAATCAATCTAGTATCCAAAGCGGTCCTAAGACCATCACTCTCTGGAAAAGCTAAATCCCTGCCAGACAGGGCAGCCAACATCTGCGCTCTAGCTAAATCTCTCTCAATGGTCATCCTGAATAGAGAATTTGACAAAGCTGGATCTGTCCCTATGGGAATAACCGGGGGATCACTAATCAAAGCTACCACCAAATCTATGAACAGCTCATCCTCAGTAGGAGAATCGGGAACCTCCATGGGCTCCTCCTCGTCAGAATTCGCAAGCGGAGGTAAATAAAGCTCTGCTACTGCGACTGCGGTCTCTGCCTCTAACCATGCAGAATACTCCGAAGAACGACCCGAATGTCTATTAGAGAACTCAGCCTTCTCCTTGTGAGTCCAACACTCATAAACTCTAACCAAGTCGGCCGGTGACATCGATGAAGCTGACATCCTCTGATCAGCAGAATCCTCAAAATGGTGCATACTCTGCCACTGATCAAACTACTCCATAACTGCCATGGGATGATAAGTAGTCATACCCCTCAATCCTGCCAAAGGCAAATAATCCATGCCAGATGCATGAGTAATGAAGCTGAATGGGGTCGCCATCCCTGAGCATAACAAAACTGTGAACGGATGCTCAATATTCGATAAAAATGCTAACCAGGACTCTTGGTCGACGCAATCAGGCGGACGAAAGGAGTAAACTGAGGATATCTCGTGGCTAAAACAATAGGCATGATGTCTAAATGATCCAATCGGTCGTATATGTGACATCAACCACATATACAGCACGATCGAGCTACCCCGAAAAACCCCCGCTGGATTGGTACTGTAATAGGTGAGCGACCTCAGTGTCTCCGCTAAGATCATAGGGATAATGGGACTGCTCTGCCTAAGGGCTCTGACTACAACAACCAATCCCACATCAAGGTGATCTAAATGCAATGACATGTAAACATACGCCACGATGCACATCAGTAGCATGTTTATCCTGGCTGTATGCCACTCCTCTGCGAAAATGACAAAATCTCTGACGTGACGGTCGTAGCTATCAAGCTCACCATAACGCTCTATCAAGAAGTCAAGGGAGATCACATGCCCTGAAACGATCTCATCCATGACTATGCTCTACCAAAGATCGGACAGCCGAGTAAAAGGTCTTCGCATATTGCTGATAGCCATCCGAGCACACGGTGACTCTAAATCCAAGCCAGTAAATCTCTGGTACTCCTCCAGAGTAGGCGAAAGCTCACACTGCACAATGCGGAATACCTGTCTCTTTGATACCCATAAAGGTAGGACGCCATCAATAAAGCCGTCTGGAACCCTAAAATCTTTAAGGGCCATCGAATGCCCCAGCATCTAGTCAATTGTCCCCCTAGCTAGAAAAGGCAGACTATCATACCATGACCACAACGATGCCGCCACCTCTGACAGTGGCAAATGCTCTATACGGCTAACTGCAGACCTCATAATCTGTAGCACCATATCACAAGAGCGTCCAGAGGTCAAGTTAAATCGCAACTGTCTGAATGCATACGCATGATACATGCATGATGACAATGATATAAACATAATGCAGCAGATAAAGATGATAGAAATAGCTACAAAAAGTTATGTACTGCATACATTATCCTTATATCCTGGTACAAGGTGAAAAGAAGAATACAGGGAAATGGGGCACCACCACCCAGCTTATACAGTGGTCTATCAAAATGATGGCATAGACGCTGAATAGCCAAAATAGTGGCTGACCAAAAATATAGCTGCCATAGCTATCACAGGAAGGCAAAGACCTCGGTATCAAACCGATCGACCTGCTCCAGATCCTCTGTCTGCACAAAGCTGCTGGGATAAGGCATATCTGGGCGGGATAAGGGAGGATCTGCCCCTATATAACTACTACTAATTGGACCTGAGGAGGGGCCTACTCCAGAATTGGATGGGTCAAATAAAGATGCCTCTGATGGATCTCGGCTAAGGTGCCTGATAAAGAAATGAGCCTGGTCCAACTCCCTGGTCAGATGTGCTATCTTGTGTGCATAAGTAGGCTCTCTAATATAAGCTATCCAATCCGTCATCATCACGGACCCCGACACCATATCTTCCATAAAATGGGTGGCAAGTGCGAGGACTCCACCAACTGTAGAAGGCTGCCTGGCGGTATGGGCCCTCTGATAGGTCAAAGCTATCTATACCCTCCAAAGGTATGTCTGTCAAAGGCATGGACAATGGCCAATGATGCTAAGCAGGAGGAGCAATAGGAATGCGAATCTCCCCTGTAACGCTCTAAATGGCACGCTCTCCACGATAGAGCTCCCAGCCTCCCTCTATTAATATAGGGACTCTGCTGGTCGATAAGTCAAACTCCCGCCCAGTGGGGAAACCTCCATCAAATCCAACGATCATGTGCTCGGATGTGTACGGCGTCCAGGTGATCGAGGCAGCCATCAAAAGCTCCAATTGAAAACGGGCATGAGTGAATCCCTCAGCAACAGGGACCTCCATCAAATTGGAGTGGTGCCATCTCCGTCCACGTGGATAGGTCTCCAGACTTAATGCTGAAACGGGCTGTAGGCAAGGAAGCCTCTCAAATGCCCAAAGCTATCCATGCAAATATCAAAAGTCCTCAGTGACCAAGACTGCCAAAAATAAGTGCAGAAATAAAAAAGGTACAGAAAGATGTACTCACCAGGAAAAACTGATGTAATCCTAACCAAGCCTCCGTCACACCCTCCGAAAGCTGGCGCATGCCCCGAAGAAAATAGGCAAAGGTATAGGAACCCCAATCAAAGTCACTGAGGGGCTCTACATGCTGAGTGGCGTTAATCAAAGAAAAGGATACCGTCGATGAGTTATCTGCCGCAAAATAACCCCTGATGATCAACAAAAATAATCGCCTCAGAATGCGATCTCTAGCCCTCCGATCATCAGGTAGAGGCAACTGGAAAGTCTTGTCCTGGGCATCTATACTCAAGGGACCAGATCGGACTGCCTGACCCTTGAATGCCGACTGAGGGACTCCCAACAGAGATCTAACTACGGTGGGCAAAATATCAGAGATGATAGGCACTGTCTTGCCCTCAAACTCAATGCCGGTAATAAACCTCTAGTCCATAAGAGTCATCATCACCTCGCAATCAAGCAAATAAAGGGACTGAGTCTGGTGGAACCAGCGCTCAGACAAAGCCCTCAGATACCCCCAAGGGCAACGGCGGGGCAGGATTGAGAAGAAGGTTTAAAATCCCCAGCCATCTATGATCTCCCTGTAATCCTCGTGCAGAGTCTGATAGAGGGAGTGTACACTAAACCAGTACCCTCGAGTCTGTGTCCAGCCAAGGACCTGCATAAAAAACCAACCTGTGACGCCCCCCAGAATAGGTCCATTCAACCCAACCCATTCTGAGTCGCCAAATACATGGTACAGAATTCAAATACAAACTTTATATCATACGGTCGTGCAAAATACGACCACACAACTGTGAGTCTCAGTACAAATATGTAGAAAATATTAAGATTCAAACTAAGTCCTCATTACAATTATTATCACACTATTTATTAGAAATAGTGAGGACTACTACTGCTCTAACTCGGACCATCACTCTGTCCCCCGACTAGTACCCGCAACATTCTCATTTCCTGAAGAGGACAACAGATGAAAAGGGTGAGCTCAACTAGCTCAGTAAAGAATATTATGACTAAGATAATGGGAAACAAATTATCGTTAGTCTTCAACAAATAAGATAAAATATAATGGACAACCAACTTTAGATCAATATTCGCAGCGGAAATAACAAATCATTAGAAGAGTTAAGCAGAGAATCAAGTCTACTATCTTCTATGATTTAAAAGTCCATCATCAATATTTTATCCCTGTAACATCAACCAATATACATCTCGAATCAAATATTCATCTTTGCACTACAGGCCAAAGATATTCATTTGCATCATCAGTAGTCATGTTCATCTCAACACCTGTCATCTTTGCACTACAGGCCAAAGATATTCATCAGGTAATCATTCATCTTTGCTCTACAGGCCAAAGATATTCAGTTACATCACCTTTTAAGACTGAGGATGATGAAAAACATTTTAAAGAACGAATCTAGTGAGATAAAAGACAAAGATCAAGGATTCGCATTTCAGTTTATCAAATTCACAAATACTTCGTAATAATCAATTGTGGAGCAAAATTCAAGAATAAAGCTCAAAACTTGGATACAATCAAGGATAGTAACCTTAACAAGCAATTTGAACAAACAGAAGAAATTTTAATTTTTTCGTGAATAGTGCCGTATACGTGAATAGTGCCGTATACGTGAATAGTAACCCCGACGGAAAAAGTAAGAATTTGAACATAAAATCCATGACAATATTTCTGTATAATGATATTGAAAAGAATAATATCATTTACGAAAGAAAATAACATCCCTTACCTCAAAAAGATAGTACCTCTGACTGGAATATCGGATATAATATCGAAGGAAACTTGCACTGAATAGTAACTCTCAAAGTATTAAAATACTCACAAAAATACGCTCGATATTATAGAGAGAGAAAACTTCGAATTCTGGTGTGATTTTCAATTCTAACCTAAGCACCCTATTTATAGGAAAAGCTTAGGATGCCAAAGGAGACTAAAGTAATAAAATAATATTATATTTTTTTAAAATCCTCCGCCGCCGGCTGCTGCAACAAATCTGAATTTTCAACAAAAGTGGGTCCCACCCATTAAATAATATATTTATTTTCTGAAACTTCAATAATTCATAATAAATAGCCCCTTTGTCAGAAAAATACAAATTCGATGTCCTTCTATAGGAAATTTAATTCTCTACAACTTTGCAGAAGAAAGTTTTTCCAAATTCCCAACATAAATTATCCGAAATCCACAAACAGATGATTTTTCACACCAAAATACTGATAAAAACACATCAGTACTAATTCCTTCTTTAATATCCACAAAATAAATATTTCTTTATCATATAAATCAATAATTAATTATTCACAAATAATATTATAGAACTACAATATTGACAACCAGGTTGTTCCCAGGACAGAGGGGGCCTTCCGATAAGGACTTCTCCTTACTGGCGCGCAATTAAATAACCCCTCCTAGACAGAACTTCCTTAGACATTATCAATAATGCTATCTAATAATATTATTCAAATAATATGAATTATTGAGTTGATAATGCGAAATACTGTGTAATGACAATTATTGAATCAATAATACAAAATATCAACTGTAACCATTATTGAATCAATCGTATAAAATAGCAACGTAGCAATTATTGAGTCAATAATATAAAATATTGAACAGTAATTACTGTAACAATAATTGAGTAAGTGCCTTCTCACGTAAGACTCAATAATTCAAAATACTGTGCAATACCGTGTGCTACTGTGCAACACCGCGTATCACTGTATTTTAACCACCGGGTATTTCAACAGTACTAACGGTAACAACTACGCCGTTATTTTGTAAAAAGGTTATTTCTGTCGCTTTCTATATCCGACAGTTATTCCGTTGTGGGGTCCACAAATATCTGCGCCGTCGTACGAATATTCCCCGACAACAAGAATATTCCACGACCAAACGAATATTCCCCGACAACAAGAATATTTTATAACCACTTGCTCATTTTAAAATATTTGCACATTTCACCCATAACTTTCACCTTTATCAATTAACACCTTACTATTTCGAAATAAAAAATTAAATCTTTATTTATAAAAGTTGGGGTCTTACAACCTCCCCTCCTTATGAAATTTCGTCCTCGAAATTGACGTACGTACCTGGTATGTCGAAAAGGTGAGGATACCTCGCTTTCATTTCCGATTCCAACTCCCACGTCATTTTCTCAATTGCATGGTTTCTCCACAAAACTTTAACCGGAGGTATAACTTTCGAGCGTAGGACATGCTCCTTCCTATCCAAGATCTTGACAGGTACCTCCTCGTACGTTAAATCTTCAGCTATCTCGTCTGGTTCTAACTCAATAATGCGGTTTGGATCTTTCACATATTTACGCAACACGGATATGTGAAATACGTTATGAACACGAGACATGCTTGGAGGTAATGCGAGTCTATAGGCCACATTTCCTACTCGGTCAAGAATCTCAAATAGACCAATGAATCGTGGATTGAGCTTTCCTCTCTTCCCAAACCTCGTAACTCCTTTCCACGGAGCAATACGTAATAACACATGGTCCCCAACATTAAATTCCACGTCCTTTCGATGAAGATCCGCATAACTCTTTTGTCGATCCTGTGCCGTTTGTATACGTTGTCGGATCATTCGGATCTTTTCCGTAGTCACACGTACCAACTCCGGTCCCAACAATGTTGCTTCACCCACCTCGTTCCAACATGTTGGAGAACGACACTTTCTCCCATACAACGCTTCGAATGGAGCTACGCCTATACTTGCCTGATAACTGTTGTTATAGGAGAATTCCACCAATGGTAAGTACTTATCCCAACTCCCTTTGAAGTCTAGAACACAGAGTCTCAATAGATCTTCAAGAGTTTGAATAGTCCTTTCCGATTGTCCGTCCGTTTGAGGATGATAAGCCGAACTAAAACGTAAGTCCGTGCCCATCGCTTTCTGTAAACTAATCCAAAATCGTGAAGTAAATCTGGGGTCACGATCCGAAACTATGGATACTGGCATGCCATGCAACCTCACAATCTCATTCACGTACATATGAGCAAGACGTTCAAGGGAATAAGTCTCTCGTATCGGCAAGAAATGAGCAGACTTGGTTAATCTATCAACAATAACCCAAATCGCATCTACGCCTTGAGAAACCTTGGGAAGACCCGTAACGAAATCCATCGTAATATGCTCCCACTTCCATTTCGGAATCTCCAGTGGTTGCAATGGACCCTTCGGTACTTGATGCTCCGCCTTTACACGTTGACAAGTTAAACATCTCGAGATGAACTCCGCGATCTCTCTCTTCATATTGCTCCACCAAAATGTATGTCGAAGATCACGATACATTTTAGTACTCCCAAAATGGATTGCAAACGGTGTGTTGTGTGCCTCCATCATGATTCTATACTTCAAGTCAAAATCGTTAGGAACACAAAGTCTGGAGTTGACTCGAAGTATTCCCTCTTCATCGATTCTTTCTTCTGGAATAGCACCTTCTTGCACCTTCTTCTTCATCTTCATCAGCTCCGCATCCGTAGCTTGAGCAGCTTTAACTTTATCAATCAAAGCTGGTTCTACGCGTATACTTGACATCATCGCATTCGTTCCTACATATGATCTTCTACTCAACGCGTCAGCTACCACGTTCGCTTTTCCAGGATGGTATTGGATAGTATGATCGTAATCTTTCAACAGCTCCAACCAACGTCGTTGTCGCATGTTGAGTTCCTTCTGAGTGAAGAAATATTTAAGGCTCTTATGATTCGTATAAATCTCCACTTTCTCCCCGTACAGATAATGTCTCCAGATCTTCAACGCGAAAACGACTGCTGCCAACTCTAGATCATGAGTAGGATAATTCCTCTCATATTCTTTGAGTTGTCGCGAGGCATAGGCTATGACTTTCCCATGTTGCATGAGAACACATCCTAACCCTTTGCCCGAAGCATCGCTGTAAATAACAAATCCATCCGAACCAGATGGTATTGTCAGAACAGGTGCCGAAATGAGCCTCCTCTTGAGCTCTTGGAAGCTCTTCTCACATTCCTCGCTCCAAACGAATTTCGTATCTTTCCGAGTCAACTGAGTTAATGGAGTAGCGATTCGAGAAAATCCCTCTACGAACCTACGATAATAACCAGCTAAGCCTAGAAAGCTTCGTACCTCGGTCACCGACTTAGGTTGCTCCCAGCTTTGTATTGCTTCAATCTTCGCCGGGTCAACAGATACTCCACGTTTCGATACCACGTGCCCAAGGAATGCTACTTCCTCAAGCCAGAACTCGCATTTCTTTAACTTGGCGTATAGCTTGTTCTCACGAAGCTTTTGAAGTACTAACTTCAAATGGTGTTCATGATCTTCACGGCTTCTAGAATAGATGAGGATGTCATCAATAAAGACAACAACGAATTGATCTAAATATTCCTTAAATACACGGTTCATCATATCCATGAAAGCAGCAGGAGCATTAGTCAATCCAAAAGACATGACTAAGAACTCATAATGCCCGTACCGTGTTCTAAAAGCAGTCTTTGGAATATCCTCAGTTTTAATCTTCAACTGATGATATCCAGAACGAAGATCGATCTTTGAAAAGAATTGCGCTCCTTGCAACTGGTCGAACAGGTCATCAATACGAGGTAACGGATACCTATTCTTAATGGTGACATGGTTCAACTCCCGATAGTCAATACAAAGTCGCATACTCCCGTCTTTCTTCTTTACGAATAAAACAGGAGCACCCCAAGGAGACGTACTAGGACGAATAAAACCGATATCTAACAACTCTTGTAATTGAATCTTTAACTCCTGAAGTTCAATAGGAGCCATTCGATATGGGGTTTTAGAAATGGGTTTTGTACCGGGCTCAAGGTCAATAAAGAATTCAACTTCACGTTCTGAGGGTAGACCGGGAAGTTCTTCGGGAAATACATCAGGAAACTCATTAACAACGGAAATATCATTCAAATCTGATGTATTTTGGTTTAAATCAGTGACATGAGCTAAGAAAGCTTGACATCCGTTTTTCAATAAACGAATAGCCTTGTGATTTGAAATGATATTGACTGATTTTAGTGGTTTGGTGATTTGGATTCGCACAACAGGTTGATTAGGAATATGAAAACTAACAACCTTACGAAAACAATCAATTTTGGCATGATAAGTGGTTAACCAGTCAATTCCTAAAATCACGTCAAATGCAAGTATTTTCAAAGATATAAGATCAACAGGTAAGGTAAGGGTACCAATCTGAATCAAGCAAGATTTGTAAACTGTAGATGTAACAAAGGTTTCTCCTAACGGAGTTTCAACAGATAAGTCAAAGTCTAATTTATCAGAAGTCAAGTTCAAACGTTGAGCACAAGCAGGTGAAATAAAGGAATGGGTAGCACCGGTATCTAACAAGGTATAAACTTCGCAAAAATTTATGATTAACTAACCCGTGATAAATTCATTTGGGTTCCTCGCGTTTTGGGCAGTCTCGATAAACGCTCTTCATGGAACCACCGACTTTGATTTGTCTGGAACAGTCTTTGGTGTCATTATCCCAACTGGTCTTGACTTTGCTATACAGCTCATTCCACCCTCAACTGCTTCGTCACACTCCTGATCCATGATCTGAATCATTACTCTTCGATCCATATCGAATTGGGGTTGACCGCTATGCACAGGGTAATTCCAAACTCGATGTTTGATTCTCCCAATTGCTGTCCAAAAAGTAAAATCCATTTCGTCTATTTTGGCCTTCTTAGATCGGACGTCTCTTTCTAAAATATCAACGCGTCGTGCGGCTTTTACCCATGCATCTTCAATTCTCACTCGTTCCGTTGCTTCTTCTTTCAGCTGATCGTTGACATTTGCATTTTCAGATTCTAGCTCTAATATCATATGTTCTGCCAGAGAGAACTTCTGTTCAAGCCTCGCATAACGAGTAGCAAAATCTTGAATTTCTATATCCCTTTCTTGAATTATTGTATCCCTTTGTTCCACGGCTGTCTGTCGTTCTTCACCCTGCTCTTCTAACTCAAGAATACGATTTTGCAGTTCTACATTTTGATCATAAAGTTCTCCTAATAAATACTCTTCCTCAGGTTCCTCTTCTTCCTCACTCTCAGCTGCTACCTCTGCGACTAGCTCGGGTGCAACTATTAATTCTTCACTCACCACATGGATATTTCTAATTTCTTCTTCTTCTGTCATCACATTATTCTGATTTGTGATTAAAGGTGTCTCCACGGTCTCATTCACTTCGTTGTTAATATTCTCAGCTGCCATTCTCAAATACTGCCATAAAACAAGGGTTAATTAAACAAATTAACAAATCACATATTAACCCTATGCTCCGACTGACCAATTAAATACCACATAAGCTTAGGTAGGACATACTAGCGAAGGATTTACTCGTCTCTCCCCTCCTAGTTCTATTCCCCGATCTCCGCCAGAGATCATATCCCTAAGCTCTGATACCAACTGTGACGCCCCCCAGAATAGGTCCATTCAACCCAACCCATTCTGAGTCGCCAAATACATGGTACAGAATTCAAATACAAACTTTATATCATACGGTCGTGCAAAATACGACCACACAACTGTGAGTCTCAGTACAAATATGTAGAAAATATTAAGATTCAAACTAAGTCCTCATTACAATTATTATCACACTATTTATTAGAAATAGTGAGGACTACTACTGCTCTAACTCGGACCATCACTCTGTCCCCCGACTAGTACCCGCAACATTCTCATTTCCTGAAGAGGACAACAGATGAAAAGGGTGAGCTCAACTAGCTCAGTAAAGAATATTATGACTAAGATAATGGGAAACAAATTATCGTTAGTCTTCAACAAATAAGATAAAATATAATGGACAACCAACTTTAGATCAATATTCGCAGCGGAAATAACAAATCATTAGAAGAGTTAAGCAGAGAATCAAGTCTACTATCTTCTATGATTTAAAAGTCCATCATCAATATTTTATCCCTGTAACATCAACCAATATACATCTCGAATCAAATATTCATCTTTGCACTACAGGCCAAAGATATTCATTTGCATCATCAGTAGTCATGTTCATCTCAACACCTGTCATCTTTGCACTACAGGCCAAAGATATTCATCAGGTAATCATTCATCTTTGCTCTACAGGCCAAAGATATTCAGTTACATCACCTTTTAAGACTGAGGATGATGAAAAACATTTTAAAGAACGAATCTAGTGAGATAAAAGACAAAGATCAAGGATTCGCATTTCAGTTTATCAAATTCACAAATACTTCGTAATAATCAATTGTGGAGCAAAATTCAAGAATAAAGCTCAAAACTTGGATACAATCAAGGATAGTAACCTTAACAAGCAATTTGAACAAACAGAAGAAATTTTAATTTTTTCGTGAATAGTGCCGTATACGTGAATAGTGCCGTATACGTGAATAGTAACCCCGACGGAAAAAGTAAGAATTTGAACATAAAATCCATGACAATATTTCTGTATAATGATATTGAAAAGAATAATATCATTTACGAAAGAAAATAACATCCCTTACCTCAAAAAGATAGTACCTCTGACTGGAATATCGGATATAATATCGAAGGAAACTTGCACTGAATAGTAACTCTCAAAGTATTAAAATACTCACAAAAATACGCTCGATATTATAGAGAGAGAAAACTTCGAATTCTGGTGTGATTTTCAATTCTAACCTAAGCACCCTATTTATAGGAAAAGCTTAGGATGCCAAAGGAGACTAAAGTAATAAAATAATATTATATTTTTTTAAAATCCTCCGCCGCCGGCTGCTGCAACAAATCTGAATTTTCAACAAAAGTGGGTCCCACCCATTAAATAATATATTTATTTTCTGAAACTTCAATAATTCATAATAAATAGCCCCTTTGTCAGAAAAATACAAATTCGATGTCCTTCTATAGGAAATTTAATTCTCTACAACTTTGCAGAAGAAAGTTTTTCCAAATTCCCAACATAAATTATCCGAAATCCACAAACAGATGATTTTTCACACCAAAATACTGATAAAAACACATCAGTACTAATTCCTTCTTTAATATCCACAAAATAAATATTTCTTTATCATATAAATCAATAATTAATTATTCACAAATAATATTATAGAACTACAATATTGACAACCAGGTTGTTCCCAGGACAGAGGGGGCCTTCCGATAAGGACTTCTCCTTACTGGCGCGCAATTAAATAACCCCTCCTAGACAGAACTTCCTTAGACATTATCAATAATGCTATCTAATAATATTATTCAAATAATATGAATTATTGAGTTGATAATGCGAAATACTGTGTAATGACAATTATTGAATCAATAATACAAAATATCAACTGTAACCATTATTGAATCAATCGTATAAAATAGCAACGTAGCAATTATTGAGTCAATAATATAAAATATTGAACAGTAATTACTGTAACAATAATTGAGTAAGTGCCTTCTCACGTAAGACTCAATAATTCAAAATACTGTGCAATACCGTGTGCTACTGTGCAACACCGCGTATCACTGTATTTTAACCACCGGGTATTTCAACAGTACTAACGGTAACAACTACGCCGTTATTTTGTAAAAAGGTTATTTCTGTCGCTTTCTATATCCGACAGTTATTCCGTTGTGGGGTCCACAAATATCTGCGCCGTCGTACGAATATTCCCCGACAACAAGAATATTCCACGACCAAACGAATATTCCCCGACAACAAGAATATTTTATAACCACTTGCTCATTTTAAAATATTTGCACATTTCACCCATAACTTTCACCTTTATCAATTAACACCTTACTATTTCGAAATAAAAAATTAAATCTTTATTTATAAAAGTTGGGGTCTTACACAACCCATGTTAAAAACCTGTGCCCCGAGAATGGCCAGAAGATGGGAAAAGAGTCTAGAGAGAAGAAAGACTTTAAGTCACCTCGTTGGCCTAAAGATATCTCGAAGGATGGCGACTCAAGTCACCCAGCAACTCCTGTATCTATACAGCAATGCCCGGGACCTCCGCACGTGGAACTTGAGCTGGAACAGGAGCAACAAAAGAATCCTCCTCGTCATCAATGTCATGGGCTGCTTGTCCTGTGCTGGACGTATCCTGCTCTCTACCAATCTACGAGGCGTCCTAGCTGGATGGGCCTGTGGGACGGCAGAAGCCTTCCTTCGTCGAACGCCTGATGAAACCCCAGTAGAGCTGCCCGGTCTATCGCGATCCATCGCATACACCATTACTCAAAATCACCTCGGACAGGGTGTGGTAAGCCTAAAATCTATGGCTTATTAATCAATCAATCCAGCATACATATCTAAGTCCTAAAACATGCATGGGTCCATCAAAAATACCTCGTATAGTCAAAACTGCATGTTTTGAAAATCCCAGAAGTTCAAAACCTGCATTAGGTCATTAATAAACTCCCCATAGAGTCAAAAAGGCATACTTTTTAAAAGCTAAGATTTTGGAAAAAAAATTCTAGAGTCTCCTTTGTAAAATGGACTGTCCACATGCATACAGGCATGTCTAGGTGGCCATTCAGTAGCACACCTACCCAAAAAATAGAAACAGTTCATATATATCCAAAAAAAATTAAAAACCAGCCTCACATGGTCTCCAAAATACCATAGGCATTTTTAGTAGAAAGTCCAGGCTCACTAGGCCTCAAAAAGGATGACTAAACTGATCAAAAAATGGAAAAATTGACTATCTCAGAACCTAAATTTTCTTACATCCAAACGTGCATTACAGTAAGATATTCATACATATGTAGACAGAAAATTTTTCACAGGTCATATAGACATACATTTTTCATACATTACATTTGAAAGTACTCTAAGTGGTTCTCATGCTTTTAATGATCAAAAACTATGAAAGAAGGATGGAAAACGTTACATGCGCCGCGCTGAACGCGTAGGAACTGACGGATTCAGAATCTGACTACCAGTACTCCGTAGATCTGAAAAAGAAGATCGAAAATCCTTTCGCTGCTCAAACGGGAAACTTGCAAAATGAAAAATCCCATAGCACATTAATAGCCCAGGCAGCCGCACCTCCACCTGCGGCTACTGTACCTCCACCTATGGCAGCCTAGGTGGGTCCCACCTTCCCCAGGCCCAGTTCAGTTTGAGTCGAAATGGAGTTTAAACGGGCCACTGAATCAAATCTAAAGAAAAATCGCTACGCGATTGAGCGGTTTGTCCTGAAATCCTGCGTTTAAGCAATGCGATCCTGACAAAAAGGGAAACTCCACAGAGACCCTTGACATTCAACTAGGAGCCATGTCCGGGGATCAACAGATCAAACTACAGAAAAGCTGCACAAAAATTGCTCAAAACTGCCGAAAACTGCCATTTTCGAAGCATCGGGTACTGACTGGTGGCAACTCAGCCGTTGGTTCCAGTCCAGCAAAGCATCGGATACTGACCGATTACAACTCAGCTGTTGGTTCCAGTCCAGCGAAGCATCAGGTACTGACCGGTGATAACTCAGCCATTGGTTCTAGTCCAACGAAGCATTGGGTACTGACTGGTGACAGCTCAGCCGTTGGTTCCAGTCCAGCGAAGCATCGGGTACTGACCGATGACAACTCAGCCGTTGGTGCAACCCCAGCAAAGTTTGGATGCCTACCGAAGTCAATTTCAACCTTAGTCAATTTTAACCTTCAAAGTAGTCCCATGAGATGTCGGGAGACGCTCTATGGTTGAGAGTCATATAATAATCCATCTTCACAAAAGACAGATGATGGAATCTGTTATACACATCCTCAAAGAAGATCATTGAGGTAGTATCAATCCTAGCCACTTCCTCAATACCTACAAAGCTATCGCAGAGGACGTCATCCCCAGTAAATCAAGATAGGAAAATCTGTGATAGCTCACCCCCTCAGAATCTACGAAGCTATTGCAGAGGACGTCATCCCCAGCAGGTCAAGACAGGAAAATCTGTGATAAATCATCTTCAACAAACTCATTAGAGTCAAATAAATTATCGTTAGTGATGTCATCCACCGTCGAGAATGACAAAACTTGCTCGCGATAACTTCCTAATACCATCAATTGCTATACCGGATAGCATCATCCTCAACAAAGTGATAACGCACACAGCCAAAAGTAGCCCCATTCTACTCCAAGACGCCCAGCTTCAAAATGACTCTGACACTCTTTATTTCCAGTGTCTACTAATCTTTATCTTATCCATTCCACCACGTTACATGGACATGATAAAGAGGGGCATCTATAGACACTCAAAATTTTCCTTGCCCCAATACTAACCCGATAAGAGGGCAAAACCGCCAATCAATCCAAATTTGGCCACCAATGTCGGTCCTTCAACCTAAATCTGATTCCCAATATCTGTAATCAAGTTTCGACAGTTAATCGGACCATTAAGCAAGTTTCGACAGTCAATCAAACCATCAATCAAGTTCTGACAGTCAATCGAACCATCAATCAAGTTTCGACAGTCAATCGGGCCATCAATCAAGTTTCGACAGTTAATCGGACCATCAATCAAGTTTTGACAGTCAATCAGACCCTCAGTTCAAACCCCGATCTCAATATTGTGATTTTAAGTCAGCCCCAACATCAACCCGGGAGGTACAGGTCAACCTAGACATCAACCCAGGACATGTCGAGTCATCCTGGTCTCAATCCGGGAAGTGCAGTTCAGCCTCAGAGATGACCCTTGGAAGCCAGATCCACCAAGGACCACCCCGGGAGTGGAAAAATGGTTATTTTATCAACTATCAGTTGATTCAAAAAAACTCAAGCTGAACTGATGCCATCGAAGTCAGAATGAACCATAACGACGATCCCGAGTGCAAATGACGTAAGACAGCTCAACGGATAAACTGCGGGGAATCAAAGACCTGGTTATGAACCTGTCTTCTTGGATCCAAAAAATGTGTTATCCTATGTCATTACGACACTCTCGGCGAAGGCTTTCTGAAAAGGTATCACACGCCTCAAAAGGACGCTCCATCAACAGTTAAAAAGTTTCGACTTTGACTGTGCGTTGTCAAGAGTGCACGTACTTCAAGACAACAAAAGTCGGCACCGTGGGCCCCACCAAGGGAGCTTCACCTCTACCTGCGGCAGCAATAGGTAGAATGGAGGCTCCCTGGCCTATAAATAAAGTTGCCCCCCTTCATTTCAAAGAATTCTAAAACGCAGCGAAGCTTTGCCAGTTCAATTTTTTAACTTTTACACCTCTTCCAAACCCAAATATTTTAATGCTAACACGTAGATATACCCATATACTACCACATATCAGAAAATAACCGGTAGATTTGGACGTATAGAGCCTATGATTTGGCAAAAAGCCCGTGTAGCAGTCCATTGTAAGTATTTTCATGATCAGAAAATGAATATTACTTCTTCGTACTTTTATACACTTGAACGTTAAGTTTCATTTTCTAAAAATGCCCAGAACTTAGTTGCGTGGCCGTTTTCGTCAAAATTTAATATATTTTTGTACATAAACTAATTTTCTGGCATTTTTACAACTCGGATTGACGATCCGTCAGCTCCAGCACCTTCAATGCATTAGCACACACGTTCTGGCAACTTCACTGGACTAGGTTATCTTCCCAGTCTGGGTTTGGCCATTTTTTGTATATATTTAACTATATATATACTAGTGACTGGGGAGAGCACCCAGTATGGCGAAGTGTGTAAAAGCAGTAAAATGGCCACGAAGTAATCTAGGCCGGACTAAAAATATATAAATATATATATATAGACAGAAATGTTGTCAATCAGGACTGATATGAGTACCAGTGATGGTGAAAGTCGCTTACATATGCGTAGATATATATATATATATATATATATAAGCGATAAACTTCAACAGATTTGACATTCGGGCTTGACAGAATTGAAATGTTAGTCCCTTTACAGTGAAATAATCCCAAAAAGGGCCAAACTCGGACTGGGAAAGTAACCTAGTCTGGCGGAGTTACCAAAAAATGTGTGCTAGTGCATCGAAGCTGCTGAAGCTAACCGATCATCAATCTGAGTTGTAAAAATGCAAATATTTGCGTTTATGTACAAAACTGCACCAAATTTTGACAAAAACGGCCACAAAACTAAGTTCCGGGCATATTTAGAAGATGAAACTTTGTGTCAAAGTGGAAAACAATGCAGAGTACTAGTATTGACTTTCTGGTCGTAAAAATACTTATAATGGACAGCAATACGGGCGTTTTGCCAAATCGTGGGCTCTATACGTCCAAATCTACTAGTTATTTTTTGATATGTGGTAGTATATGGGTATATCTACGTGTTGGAGTGAAAATATTTTGGTTTGGAAGAGGTGTAAAAGTCAGAAAATCAGACGGGCAGAGCTTCGCTGCATTTTGAAACTTGAAAATGAAGGGGGGCTGCACGTTTATTTATAGGCCAGTGAGCCTTAGCTCTACCTGCTGCTGCCGCATGTAGAGGTGTGGCTCCCCATATGGGGTCCGCGGTGCCGTGTTCCATTATCTCAAAGTATGTGCACTCCGGACAACGCGTAGTCGAAGTCGAAACTTTCAAACTTTTGATCGGAGCGTCCGTTTGAGGCGTGCGATACCTTTTTGGAAAGCCCTCTCCAAGAGTGTCGCAATGACATGGGATTAAACATTTTCTAGGTCCAAGAAGATGGGTTCATAACCAGGTCTTCGATTCTCCGCAGTTCATCCGTTGAGCTGTCTTGCGTTATTGGCACTCGGGATCGTTGTTGTGGTTCGTTCTGACTTCGATGGCATTAATTCATCATGAGTTTGACCGAATCTATTGAGAGTTAGATAAAATAACCATTTTTCCCCTCTCAGGGTTGCCTGTGGTGTCGGCACGGCCTTGGATGGAACTGGCTTCCCAGGATTGTCTCTGGGGCTGAACTGCACTTCTCGGCTTGAGGCCGAGGCTGATCTGTACTTCTCGAGCTGAGATCGGGGATGACTTGACACAACCTAGGTTGATGTCAAGGTTGAATTATACCTCTCGGGTTGATACCGGGGCTGACTTGAAAGCCTGATATTGAGATCGGGGTTTGACTGACTGTTCGATCAGAGATCAGAGCTGGATAGACAGTCAGATTAGAGAACGGAGCTGGATAGACGGTTCGATTGGAGATTTGAGCTGGATAGACTGTCCGATTGGAGATCAGAGCTGGATTAACTATTTGATTGGAGATTAGAGCTGGATAGACTGTTCGATTGGAGAACAGAGATGGATAGACTGTCCGATTAGAGATCGGAGCTGGATAGACGGTCCGATTGGTGATCGGAGCTGGATAGACGGTGCGATTGGAAATCAGAGATGGATAGACAGTCTGATTAGAGATCGGAGCTGGATTGATGGTTTAATTGGAGATCAGAGCTGGATTGAGTGTTTGATTATAGATCGGAGATGGATAGACTATCCGATTCGAGATCGAAGATGGATAGACTGTCCGATTGGAGATCGGAGCTGGATAGACTGTCCAATTAGAGATCGGAGCTAGATTATCTGTCTGATTGGAGATCAGAGTTGGATTGATGGTCCGATTAGAGATCAGAGCTGGAAAGACGGTCCGATTAGAGTTCGGAGCTGGATTGACGGTCCGATTGGAGATCGAAGCTGGATTGTCGGTCCGATTGGAAATCGAAGCTGGATTGATGGTCCGATTGGACATCAGAACTGGATTAACGGTCCGATTGGAGATCGAAGATGGATAGTCGGTCCGATTGGAGATCGGAGATGGATAGACGGTCCGATTGGAGATCAGAGCTATATTGACGGTCCGATTGGAGATCGGAGTTGGATTGAAGGTCCGATTAGAGATCAGAACTAGATTGACTGTCCGATTAGAGATAGGAGCTGAATTGACGGTCTGATTGGAGATCGGAGCTGGATAGACTGTCTTATTAGAGATCGGAGATGGATAAATGGTCCAATTGGTGATCAGAGCTGGATTGACGGTCCGATTGGAGATCGGAGCTGGATAAACGGTCCAATTGGAGATCGGAGCTGGATAGACGGTCCGATTGGAGATTGGAGATGGATAGACTGTCCGATTGACTATCGGAGCTGGATTGATTACCAACATTGGTGATCGAGTTTAGGTTTCAGGATCGGCATTGGCGGCCAGATTTGAATTAAAGGACCGGCATTGGCGGCAGGATTTGAATTGAAGGACCGACATTAGTGGCTGAATTTGAATTGATTGACGATTTTGCCCTCCTACATTGTTAGTATTGGGGCAAGGAAAATTTTGAGTTTCTAAAACATTGACCCAGAAAAAAATCTTCAGAGGCACTAGGGTACTTCATACACCTAAAGACATTAAAAGTTACTTCCTGGTCTTGGACTCTCATTATGAGTTCCCCTTTCTGCACGTATATCAGTGTCATGCCTGTTGCTAGAAATGGTCTGCCCAATATAATAGGGACCTCCCTATCCTCCTCGAAGTCCAGAACGATAAAATCAGCGAGGAAGATGAACTTGTCCACCTTGACAAGCACTTCTTCCACAATTCCCTTCGGATAAGTGAGGGATCTGTCGGCCAACTACAGAGTCACACTAGTAGGCTTGGCCTCATTTAACCCCAGCTTCTTGTAGATAGATATGGGCATCAGATTAATGCTAGCTCCTAAGTCGCATAGGGCTTTTCCTATTAACTGGTACCCAATGGTGCATGGTATAGTGAAACTTCTAAGGTCTTTCAGCTTAGGTGGAAGCTTATTTTGTAGAATTGCACTACATTCCTCAGTAAGTGCCGCTGTCTCATAGTCCCCCATTTTCCTCTTCTTAGACAAAATATCCTTCATGAATTTCGTATAGCTTAGCATTTTTTCCAGCGCTTCAGCAAACAGGATATTAATGTGAAGTTTCTTGAAAACTTCTAAGAACTTCGAGAATTGTTTATCTAGCTTTTGTGTCTGAAGGTGTTGGGGAAATGGTAACTGTTGAACTACAAGACTAGGATGGTTACCAGTTGGAGTTGGTATTGTGGTTTCCTTCTGCACATTCTCTTCTCCCCCAGACTTGTCACAAATTGGCTCAACGCTGCTTTCCTCTTCAACAACTTCCTGTTTCACTGTTGAGGTTTCTCTTCCAGTTTCATTCGCTGTCTTGCCACTTCGGAGAGTGACTGCCTTGCATTGCTTATTGCCCTTCTGTTTTGGGTTAAAATCAGTGTCACTTGGCAAGGTGCCCGGAGGACGACTATTCAAAGCAGTTGCCATTTGTCCCATTTGGATTTCCAAATTTTGGATGGACGCCTCTTGGCTATTGCTCCTTATTTCATTTTTAGCAATGTATCGGGAGAGAAGATCTTCCAAACTAGGCTTTCTTTCCTGAGGAGGTGGGGGTTGGTAAGAACCTTATGGATATTGTTGGTGTTGATTCTGAGATTGAAAACCAGGATGATTTGAATATGTTGGTCTGGCGGTAGTGGTTTGAGCTTGCTTGCTGTTATTGTTGCTCCATGAGAAATTTGGGTAATTTCTCAAACCAGGGTGGTAATGTGTGGGAAGATTGGTATTCTGATGCTGCCCGCAATTGGAGACAAACTGAACTGATTCAAGGCAAATGGCGCAATAATCAGTAGGGTGGCTCCCCGCACACAAATCACATGGTGAAGCCACACTTTGCACTATTTGCACCCCCATAATATCAAGTTTTTTAGTAAGGGTAGCAACCTGAGCAGACAACGCCGTAACTATATCAACCTCGTACACCCCTGCCACTTTTTGTCGTGCTTGCCTATCGTTAGGCCACTGATAATTGTTCGCAGCCTAGGTTTCCACTAGTTTATAACCTTCAGCAAAGTGCTTCGACATAAAGGCCCCACAAGACGCGGCGTCAATACTCGAATGAGTAGAACTAGATAATCCGTTATAGAAGGTCCAAATTGGAAGTCATTCGGGCAATCCATGGTGTGGACATCTTCTTCATAAATCCTTAAATCGCTCCCATGAGTCGTAAAGTGACTCAGATTCATACCGGGAGGCACAGGTCAACCCCGATCTCAACCCCGGAGGTACAAGTCAACCCCGGTCTAAATATGGGAGGCACAGGTCAGCCCCGGTCTTAACTCGGGAGGCACAAATTAGCCCCGGTCACAACCCGGGAGGGACAGGTCAGCCCTGATCTCAACCCGGGTGGTACAGGTCAACCCCGATCTTAAATCGAAGGCACAGTTCAACCCCGGTCTCAACCCGGGAGGTACAGGTTAACCCCGGACTCAATCCGAGAGGCACAGGTCAACCCCGGTCTGAACACGTGAGGCACAAGTCAGCCCCGATCTCAACCCGGGAGGCACAGATCAGCCCTAGTCTTAACCCAGAAGGCACAGGTCAGCCCTGATCTCAACCCGGGAGGTACAGGTCAACCCCGGTCTCAACCCTAGAGGCACAGGTCAACCCCGGTCTCAACCCGAGAGGCACAGGTCAACCCCGGTCTCAACCCGAGAGGCACAGGTCAACCCCAGTCTCAACCCGAGAGGTACAGGTCAACCCCGATCTAAACCCTAGAGGCACAGGTCAGCCCCGGTCTCAACCCGGGAGGTACAGGTCAGCCCCGGTCTCAACCTAGGAAGTACAGGTCAGCCTCGGTCTCAACCCAGGAGGTACAGGTCAGCCCTGGTCTCAACCCGGGAGGTACAGGTCAGCCTCGGTCTCAACCCGGGAGGTACAGGTCAGCCCCGGTCTCAACCCGAGAGGTACAGGCCAACCCCGATCTTAACACGGGAGGTCAGGTCAAGCTCCAATCATAACCTGGGAGGCCAACTCAACTTTGGAGACAACCCTAAAGCCTCACATCATCTCTATAGACAAACTTGGAAGAACCAAGTCAGCCTCAGAGACAAACCCTGAGGACAAACAGATTCGGCTGGGATCCAAAACTCGGAGACAACCGCTGGAAGTCAGCCGAAGGCCATGCCAGCACTAAAGGCAACCCCGAGAGGGGAAAAATGGTTATTTTACCAACTTAAAGCCATTTCAGTCAAACTCAAGTCGAATTGATGCCATGAAGGTCAGAAAGAACTGTAACAATGATCCCGAGTAGAAACAGCGCAAGACAGCTCGACGGACAAACTGCAAAGAATCAAAGACCTAGTTATGAACCCATCTTTTTGGACTCGAAAAAGGTTTACTCCTATGTCATTGAAAAACTCTCGGCGAGGGCTTTTCGAAAAGGTGCATCACGCCTCAAATGGACACTCCGATCAAAAGTTAAAAAGTTTTAAAACTGACATTGCATTACTCGGAGTGCACGTACTTTGATGCAATAGTACCTACCACATGGGCCTCGGCATGTGGAGCCGCACCTCTACCTGCGGCTGCAGCAGGTAGAGCTGCTTCTCCTGGATCTATATATATGAAGTGACCCCTAGCTCATTTCAAGAATCAAAAACACTTTGAACCTCTGCCAGTTTGGTTTCTTAGCCATATTCTTGTCCTCCAAACTAAAATTTTTTCACTCTAACACGTAGATACACCCACATACTATCACATATCAAAAATTAACCAGTAAAAATGGACTTTTAAAGCCTACGATTTGGCAAAAGGCCCGTGTAGCAGTCCATTGTGAGTAGTTTTACGATCAGGAAGTTCATATTACTTCATTGCACTTTTATACAGTTGCACGTTAAGTTTCACTTTTTGAATATGCACGGAACTCAGTTCCGTGACCGTTTTTGCTTACGTTTTGTACATTTTTAGTACATAAACGCATTTTCTGGCATTTCTACAACTCGGATTGACGATCCATCACTTTAACAGCTTTTAAATATATATATATATATATATATATATATATATATATATATATATATATATATATATATATATGCACCCTTCACCAGACAGGGTTATCTTCCCAGTTCGGTTTGACTATTTTTTATCTATATTTAACTATATATATACTAACTTTTCAATTCTGTCTAGCCCGGATGTCAAATCTGAGGTAGTTTACTACTTTTATATATATAACTATATATATAAATTTTTCTGACTTATTTGGGCCTGGATGTATACTTCATGGCCTTTTTACTGCTTTTATACATATATATATATATATTTACATTTTTGTCCGGGCAAAGGATAAATTGTCCGTCGCCCTTATCATTTTTATATATATATATATTTACATTCTTTCAGCCTGGATCATTCTGTGGCTTTTATACAGCTTTTATAAATATATATATATATATATATATATATATATATATATATATATATATATATATATATTTCCATTCCAGTTCGAGCCTCGAAGTGAAAACCCACCGCCCTTTACCGCTTTTATATATATATCCATTCCAGTCCGGGCACGGAGTGAAAATCCATCGCCCTTTATAGTTCTATATATATATATATATATATATATATTTATTCTGTCAAGCCTGAATTACTCCGTGGCTTTTTACAGCTTTTATAAATATATATACATTCCAGTCCTGGCACCAGAGTGAAAACCCATCGCCCTTTACAGCTTTCGTAAATATATAATTTTATATATATATATATATATATATATATATATATATATATATATATTGCTTTACTCATTTTGATTAAATTGTTGCTTTAAATATTCATTTTATATGAATCGGCACTGACATTTCTGCGGGCGAACTAAATTTCTTTAAATCTCGCCAACTCTAGCTTTCAAACGGTTCAAAATAGGTCCAGACAGAACCGCGAAGCTAGAATGGCCGAGATTTATTTAAATCTAGCATTTTTTCTGGTTTCAGTTATGAAAGCAACCTCGCGTCCCTTAGATCGCTATCTATTGGGAACGAGACGCTTCGGCCATGTGCGAACCAGGATTTACTGATGAATCCTTGGTTCTGGCGACATCTGGATGTAAATATATATATTTTTGAACATATTTGAACTGTGCAGGTTATTATTGGCTTCTCTTTGTGAGTCTAGGAATCGTGGGATTCATGATCAAATTGATCAGAATCTGATTCCTTTGATGGACAAACTCCACTTTATAGATGTAACCTGCCAATTTTTCTGTAAAAAAATGTACATCAGAAAGACCTTAAAATGGTTATCTGGGTTTAAGGTCTCAACATAATGAGAATAATGATTTATCGTGTTAGAGTCCCTTCAATGGCTATCATGCCCACTAGGAGACCGACACTTGTATATATTTTCTGGTCAAGGATGCTTCACAGCCTGACAATCACCATTCAAATTGAGCCTTAAGGATAAAAAGATAAAATGGAAGTGTTGACATACTTCAATTCCTATGTTAGCGCAAGGGTTTGAAAACCTTCTTTCAAAACATCATTTTAATAATCTTGTCTAAAAAAAGAGACTTTTGCAAATCAAATCAAACCCTTCGTATATAGATTCAACAAAGCATGTCCATGCTTTCAATCAATCAAATATAGGCCCATTTTTTTCAACATTCACACACACACATTGCAAATTTAATAGGGAAATATTAAAAAGATGCGGTTCCGTGTTTTCACAGGAGTTGTGGGGCGCCTAACATGTAATACCCAAAATAAATAAATAAATAAATGGCATTTTAAATTTTTGTTTAAATATTTTAATTGGACTTTTCTTGTGTTTGGGTCAAATTATATTTAAGTATGTGGACTACATTAATTGGGCCTTAAAACTTTTTGGGTCTAAATTATATTTATGTAATATTAAAATTCTATTAAAACTTGAAGAGTTAATAAGATAATAAATAACTAAAACCTAATTTACTAACAACATTACGTCTGATACGAGTTTGGGAAAAGAAAGGGGAGGCGGCAACATAAGAACATAAAGAGAAGACGAAGAAACGAGCATGAGATTTTTATTTCAGTGCTAATTAGCTTCCGGTGAGTAATTGATATAATTGTAAAGCATACAAGATGGTTGGGTATACATATGAGAATGATGATGCATTCCTTAGTAATAAATTTTGTGTACAGGAGAATATATAAAAGAAAAAAGTACTTGCATGATTATTATTATTTTTGTTTTGTTTTGTGATTGTTCATTCTTCCAGCATGTGATGGAACTTTAGTGGTTAAAATATTAATAATATATATACTAGAATAATAAGAATAGTAGACGTAGATAATAGTAAATTAAGCATGATGTTAAGGAAATTATAAAATTTAAAGATTATTGGATTTTAAGATTTAAAACTTTTCTAAAGGGTTAAATTATTTATTAAATTATTCTTTTTGATTAGTTCGGATGGAAGGAGTCAAAACAAGTCAAGTTTGGAATATAATTTTGGGTATTATATTACTTAATCCAGGTACGGATTCCGTACTCTTTCAGCGATACTTTTGTTAAATTTGATTTGTTCGTTTTGTTCCTTGTTTCGAATTTCGCTATTATTTCACATAAATAAATTCTTGTGAAATTCATATAATAGTTTTGTTTTGGGGCTAATTCATATGACTTGAATTTGTACTCTTTGAATTAGATTATCATGTTATTATTTATTTTGATAATTGTAGAGCGGTACATGTTGTTACTTTCTTTTGAGACATTGTGATTATATTTCGATTTGGTTCAACATGTACATATAGAACCCTCTCTATTAATATTGTGTCGCATGTGTTGTGATATGATATTATTATTAGAATATACCGTAGGGTATACCTGAGCTATAACCACCTGTGGGGGTACCACAGGCATGTCGTCTTGGCACGAGAGGCATGACACCTTCCGTGGCGGTGTGATCAGTCCACGGCGTCTCCGTTTTGTGCTCCGGTGGGAGTTGGCCATTTGGTGTTTTGTTGTGGGAGGCGTATGGGTCGACCCTAGTTTTTTGTTCTGTTCTGTTCTGCGGAGTGGAGATGTTTGTGCCAAACACGCCTTCCGATTTTACATACATTTGGATTCGCGGTCCAATGTGTGTGACTTGCCTGTGTGGCATTATTTGACCTTGCCTGTGTGGCAAGGTATATTTCTGTTTTATTTTGAGCTCGGTATGAAATAACCCCAGCCATTTGATTCAGCCTATTATTTCATTGTGTTAGTTTTATTCATTTCAGTTCAGTTCATTAATTGAGTTAGTTATTTCGGTTCTCTGTTTTTGTATTCTATATCCGTACTGGGCATTTGGCTCTTGCTGTGTTTTTCTTCCGGCAGGTAATCAGGGGGATCAAGGGCAAGTGTGATGAGAACTCCTTTCAATCCAATGGTTTAGGAATATTCTATTTAGGCTGGACATATTAATTATTAATTTCTTTGGAGTTGTAATAATTATTTCAGATTATGATTTGGGCCAGTTTGGCATTTATTCTGGTTTGACATTGTTGATAGTTATTGGTTTTAAATACTAGTCTTTCGTGGCATAGAGCTTTCGTTCAGTTTTGTTGTGTTTTGAGTAACCTCTCTTTCTATTTCGGAAAGGGGGTGTTACAGAGTTGGTATCAGAGCTTAGGTTCTTTCTTGTAGAAAACCTATTTAGGTTTGACCTGTGAGTTACGGGTAGAATTCTGGGTTAGGTTTTGTTCAGTTTGATTTTATGTTCAGCTATATTCAAATCTGTCTCTAATCTGTTTTGCGTATATTCGTTGATCTTTTCTTAGATGGCTCGTCGATCCGCTAGAGTTGCTGGGAGGAGAGGTAACAATAGGGGAAGAGATGATGGTCAGACCAATGAGCAACCCAATGACCAGATTAATGCTCAGTTGGCTGCCTTAGTGAATCAGGCAATTAATCAGGCTTTACCGCAGTTGGTGGCACAGGTGGTACAGGCAATGCAACAGCCGCCAGAAATTCCTGAGCAGGGGAACTCGGGAAATAATGGTCCACAAGCAAACGAATAGGAAGGGAATGTGGATGGTCTTGATCAGCAGGTGGTTCCAATGTACGTATGGTTGGAGAGGTTTCAGAAGCAGAAGCCACAGTCTTTCAGTTCGGCTCCAACTCCAATTGATGCGGAGAATTGGATTGCACACCTAGAGAAGATTTTTGATGTGTTGGGGTGCTCAGATAATCAGAGAGTTTTACTTGCTGCTTACAAGCTAGAAGGGGATGCACAGAGGTGGTGGAAAGCGCTGAAAACAACAAAGGGTGATGGGTACGTGAAAACACTTCGATGGGCAGAGTTTTGTGAGGTCTTTTATCAGCAGTACTTTTCGGCTGCTGATAAAGAGGCCTATGCTAGAGAGTATCTGTCTATTCGACAGAAGGATGATGAGTCCATCACAGATTTTATGACGAGGTTTACCAGGTTGGCAGGTTTTGCGGGAACCTCTGCAGGGACTGCAGCGGAACAGGCAGAGAAGTTCAAGTGGCGGATTCATTATAGGTATCGCCAACATCTCATTAACACCAAGTTTGCGGATGTATCAGCTGTGGCTAATGCGGCCAAGAACATTGAGATGGAACGACAGGACTTTCGGTCTTCTAAACCAGAAGGGAGTCGAAAGAGAGACAGAGATGACCAGCAGAGTCAAGCTTCGAGTCAGCATGGGCAGAATCAAGGTCGATATCTGGGACCAGCTTGTGGGGGTAACTCAAATCTTATTCCGATAGTTCCTTGTGCTACTTGTGGAGCTAATCATCCAGGGAGACAGTGTTATAGAGTTACCGGTGCATGCTTCTTGTGTGGACGGATGGGTCACGTAGCTAGAGATTGTATCGGGCCACGTGAAAATGGTGGAGGTGGTGATAATGGTGACAATGGGGGTCAGCGTCAAAGTGGTCGAGTGTTTGCCTTGACACATAATCAGGCGGCAGGTGCGCCAGGTACTGTTTCTGGCACTATTTTAGTTGGCAGTCGTGATACTTCTGTTTTATTTGATAATTAGGTTCGTTCTTTTCTTTTGATTCCGGGGACGGAATCCTTTTTAAGGGGTAAGTGATGTAATACCCAAAATAAATAAATAAATAAATGGCATTTTAAATTTTTGTTTAAATATTTTAATTGGACTTTTCTTGTGTTTGGGTCAAATTATATTTAAGTATGTGGACTACATTAATTGGGCCTTAAAACTTTTTGGGTCTAAATTATATTTATGTAATATTAAAATTCTATTAAAACTTGGAGAGTTAATAAGATAATAAATAACTAAAACCTAATTTACTAACAACATTACGTCTGATACGAGTTTGGGAAAAGAAAGGGGAGGCGGCAACATAAGAACATAAAGAGAAGACGAAGAAACGAGCATGAGATTTTTATTTCAGTGCTAATTAGCTTCCGGTGAGTAATTGATATAATTGTAAAGCATACAAGATGGTTGGGTATACATATGAGAATGATGATGCATTCCTTAGTAATAAATTTTGTGTACAGGAGAATATATAAAAGAAAAAAGTACTTGCATGATTATTATTATTTTTGTTTTGTTTTGTGATTGTTCATTCTTCCAGCATGTGATGGAACTTTAGTGGTTAAAATATTAATAATATATATACTAGAATAATAAGAATAGTAGACGTAGATAATAGTAAATTAAGCATGATGTTAAGGAAATTATAAAATTTAAAGATTATTGGATTTTAAGATTTAAAACTTTTCTAAAGGGTTAAATTATTTATTAAATTATTCTTTTTGATTAGTTCGGACGGAAGGAGTCTAAACAAGTCAAGTTTGGAATATAATTTTGGGTATTATATTACTTAATCCAGGTACGGATTCCGTACTCTTTCAGCGATACTTTTGTTAAATTTGATTTGTTCGTTTTGTTCCTTGTTTCGAATTTCGCTATTATTTCACATAAATAAATTCTTGTGAAATTCATATAATAGTTTTGTTTTGGGGCTAATTCATATGACTTGAATTTGTACTCTTTGAATTAGATTATCATGTTATTATTTATTTTGATAATTGTAGAGCGGTACATGTTGTTACTATCTTTTGAGACATTGTGATTATATTTCGATTTGGTTCAACATGTACATATAGAACCCTCTCTATTAATAGTGTGTCGCATGTGTTGTGATATGATATTATTATTAGAATATACCGTAGGGTATACCTGAGCTATAACCACCTGTGGGGGTACCACAGGCATGTCGTCTTGGCACGAGAGGCATGACACCTTCCGTGGCGGTGTGATCAGTCCACGGCGTCTCCGTTTTGTGCTCCGGTGGGAGTTGGCCATTTGGTGTTTTGTTGTGGGAGGCGTATGGGTCGACCCTAGTTTTTTGTTCTGTTCTGTTCTGCGGAGTGGCAATGTTTGTGCCAAACACGCCTTCCGATTTTACATACATTTGGATTCGCGGTCCAATGTGTGTGACTTGCCTGTGTGGCATTATTTGACCTTGCCTGTGTGGCAAGGTATATTTCTGTTTTATTTTGAGCTCGGTATGAAATAACCCCAGCCATTTGATTCAGCCTATTATTTCATTATGTTAGTTTTATTCATTTCAGTTCAGTTCATTAATTGAGCTAGTTATTTCGGTTCTCTGTTTTTGTATTCTATATCCGTACTGGGCATTTGGCTCATGCTGTGTTTTTCTTCCGGCAGGTAATCAGGGGGATCAAGGGCAAGTGTGATGAGAACTCCTTTCAATCCAATGGTTTAGGAATATTCTATTTAGGCTGGACATATTAATTATTAATTTCTTTGGAGTTGTAATAATTATTTCAGATTATGATTTGGGCCAGTTTGGCATTTATTCTGGTTTGACATTGTTGATAGTTATTGGTTTTAAATACTAGTCTTTCGTGGCATAGAGCTTTCGTTCAGTTTTGTTGTGTTTTGAGTAACCTCTCTTTCTATTTCGGAAAGGGGGTGTTACATAACACCTTCCTCCCATTTAACCAAGCCCCCGAACTTAGAACTTCGGTTTCAAAGATCAAGTATCGACAATGTCCAACAAATTGGGCCTCCTTTCAAACAAAGTCGATTGAGTTGGTACAACCATTTCAAAACTACAAACTAGCGACTCTGTAAAACGTTCAAATCTTCGACATGATACATGTTGGCATTTTCCTTAAAAAACCCTTCGAAACCCTTTTCACAAATAAAAAGAATATAGGGTAGACAAAACTTAGGAAGAGTGAAAGATCCGGGTTTGACCCGACCCGAATTTTTTCCCGACGTCGACAGGTGGCGACTCTGCTGGGGAAAGTAGAGGGCTTAGGCAGCGTTCAAATCTTTTCAAAATTTTCCTTTCATATCTGCATATGTGTTAATGATGCGTCTTTACATTAAATAAATGCGTGAATGCTGCATCTTTTTATTGGATGAATGTGAATGAATGCTTTCCTGCTTTATTAGTGCTTCGCACCCAAATTAGTGCTTCGCACCAATGTCATCATATGCATACAGTGAGACGCGATGTATGGGAATGTATGTTGTGTGATTCCTCCACCAGGAGGAAAACCCGTCGGTGACAGATTAATGCCTTCGAGGACGGCTAAGTCTTCGGGGCTCATGAAAAAGCACCACTCAGATTCTCTCCAGTTGAAAGATCGGATCAATTTCCCCTCTAGTATATTGCGATGATCTGGGGACCTTCATGCCGAAAAATCCGCGAGAGTAGCCTAAGATAGGTCAGCCTCTGATTAACCAAACCCAAAGGGAAGCTTCTTCATGCCTTCCTCTTTCAATTCAATGTCAAGTTTTCAATTCCAATGTAAATAGCATAATGTAAATATACATTCCATATTTTGTACATCTTGTCATATTATCCTGTCATCAAAACAACTGACCTCTATTTTGAAAGATAAGATTAAAAAACCTTAAAAACACATCATGGCATGCATCTTACCCCTACCTACCTCAAAAATTGACATGCCTACTTTTTGTTGTAGGTGAAAGATTGGTCCTGTCACTAGATCTAAGTCTAAGAAAGCACTAAGTCCATCTCCAAACATGGCTTCTAGTGCTCAGCCAGATTCGCCCCTATCTCTAGGGAAGAGTTCGAAGGACTAAAGAACCAGATAGCCGAATTGGCCAGTTTCCTGAGAGAGAAAAGTAAGGCTCTTAAGGGGAAGCAAGCACAGGGTCACACAGAACCAGGAACACCCTGTGGCAGTCAATATATCAAAAAAAAGATACTCAAGGTCTTAAGACGCAAAACCATGACACAACTAACAAAACCCCTGAAATCATAACCCTTAACAAATAACACAAAGCTGGTGACATTCTGAAGAAAGTCCAACAGATGGAAGAAACCATCTGGTCTATAAAAGGGACTGGGGCATTTGGCAGTGTCAATTATTCTAACTTATGTATTTTCCCTAGGGCTCGTTATCCCAAAAAATTTAGAGCTCTTGATTTTGAGAAATTGTGATAACCCAAAAATTTATAAGATCTTAAATGATTAGAATAAAAGTTAAAGGATAAAACCTAGATGGGAATTTGAAGAATAATTTAAAAAAATTTAAGAATAACCTATATGGTTTACTATTTAATTGGAATAGATAAAATATGGGTTATAAAATTTCTAAACCCTAGAAATGAATTTATATGTACTTAAAGGAATATTAAGGATAAGGTACTACGATACCTATAAATTTGATGTGAACTAAATGGTGTTAGAAATTTTATTAAGGAAATTAAAAATGTAGAGATTTATAAAATATGTCTCAACCTATTAGGTTATCTTGTATGATTATGTGAGTGATCATAACTCATTAAGCCAATTATGGCTATTTAGTTAATAAACTAATAGAATGTGTGATGACTTGTGAGAATTATGTATGCGATTAAATAAATATACATTATATAATGTGTATATATTTATTTTGTATAAAAAGAGAATTAAGAATAAGGTTATATAACCTAATATATATATATATATATATATATTAGGTAGGGTAATTAAATACTCTAAGAGATTTATTTTGTATATTTTAAATAATTAATTTTATAACCTAAGTAAAACAAGTCTAATTAGGTTATGAAATTAAAGATATATGAGTAAAGAATTTATTTGCAAAGGTGTGTAATGGAACCCTAATTAAATAATTGGGGTAAGATAAAAATTAAAAGGATGGGACTAAATTGATTTTATGGCCCAAAGAATTTAATAAATAGCCTAATTGTTTATTTAAGCATTGGACTTGTAGCTAAATTGATTTAATAGCAATTAAGTTGTTAAGCTAGCCTAATATATCATGTATGGGGTAAGTATAATAATGGTATAATTTAATTATGGGTGGAAGCCCAAATGCATTTTATCTAGTAAGTAAATTAAGAGAAAAATGCAAGCCCAAAAGAAATTAAAATGAAAGCCCAAGTTTAGCCCAATTGGGGAAGGTTATATTAGTCATTATATTAAGTATTAATAAAACAAGAATGGATGGGAGAAAATGGCCACTTAGCCGAATTTGGAAGAAGAGGAGAAAGGGAGGTGAATATGATAATTACAATTTTTAGTGGACAAAAATTGTGTTAGGTGTCACCTTATGTATGGAGCCACCATTGAACTTATCTTACTTGAAATAATGAGAGAGATAGAGAGGATAAGATTGAAAATGATATGATAGATAGATATTTGTATCTAATCATTTTTGCTAAGTAAACTTAATTGGCTCACCTTATTTTTGTAAGAATGAAAGAGAGAGAGAAAGTAAAAGAAAGAAAGAAATAACAAGAAAGAGAAAGGGAAAGGTGGTGGATGGATAAGAGAGGGAGAAGGAGGAGGGGCGGCAGCCCCATGAGAGGGAGAGGGAGAGGAAGAGAGAGGAAGGTTCCATGGAAGAGAAAGAAGAAGAAGAAGAAGATAAAAGCAAAGGTATAATCTAAATCTCTATGTTTTATTCTCTTTTCTTTGATTGATTTGATGGAAAAGGGGGTGTATGATTTGGAAGTTTAAAACCCTTTAATCTATGTGTTTTCTTTAGATTCATGTATGGATCTAACGTATTTAAGTGTTAAAAATTGGGTCTAAAACACAAAAGGGAAAATAAGTTTTTCAAAAGTTAGAAAACTTAAAATTTCTTAGCCTTGGTTGTGATTAATCTTGTGTTTGGTCATTTTTATTAAAATAGATCATGGATCATGATAGATCCATGAGTATATTTGGTATTATTCTGTGTTATGATGTTTTATGATGGATTATGTTGGTGAAGGGGGTAAGGATATGAACGTTTTCTTAGAAATCACCAAGTATTGAAAATCAGATTTTTGTGAAAACGTAGTATAAAATGGAAATGACCATATCTCTCATTCTATTTCGAATTTTTGAGTGTGGTCAATTTATGGAATTAGATATATAAGTCTTCTAACTTTTCTAATTGGAATCACTGAAAAAAGAGTTATAGATTTTTGTGTGGTCTGATTTTAGCAAAGGACACCAAAACTGAAAAAGGGACAAAATGCTGCTGCCACTTTTTTCCAAGGGTTGTTTCAGCAACTTATTTATTGAAATAAATTCCAATATTTTGGGACATAAAAATATATGTTATAAAATAGCCTGTGTCCAAAAATGAACTCATTCCGACTTAAATTGATCAAGTTATGACCATTTCAATATTTGAATTTTTTTGACAAAAATCGCTATAACCGGAGTTGTATAACTCCGATGGCCACAAAATTTAAACTGGATGCCTACGTTAACATGTGTAAGATCCCGCCAAGAGTTGGAAATTTCTTGAGTTAAGCCTGAGGTAGCTGATTTCTTAAGGAATTAACTAGAAACGGATTTTTGAAAAATACTTGAGGGAATTGAAAAATTCCAGAAAAATTGTTTTTGTGTATAGATTATATGTTATATGTTTGGCCAAAGGATAGAAAAATAATAAACTAATTTGGTATTTTTGTGAATATGGTATTTCAGCTTCCTGAAATGAACAATTCAGGGTGCTGAAATGGAAACTAAAATGTCAGGAAGAGAAGTCAGTTTGGTTTCAGCTTGCTGAAATGGAAACTGAAAAGGTTAGGAAGGGATGACAGTTTGGTTTCAGTTTGCTGAAATAATATATTAAGTCTACTTAATTCATAAATAGTTTACCGAGTTATAATAAGAACTTATAAATAAACGAGTAAATGTTAAGTCTAAGGTAGTGCAATCGTATCCTTTAATGGTTGATGTATAGTAGCTGGGCTAAACGATTACTTCAGCGAGCAGAGGTATATACGAATTAATAACCGATCTAACTCACTGTGAAAACAGTGTAGACGAGACGAAAACTAATTTGTTGGTTGTTTGTGTGAAACCACTCAGTATACTATATTGAATATTATAAAAGACTCGATGTGTGCTAGGTTTAGACTTGTAAATAAGTATGGTGTTAAGGATATCTAATATTTGACTATGTGGTTAAGTGTTAGATGGTTTACTTTTAAAGTAATATTATTATGAGATAAGTACGTTATACTAATTGAAAGATCAATCTTATAATTGATAGGTCTTTTCAATAAAGCGATTAAATTAGATTGCATAGCAGTAATCGACGATACAGGCAAGTTCCTATACTCTTTTATTGAGCAAGTTTTCTCTAACTCAAACATGAGTTATATTTTCAAAGCATGGTAGTGAATAATTATTGTTGATTATTCACCTCTATACTGATTATTGATTAGCACGTAGTGCATGTTGCATATGTTCATCAGGTATGAAAGGCTGATCACCTTCATTACCCTAAGGTTCAATTAAAGTTGTTCATGGTCCTTGTTGACATTAAACATTATTGGTTCAGTCATTCATTTATTGAAACTTTGATTTATGCTCTTTCACAATTATTATATTGTTAAAAATTCGAAAGCTTATTCTTTCTTTCAATCATGATATATCCTTATTGTATTTAAACTTGCTGAGCAAAGTCGTTGCTCACCCTTGCTATATCATGATAACAAATTTTAGATTAAGACGAAGGCTCGAAGAAAGACAGTGGCAAAGGCAAACTCCAAGAGTAGATTATATACATTCATAACTATTTAGTTATCATATGCAAATAATGTTGAAAACCTTTTTAATTACTTAAGGTATGTATTCAGTTAAGGTTAATAGACCTTGGGATATGTTATAAAATCTTATGAAATAAACAATATATGTTTATATATTCCGCATTAGTTTATAGAATATATATGAAGATGATGCATCGTGACGCACCATGTCCGAGCATCTAGGGACCCGAATTTGGGGGCGCTACAGAAATACAATGGATTGGGAGACCCCTACACTCACTTGAAGGTGTTCTTTAGAGAGCTCGAATCCTATGCAGAGGACGAGAAACTCTGAATGCAGTTATTTCAAAAAAGTCTGACTGAAGAGGCTAGAGCCTGGTATGCCCGTTTGGACAATTCTAAAATTCACAGCTGGGAGGAGCTGGCACATGCCTTCCTCAATCAATACAGTTTCCAGTGTCAACTGGCTCCGGATAGATATCAAATAACCAAAATCAAGAAACAAAGTACTGAGTCATTCAGAGAATATGCTCAATCCTGGAGACGAATGGCAGCACAAGTCACACCACCTATGACTGAATCTGAGATAGTCATGACCTTCATCGACATCCAAGAAGCCCCATATTATGAAAAGGTCCTAGCAGGCATAAGAAATTCTCAGAAATGATCAACCACGGCGAGATGGCAGAAGTGGGGCTCAAATCTGGGAAGATAAAAGATCTGACAACCTTGGAGGCCGTTGTCGAACATATCCAATCCGGGAGTTATGGGAATAATCCCCAGAGGACACATAAGAAGAAGGACGAAAAAGTATCCTTAGTATTGCAAGGACAGAATCAGAGGGGTGATTCAAGCAGAATGCCCATTCAAAAGAGGAACTATTCCCCTTTTTAAACTTCAGCACAACCTTCGAACCCGCCATTCCAGAAAAATTTGGAGGCCAGACGTCGGAGAACATTCACCCTCTTAGGGAATTCACTAGAGAATGTGCTAAAACTATTGACCGCTCAGAAAAAGATTGTGCAACTCCTCCCACCAACCAATACCGGTGGACAAAATTTTTACCCAAGCAGAAAGTGTTCTTACCATTCTGGATCCCCGGGCCATGATACACAAGACTGTTGGTCTCTCAATCACAAAATCCAAGACTTGATTGAAAATAGAGAGATTGTGGTGACAAAGCCCAAGCAACCGCATGTGCAAGATAATCCCCTTCCTCAGCACAAAGAGAAGGGTGCCAACATGATTAGCACGCAAAATGGAGAAGGATCCAAATATCTCCGATACATTAAAGAATCAACTAAATCCAGCCTAGACAGTTGGGAAGTCTCAAAAAGGCGATTCCTGATAGAACATGTGATCAAGTCTATCAAGGAGCAGATTGGGCAGTTAGCATAACTGGTCGTAAACCAACATCAGGTCACCAGACAGCTGATAAACCAGACCAACCAGTCTGACGCAAATCCTTCCACACCAAAAATCAGTCCCATTCTTATGAGAGACCATTAGCATTTTCATCAGCATGAACCCTGGGCCGACAAGATGGCCAATGAAGAGAAGTTCCAGGCTGATAGGGAATTCGCTTTCTAGAGGAATTTCGCCAACCTAAACCAGCCGATGAAGGAAATCCTCTAGATGTTAATCAATGAAGGAATGGTGGCAGACTTATTACCCCCGGTAAATCCTAGATCCAGGAAATTCAAACCTGACCAAATCTGCCAGTACCACTCCAATGTACCCGGCCATGATACTGAGGTTTGCTGGGCACTTCGTCATTTAATTCAGAATATAATTTAAAGTGGTGAACTGATAAGAGGGAATCGAGATTATGGCTTCCCAGATAAAGAAACTCTCTTTATTCCCATTGCATGGAATCAAGATACAGTGGCTGTTATTTCTTGTGATAAGGAGCCAGCCCTCACACCCCTAATTATACCAGGAAAAAGGGGTCCAAGAAATACAAAATCCTGTGAAGTTGGCGGCGCCCGAACTGTTGATCTTACCATTCAGAGCCCAATATCCAGTGTTCAGTTTGAAGAGAGTCCCATGGAACTACGGTAATGATGAAGGTTCCACCTCAAACAACATTGCCATTGTAGTAAAGGAGAATCCATTATACCTGCCTCAGCGGGTGATCAAAGCAGTCATCAAGGCCAGAGAAAACGTTGCCAAAGAGAAAATAGAAGAGTTCCTCAGTAAAATAGGACATAATGAAATTAAAGTGGTGTAAAGCCTGAAAGACGCACCCAAGCAGATGTCCATTCTAGATCTGGTCTTATTATCGGTGGATCATCGCAACATTGTGGTGAAAGTACAGGAAGAAGCCCATCTGCCATATACAGTGGATGCCGAGAAGTTCCGTCATGTGTTAGAACAAATCTTTAACAGCAATGTGATATCTTTCACTGACGATGATATACCTGCAAAGGGGACGGGTCATCGCAAATCCCTGCATATAGTAGTCATGTCATCCGGGTATGTAATCGGAGGTGTGCTTATAGACAGAGGGTCGTCCCTAAACATCTGTCCCTACGACACTTTGGAGAGAATGAAGATCAACCCAAACCGGATCAAAACCAATCATGCGGTCATCCGGGCTTTCGATGGATCTTGCCGATAAGCTATAGGAGAAATTGAGCTTCCTCTGGAGATTGGTCCACACACTTTCTACGTGTCCTTCCAAGTGCTCAACATCACCACAGGATACAACTTATTGCTGGGAAGGCCATGGATCCATATGGCAGGAGCTGTTCCATCCACCCTCCATCAATAACTCAAATATATTATCAATGGCAACCTAATTACAATGAATGCCGAACCGGAGTACCCTGTCTGCATACAGGGAGACATGCCAGTGATCATCTTGGATGCAGGAATTGAACCTGCTAGTTTTCAAGCCTTGGAGGTGAGCGATACTCAATATATACCACTTAGGGCACCAGCCTTGAAGCCTACAGTCTCCCCCGAAGTAATGACAGTGGTCCAGGAGATGGTATCTTTGGGTTTCCACCCTAAAGAAGGGTTAGGAAAGGATCAACAGGGAATCAAGAGCCCGGTGTAAATCCCGAGTCAGTCGGGGAAAGCCGAATTGGGTTATTCATCTAAGTCAAGCCACCGGAACCCACATAAGCATCCAAAGGCTCATGCTGCCACTATACTATTGTCAAACCTCACTAATGCAGGGTTTGTGAAGCCATTGAGGAAGATTCCTTCTATTGTGTCAGCGATGTTGTTTCCTCCAATCATACCGGTATGTGAGAGAAAGACCCCGAAGCCTGAAGGGGAGAGCAAAAAGGGAAAAGAAAAGTTCATTTACGAAGGACGAGACCCATTTGCTAATATGCGTGTTCTCATACACTATGAAGGTATGAATGATGATATCCCAGACAGTGACGAGGAAGATCAGATCCAAATTCCCCGCATTAAGAAAGAGAAGGGATGCAGTTCAAAGAAAAACCCCGGCCCTATTTTGAAGGATGTCTTAGTTGTCATCCGAGATGAGGCAGACGAGCACAATTCCTTGATCCTCCCTGTTCATGAGGATTTGACCCTGGATAACTGGAGTAGCATCCTTTGCCTCACTCAAAAAGGGTAAAAGGACAGAGAGTCTGTCTGCCCTGTAACATGGTTTCATTTACTGCTTGTTTTATTGCACAGCTATAGCAGTAACTTTTGTCATACTTTGCCAAATGCTTTGTATGTTTAAACAATTGCATATATTAAAACAAAAGCATTTTGTTTTTAGGACTCCAAGATTGGATTTGTTTATCCCTGCTGATAAGATGCCAACCTGTCATAGTGACTATAACTTTGACGTAAAACTGAACTTCAACTTAATGGAAATTGATCAAAAGGAGGAAGATGACTATAAGGTGCCCGAGGATATCAAATAAAGGGTCAAAGACAAACCCAAACCAAACCTCGACCAAACCACCACTATCAATATCGAAACCTCAAAAAATCTCAAAGAAATACAAATAGGCATAGACACACCAAATCAAAAAGCCGACCTGATTGAACTCCTAACACAATTACAAGATATGTTTGCATGGTCACATGAAGACATGATTGGCCTGTCTACTGACATTGTCATCCATCGAATGCCTATCAAAGATGGATTCAAGCCCTTCAAGTAGAAGCTCAGGCGATTAAAACCTGAATGGAGTCTGAAAGTCAAAGAAGAAGTTGTTAAACAATTCAAAGCCGGCATCATCATGGTATCAACATACCCGGAGTGGCTATCAAACATAGTCCCCGTGCCTAAGCCCAAAGGGAAAGTACGAGTATGTGTAGATTACAGAGATTTGAACAAAGCCTACTTAAAGGATAATTTCCCAGTACCTTTCATCCACATCTTGATAGACAACACGGCGCAGTATGGCATGTTTTCTTTTGTGGATTGCTTTGCTGGTTACCATCAAATCATGGTCGCTGAGGAAGACAGGGAGAACATAGCTTTCATCACTCCCTGGGGAACCTTCTGCTACAAACGACTATCCTTCGATCTCATCAATGCAGGAGCCATATATCAGCGAGCCATGATGGCCCTATTTTATGACATGATGCATAAAGAGATAGAGGTCTATGTGGATGACATCATCAAATCCCGGAAGGAGGACGATCACATTAACCATCTCAGGAAGTTGTTCAACATGTGGCCTAAGTACAACCTCAAGATAAATCCAGTCAAATGTGCTTTTGGAGTCAAATCAGGCAAGCTGTTAGGATTCCTAGTGAGTAATAGAGGTATTGAGTTGGATCCTGCCAAGATAAAAGCCATCACTGTGATACCAGTACCTCAAATAGAAAAGGAGATACGCGGGTTCCTGGGAAGGATCAATTTCATAAGCAGGTTCATTTCCCAACTCACAGCAACTTGTGAACCCATCTTCAAGCTACTAAGGAAGAATTTCTCCACCAAATGGAATGAGGATTGTCAGAAAGCCTTCCTTGCCATCAAGAAGCAGCTGATAGAAGCACCAGTATTGGTACCCCCAAGGGACGGAGTTCCCCTATTTATGTACTTGTCTGTCAATGTCAATGCAATGGGTTGTATGCTAGGACAAAAAGATGATAGTAGTAAGGAGAGAGCTATCTACTACATCAGCAAAAGATTCAGCAGCGGTGAACAGAAGTACACTCTGATTGAAAAGACATGAGGTGCGTTAGCATGGGCCGCCATGAGGTTGCAACATTATCTATATGGGCACACGACCTACCTCATATCCCGCGTGGATCCGCTGAAATACATATTCAACAAGCCAATGTTTAATTGTCGACTGTCCAAATGGCAGTTGATCCTCCAACAGTTCAACATTGTCTACGTGACTCAGAAGTCCATCAAAGGTCAAGGCATTGCAGATCAATTAGCCGAATCACCATCAGGAGGGTTTGAACCTTTGGATACTTATTTTTCGGATGATTGTATCATGACAATTCAACAAATCCTTCAAGTGAATACAGTCCAACCATGCAAAATGTATTTTGATGGAGCAGTAAACATGGAAGGTGCCGGAGCTGGGCTAGTCCTTATCTCTAGTATAGGAGAACAGAATTATGTGGCTACCAAGCTATAGTTTGTCAACACCAACAACAAGGCTGAGTATGAAGGCTGTATAATGGGGTTGAAGTTAGCCCAATCCATGGGTATTAAACATCTATTGGTCTTTGGAGATTTTGAGTTGGTCATCAGACAAACCACTAGGGCATATCACACCAAAGAACTGTATTTACTGTCATATCATCAACAGGTCGTCAAAATATCTATGGAGTTTGAAGACATAACTTTCATTCATATTCCTCGGGGTAGGAATGACTTCGCTAATGCATTGGCGACGTTGGCTTCCTTGATCTGCATATCCGATTAGAGTGGGATTCCCGACATCAAATTCATAAGCCAAAAGACCCTGACATATGGGAATTACATTGGAGAAGTATCAGATGAAATACCTCCTATCAAATAGCCTTGGTATCAAGACATCAAAGAATATCTCCGAGATGGATCTACACCCGATGGGGCAAGCCAATCTGAACGCAAGCGGATTCACAAGATGGCAATGAAGTTCTATCTGAGCGGAGACGCACTCTACAAAAGGGATGCTGGAATAAGCCTGTTACGCTGCCTTAATAAAGAGTAAGCCCAGAGATTGATGGATGAAGTCCACGGAAAAATCTGCGGTCCACACATGAGCGATCATCTGCTAGCCAAGAAGATATTAAGAATAGGGCATTACTAGATCTCTCTCAAAGTTGAATGCGATGACCACGTCAAGAGGTGCTACCAATGCCAAATCCATGAAAATGCCATACACGCTCCTCCAAATGAGCTTCACAATATTAGTTCGCCATGGCCTTTCTCCGTGTGGGGAATGGATGTGATAGGTCCAGTAGAGCCTAAAGCCAGCAATGGTCATCGATTCATCTTCACCATGATCAATTACTCACCAAGTGGGTTGAAGCTGCCTCTTTTTCCAAAGTCACCAAAGAGGTCATCATTGGTTTCATTAGAAACAATGTCGTCTGTCGACATGGACAATCAGAGGTGATCGTATCAGACAACACCAAGAACCTAAATAATCAAATAATAAGAGAACTATACAGCAAGTTCCACATCAAGCATCTCAGTTTCGTCATCTATCGGCCCAAGATGAATAGTAATGTCAAAGCGGCCAAGAAGAACATCAAAAAGATCATGCAGAAAATGTCCACCAATCACAAAGAGTGACCTGACCTGTTGCCTCTAACCCTGTTAGCATACAGGACGTCAATGCGTACCTCTACTGGGGCTACCCTATATTCATTGGTCTATGGTATGGAAGCAGTACTTCCCATAGAAGTAGAAATGGAGTCCCTAAGAGTGTTGATAGACGCTCAGATGGAGGAAGACCAGTGGTTGCTATATCGGTACCATTAACTGTCCCTGATAGATGAAAAAAGGGCTACAGCCATTTTCCACGGGCAGTTATATCAGCAAAGGATTGCCCGATCATACAACAAGAAAGTCTAAATTCGGTAATTCAAAGAAAACGACTTGGTGTTGAAGAAAGTTTTGGCCAATCAAGATAAAGCCAAAGGAAAGTTCGCCCCAAATTGGGAAGGCCCTTTCATTGTCATGGAGGTGTTGACATGAGGTGCTATCAGATTGCAAGAAATGGACGGGAATGAATTTCCCCAACTCATCAACTCAGACACCATAAAAAGGTACTATGTCTGAAGTATATGCATACCAGCATCCTGATCCTGCTAATCAATCAAAACAGGTTCTTCTTTCACTAAAAGACGGAACTACGAATGACCTGATCTCCCTCAACTCGGGAGTACGTACGCAGCCATTGCTGGTGTGGTCAAACCAAACAAAAAACTCAAAAACTCATCAAACCAAACTTCAAAGTGACACTTCTCAAATCTCTCTCACACAAAAGACGGAACTACGAATGACCTGATCTCCCTACACCAGGGAGTACGGTGCAGTATGACCTTCAAAAAAATATAAAAACTAATAAAAACCAGTCGCAAGACACCGAAATCATATAAAACCTAAATTCTATCAAGCCTTCAAGATCAACAGGCCCATCTGAGATATTCTCTGACATCTCAATGTCAGTCTGTCAAGGAGAAGCTCATGATACATCAATAACAGCAAGTCATGAAAGAAGTGGTAATCACTCATCAATGACAATATATATCTAACAGGGAAGTGAATCAAAATATATTTCTCTGATATATAATACTGTTTGATATATACACTGTGTCCTGTACATGACAAAAATGGCTGATCTTGTATGTGCAGGAATAATAAAGCTAGTCTATGGACCCATGGACAAGCGGGACAGTAATGCCAACATTGCATCTCGCTCTGAAGATGGAGGAGCCACTGCAATTACAATACCCTCAGCCTCCATATGGGTTAAAACATCCACAGCCATCTGCATAGTGGCACTATGATCATCAATGTAAACATTCATCTCAACAACCAGACCATGAGTATAGGATCGGAGAGCAGTACTGTCGGCAATGTGGAAATCCCGAAAAGCGATGGCCTCATCCCTCTCTACAAAAGCAGCATCCCTGGTCATTAAAACTTCCTCAATCTCCTCAAAGGTTGCGTCTCTGGCAGATCAGATCTCATCCCTCGCCACAAAAGCTGCATCCCTGGCAATCAAAGTCTCCTCAATCTCGACAAAAGTAGCATCTTGAGAAGATCGAGCCTCGTCTCTCTCAACCAATATCATATCCCAAGTGGCTCGAGCCTCATCTCTCGCAGCAAAAGCTATGTCTCTGCCAGACAGGATGGTCAACATCAGCGTCCTAGCCTGATCTCTCTCAAAGGTTATCCTAGATAATGAATCTGTCAAAGCTGGATCATTCCTGGCAGGAATGATCGGAGGGTCACTAGCTAAGGCTGTTGTCAGACCCATGAACAAATCGTCCTCCGTAGGAGAGTCAGGATCCTCCATAGGCTCCTCCTCATCTGAATCCACAACCGAAGCTGACTGGATGAATTCAGCTGATGCTATATCGGTCTCCACCCATGCCGAATACTCTGGAGAACTATTCGGATGGCTAATAGAGAAATCAGCCTTCTCCCTATGAGTCCAACACTCATAAATCCTGATTAGGTTGGCTGACTACATAGAAGAAGCTAAAATCTGCTGATCAATAGCCCCCTCAAACTAGTGCAGGCTCTAGAACTGATCAAACTGACCCATAACTGCCAAAGGATGGTAAGTGGTCACTCCCCTCAATCCCGCTAGGGGCAAGTAGTCCATACTAGATGCATAGGTGATGAAGCTATAAGAGGAGACTAGCCCAAAACATAGCAGAATCGAAAAAGGATGCACAATATCAGACAGAAAAGCTGACCATGTCTCTACATCTGAACACTTCGCCGGCTGAAAAGAGTATGACATGGCTATCTCATCGGTGAAACAATACCCTTGGTGTCTGAAGAAGCCAATCAGAAGCAAGTAGGACATGAGCCACACGTACAACAAGACAGAGCTACCCCTGAAAAACCCCTCTTGATGGGTACGGCAATACGTAGCTGACCTCAGTGTCTCAGCCAATATCATCGGCAGAATGGTGCAACCCTGTCCAAGGGCCCGAACCATGACCATCAATCTGACGTCCAAGTGGTCTAATGGTAGTGGCATATAAACATAGGCCACTATGCATATCAACAAGACGTCTACACATGCGAGCTGCCACTCATCTACCCAAATGATAAAATCCCTAGAATATCGCTCGTAGCTGTCTAGCCGGCCAAAGCGATCGATCAGAAAGTCTATGGATATCACATATCTGGCAATAATCTCCTCAGTGATAACTCGATGTCTCAGACCCGACATAGTCATAAATGGTCTCCGCATGTCACTACTGGCTGTACGAGCGCAAGGCAGATCCAGTTCCAAGCCTGTAAGACGCTCATACTCCTCTAAGGTAGGAGTCAACTCGTGGAGCCCAAAATGAAAAACCTATCGATCAGGTATCCAGTATGATAAGATGACATCCACAATGTGACACTCCCAAATCCGGGTACTTCATTTTCACATGATTTGGTGTTCACTTTCTAATTAAAACGTACATCTACCCAGCAATAAAGAATTTCAAAGTAATTTACAACCTTCATAATACTTAAATAAAATCTTCCTTGATAAAGGATTACAACTTGTCCAATAAAAATTCTCAGGGTTAACTAAACCTTAACATCAATTCAAAAAAAAATGCGAAAAAATAAAATATAACATAATCAACCAAGTCTTATTACAATAAAAATTTGAAACAACAATCCTTCACTTGTTCATCTTTCCTTTTCCTTTACTTGTTGACGGTATGTCAACATTCTTGGTTTCAACTGCAAGTGGTGGTAAAACAGGCAAGAGTAAGCAAACAAAAGCTCACTTGAAATTTTAACAGTGATATGACATATATGAAGAGTTTGAATAACTTTACTTTCATCAAAATAAGAATTGAATAATAATTCTTTCATCATCTTTAAAGTTTGAATATAGAATCTATCTGAGGTCATACGACCTTGAACAATGTCCTAGATTATAAATATTTCTATTTAAACCTTTAACAGTCAATAAGACTATGGACCTTTAACTCGTACTCAGGGGGATCAACCCTTTGTACCATGAATTGTGCACAACCATCTTAACGCTTTGGCATAAATGCCCCCTAGTAATTAGGGTTGTTCATTCTCAGTATTTGAATACATGTCCGCACCAAATAAAGTTTGGTTTGGATAGATAAGGAACTTTAGAGTTTCAACTATCATCAACTAGGAGTAGTTGAATCGACTCACAGTACTTTAACAGATCAATAATATAAGAATCATGAACCAATTGTAAGATATGACAATAAACTTCATAGTAAATAGGCACGCTTTAGAAATAATTTAAAGCAATTTAAAGAATAAGTAGATCCTGCTTGAACAATTAAGTCAAGATCACAATACTTCAATAACACTTCAATACTTATGCAATAAGAATATTTGAATACAACAAAGCTTGTACACTATAAGTAACAAGTTTCAAATTAGAAAACTTGCTTATTGTAAGAGAATAAAGATTAGAACACTTGCACAATAATAAGTTTAGAGATAGGAAACTTGCCTCAAGCGCAAGCTACACTTTAACAACTATAACCACTTCCACAATTACCCTACACATTACATTACGTTTAAAACATCTATTAGTCTCCAACTACAACGTTCAAACTGTCGAACTTCATATCCAAGTCCAACTCACAATGTAATTTACCACATTGGTTGCTAAATAGTCAAGTACGTGAGTCTATACTCACGGCATACATTCGTAAGCTTATAACGCTATCAATCGTGTTGTGTACCTTAAGAAAGAAACACACCCACACACATGTAACACATTCATATACAACTTCAATCCATCTGAAACACATCAAAAACATGTTATCTTATTACCTATTTCACTTTCCAAGTCATAGAAATAAGTTAGCTAAACAAACGGAGCATGAAAACTCAAAAACCAAAAACTAACTTTTTCGGACAGCAACCTAACCCGCTTGGGCGGGTCCCCCAAAGGTATAAGCCCCGCTGTGGCGGGTCACCCCCTGGGGAGGGTCCTGGTTCGCGAACTGGTGGAGAAATAAGACAATTTGGCTCATTCCATCACACCGAATTCTATTTTTCTCAACATGATAAACATGAAACTTGTTACAAATAATATTTTAAGATTATTAACATGCTTATAACATTTAAAATCCATATAACACATAATCAAAATCAAGATTTCATGATTTTTGAAGAAAAACACAATTTTAAGCGTTCTTGACTAAAATTGCTATCACGAATTCGTTTTTCAATCAATTCAAGTAATTCCAATTATAATCACTTCTATTCTTAACATACTAACATAATATATGATCAATTTCAACAATAAACCATAATAAAACATCAATTTGATAGTTTCAAAAGCCATTTTCCAGAAACTGATTCAAAGAAAATCACCATGAACATAATTCCTATTGTTTATCAAAAATTCATGGTTTGAATTGCTAACACAACCATATAACTCATATATAATCATGTTATATCACATATTACACATATCTTATGCTCACATCAAGGATTTAAGAACAATTTTCAACATAACTTCGTAAAAGAGTACTATGAACACGATTTCATAGTGTTCATCATATACTTGTGAATTGAAACTCTTAAACAACTATAAAAATCTCATGTAAGCGTGGTATATATATATATATATATATATATATATATATATATATATATATATATACACACATCCCATTCACATATCAAAATTATGAAGTTTCACCAAAAGATTTTTACATAGAATTCTAAAACATAGAAGAACATAACTTTAAAACTTGTTTTTACAATAATTGTATTCTAAAAATCCTTTCATGGCATACAATTACATATAAAAACATATGAACACCATATATACATATAAATTCATAATCATGAAAACCTAATTTGACAAAAAAGAAAACATAACACATATGAATTGATTCTAGGGTTAAGATTATAACCTTACTAGTTTGAATTAAGAGAGAGATGGAGATGATGATAGCTTTTCTCTAATTTTCTCAAGGTTTCTCTTCTTCTTCTTCTTCCTTTACTTCTTATTTGATAACTCTCTCTCTAACCCTTTCTCTCTGTTTTTTTTCTTAGTTTAGACTTAGGCTTTAGAAAAACTAACATATTGGTAGTATATACATATAATATATAATACAAGTAATATATAATATATGTAACTCCTATATATTAAATATATACACTAACTACTATTTAATATATAAGTTACAAGAATTTAAAAAGTATAAGGCCATGTTTGGCTAAACAAAATCCTTTTAAAAACCTTTCTTTTATTAGCTAAGGCCTTGCTTGGGTAAAATATATTTAAACAAATACAAGGGCCTCGTTTTGTAAAACCACTTTAAAACCCTTTTTTATTCTTTTAATAACTCTTTAAATCAATAGATTAAATACTACACTTATTTAATTAATAAAACACATAATAACAAATTGTTACACAATTGTAATTCTTTTATTAAACATAATTCATGTAACAAATTATTATTAACACTCAGCACTTAACATTAAATCTAATTGAATTATTCTCAACTAAATTAGAATTATGCTACAACATATCAATTTACTTAAATATTACTCTTAATTAAATCAATCCACACAATCATATAATTCATTTATTTAACTCAACAAATAAATCACATATAATATTTATTCACTCAATAAATATTAAAATTTAATATATAAAATCTCAATCGTTACAATCTTCCCTCATTAAAAGGATTCTGTCCCCAAAATCACAATCATAAAAAAATTTCTCATAAAAATTTCCATCTGTTACATTCTTCCCCCCTTAAAAGGATTCTGTCCCCAGAATCGATATATAAGGGGTTATACAAATCACTTAAGCAAATAATTGAGGATACGATTTCCTCATTACTTCCTCGAGTTCCCACGTGGCTTCTTCAGCACTATGGTTCCTCCAAATTACCTTAACAGAAGGTATCGCTTTATTCCTAAGGACTTGTTCCTTCCTATCAACTATTTGAACAGGAACCTCTTCATAAGTTAAGTCTTTATCAAATTGTAAAGGCTCATATTCTATTACATGTTTATAGTCGTGCTTGTAAGGTCGTAACACCAAAATATGAAATACGTTATGTATATTGTCAAGCTACGGAGGTAATGCCACTTCGTAAGCTACCTCGCCAACTTTTCGTAGTACCTCGAATGGTCCAATAAATCGGGGACTCAGCTTCCCCTTCTTGCCAAATTGAATCTTCCCCTTCCAGGGAGATACTTTAAGGAAAATGAAGCTCCCTGGTAAGAATTCTCGGTTCTGTCGATGTTGATCAGCATATTTCTTTTGTCTGTCTTGAGCAGCAACCAATCTTGTTCTGATCAGTTTCACAATTTTAGCGATTTGTTGTACCAATTCCGGTCCCAACAGCTGACGTTCACCAACTTTCACCAACTTTATCCCAACACAAAGGAGTTCTGCATTTCCTGCCGTATAACGCTTCGTAAGCCGGCATGCCGATACTCGCGTGGTAACTGTTGTTATAGGCGAACTCCACCAACGATAGATGATCATCCCAGCTTCCCTTGAAATCCATCACACAAGATCTCAGCATATCCTCAAGCGTCTGAATTAATCTCTCACTCTGGCCATCGATTTGAGGATCGTATTCTGTGCTCATTCGCAATTATGTTCCCAGACAATCTTGCAAACGCTTCCAAAAATTTGACGTAAACCGCGGATCTCTGTCGAACACAATCGACACTGGAACACCGTGTCGAGAAATAATTTCCTTAACATACAGTTTCACCAATTGCTCTAACTTATACTTAATCCTGATTGGTAGAAAGTGGGCTGACTTTGTCAGTCGATCTACAATCACCCAAATTGCGTCAAATCCCTTCTTAGTCGCTGGAAGACCAACCACGAAATCCATCGTGATATGCTCCCACTTCCATTCTGAAATTTCTAACGGTTGCAGCAATCTGCTAGGTCTCTGGTGTTCTGCCTTGACTTTCTGACAAGTTAGACACTTCGCAACGCATTCCGCAACATCCCTTTTCATATTCGGCCACCAGAAATGATGCCTAAGATCCTAGTACATTTTCGTACTCCCAGGGTGAATTAAATACTTCGAGCTATGAGCTTCACTCAAGATCTCCTCCTTAACTTCTGGTACTAGCGGTACCTAGATTCTAACTTCAAATCGTAGCAGTCCCTCACTATCGATTCTGAATTTAAACTCTTCGCCATCGGCTATTCTCTTCTGCATCTTCTCACATTCCTCATCGTGAAGTTGTGCTTCTTTCACTTTGTCTACTAGAGTAGAACCAGTAGTTACTTAAAACAACTTCTCATCTGATTCCTTCAGAAACTTCACTTCCAGCTCTAATCTAGCCATCTGTTCTATCAACTGATCCTGATCAGTTAACATATTCAGCTTTTCCCGACCTTTTCTACTCAAAGCGTCGGCGATAACGTTAGCTTTACCCGGATGGTAAAGTATCTCGCAGTCGTAGTCTTTGATTAGTTCCAACCATCTCCTTTGGCGCATGTTCAAATCCTTTTGGGTAAAATATACTTTAGACTCTTGTGATCTGTGTATATTTCACACTTCTTTCCATATAAGTAGTGTCTCCAAATCTTTAGAGCAAACACTACTGCCGCCAATTCTAAGTCATGGGTCGGATACCCCTTCTCGTAATCCTTCAGCTGACGTGATGTATAAGCAATAACCTTGCCGCTTTGCATCAACACACAGCCTAAACCCTTATGTGAGGCATCATTATATACCACGAAATTCCCCGTACTATCCGGTAAAGACAACACAGGCGCAGTACTCAACCTCTTCTTCAATTCCTGAAAACTTTCCTCACACTTCTCCGTCCAAACAAACTTAACCATTTTATGAGTCAAATTCTTCATCGGAGTTGCGATCTTGGAAAAATCTTGGATAAATCTATGGTAATAACCTGCCAATCCCAAGAAACTTCTCACTTCAGATGGCGTTTTTGGCTGATCCCAATTCATTACTGCTTCCACCTTCGACGGATCTAACGAAATACCATCATTGTCAATCAAGTGGCCAAGAAATTGCACACGTTCCAACCAAAATTTGCACTTTGAGAATTTTGCATAAAGCTTCTCTCGTCTCAACGATTCTAAGGTAAACCTTAAGTGTTTAGCGTGTTCCTCCTCGGTCTTGGAATAAACTAGGATGTCATCTATGAACACTACTACAAACTTATCTAGAAATGGCTTAAACACCCTGTTCATTAGGTCCATAAATGCAGCTGGGGCATTTGTTAAACCAAATGACATCACTAAGAACTCGTAATGACCATATCAGGTCCTAAAAGCTATTTTCAGTATATCTTCGTTCCTCACCTTCAATTGATGATACCCGCTTCTCAAATCGATTTTTGAGAAGTATTTAGCACCCTTCAGTTGATCAAACAAGTCATCGACCCTAGGTAAGGGATACCTATTCTTGATCATAACTTTGTTCAACTCTCTATAGTCAATGCAAAGATGCATTGTTCCATCCTTCTTCTTCACGAATAACACTGGCGCTCCCCACGACGAAACGGTCGGTTGAATATACTTCTTATCTAGCAATTCTTGAAGTTGAACCATCAGTTCCTTCATCTCAACTGGAGCCATTCGGTACAGAGCCTTTGAAATTGGAGCAGTTCCCGACGCTAAGTCGATCACAAACTCTATCTCCCTATCTGGCGGAAGTCCTGGCAAGTCGCTTGGAAACACGTCCACAAACTCCTTAACCACCGATAACTCTTCTACCTTCGGGCTCTCCTTACGCGTATCTACTATGTAGGCTAGATATCCTACACAGCCTTGCGTCAAAAGTTTCTTAGCTTGCATCACCGTCAGACAACTCGCTTGTCTAGGCAATTTACTACCATAGAACACTACTTTCGACATAGTCGTAAGGTTTACCGACTTCTTTTGACAGTCGATTATCACCCCATGGTTGAACAACCAGTCCATTCCCAATATGACATCGAATTCCCTAAGTTTTATCAGAATCGAATCTACCCTCAGCTCCTGACCCTTAATATCCAATCTACAGTTCTTGTATACAAACCAAACAGGAATGACTTCCCTATTCGCAATTTCTATGTTCAAGGGGTAAGCTAACTCCTCTATAGGTAAGTCTAGGGTTTTAGCAAAATCATCAGATATGATGAACAAGTAGCACCCGAATCAAATAATACATATGCATTTATAGTATTGATCAGAATAATACCTGCCACCACATCTTTTGATTGCACCGCGTCCTGCACCGTTATGTTGAACGTACGGGCAGTGGGTCGAACGGCTTGCAATGGCGACGGTCCGGCAATAGTCAGAGTGATGCCGCTGCCATTTCCTCCATTCCCTGTTGACTCTGTCGCTGGCTTCTTAGGGCAATTATGAGCCATGTGATCCTTGGATCCACATGTATAGCAAGCTCCCTTCTTCGGGTTTGGGCAATTCGATGCGATGTGGCCTTCCTAAACACAGTTGTAGCACGCCCGTTTCCCTTTCATGCACACTCTAGTGTGAGTCTTCCCGCATGTAGCACATGCTTCAAGCTTCCTTTTCTGTTGTCCTCCCTGCTAACTACCAGCAAAAGTGTTGTCATTCCACTTCCTTTTCTAATGGATAGCCCCGCTACCACCAGCCTTATTTTTTGTCTCAATCTTTTTCTTCTTATCTTGGTTAAATTTAGTTACGGCTTCGCTCCCTCCTTCAACTAGAATGGCCTTTTCCAGCACGGCTACAAACGTGTTCAACTGGAACATAGAGACCTTGCTGTAGAGCCACGGTTTCAGTCCCCGCTCAAACCTCCTCACCTTCATAGCGTCCGTACTGACCTGGTAAGTAGCAAACCTGACCAACTCGTTAAACTTTGCAGTGTATTCCGACACTGTCATCCCTCCTTACTTCAGCTCTAAGAATTGGACCTCCATCTGGTCCTGCGAACTCACTGGGAAGTACATTTCGTAGAACATTTCCTTGAAATGTTCCCACGTTATGACTCCTTCTCCCTCTCTAGTCTTATTCGCCTGCCATCAGAAACTAGCATCTGACTTCAACATAAAAGTCGCAAATGCCATTTTCTAGTCTTCACCAACCCTAGCCACGTCAAAGACTTTCTCCATTTCCATAACCCACGTCTGAGCATCTATAGGGTTCCTCGATCCCTTGAATTCAGGCGGTCCTACTGCCTTAAACTCTTTGAACGTCGTGGCCTGCACTTGCTGCTGATTCACCATCGCTCCTGTCAGTAAGTTCACTAGCTGCTGAACCGAGTTAGGGTTTGTTCCATCATTATTATTGTTGTTCATCAAACCCTCAGGGTTTTGACGTGTTGGTCTTCTTCTAGGAGGCATTTTCTGTTAAGAAAATAGTATTATTAGATCCTTTATTCGATTCTTAAGTATTTGAGTTTAACTTTAAATATTTAAATAACTCAGTTCATATATGAACATATAGAACATCAATAAACTTCTTTTATTCATTACTCGTAGTTTAAAAAAAACATCGGATAGATAGCATTCCTGCTATTTACATCATCTTTCCTGAACTGGAACAAGTTACAGGACTACATCATCACTCTATCCCATTATTATCTCAAATTATAGGATTTCATTTATTTATTATAAAAAGAAATATATAATTTAAAAGCTCTAATGTCTAGGCATATTAAGACGTCGCACAGCCTCTCTACGTTCTTCCTCCATCACCCGAAACGCTGTCCTTCGGTCCACCACATACCATGGTAACCCTTGGAACTGAGCTGGGTAATAAAAGATACGGTCCTGGGCCCTATCTATGGCTGTATGGAAAGCGTATTCTTTTTCTCTTATCTTGGTTCTCTTGGTTTCTGCCTCGTACTCAGCTCGATCGGCTGGTTGAGTAGCCCTCAAGCTTGTTTCCTCAGCTCTGGAACGCTTCGTCGATTCCTCTTGGATATCTTGCTTCAGCTTTGCTAGCTCGGCTCGTGCCTCGTCTCGATCATTCTCTACGTGTATTAGGTTCCATTGTGCTTCTCCTAGGTCACTAGCCATACTCGATAGTCTCATCCCGCTGCTGGATGGTTTCCTTGAGCTCTCTGACTCGACCATGAAGCTCCACATTACTGTCGTAAACTGTCTCGTATATCTCAACACTAACAGAGTGAGATGAAAATTCCTCTTCGGGATCCTCTTCCTACTCTTCAGACTCGTCCTCGTCCTCTTCCTCTGGAATAGGTGTCAGCTCACGCTCCCGACCAGCTACGGTGATCACTGGAGATAGCTCTCTCCTAACCAGCTGCTCCTAGATAACATGGATGTCTCGGGGCTCTTCCTCTCTAGAAACCTGAGGTATATCCTCTCTAGCCTGACTGGATTCTCCAATGTTCGTCATCCTGACAAAAGAATTTTAAAGTTTATTATTACATGATATCGAGTCGTCACTCTTCGAATACCTAAACGTAAACACATAGCACATAAGGTAGTTTATTATCTTTACCTTTTACCACTATCTTTTCGATCTTCCTATAAGGCTACTACCCAAAGTTTTTCCCCCCACCTAAGGTTCATAACCTATAGCTTTGATACCAACCTGTGACACCCCCAAATCTGGGTACTTCGTTTCCACATGATTTGGTGTTCACTTTCTAATTAAAACATGCATCTACCCAGTAATAAAGAATTTCAAAGTAATTTACAACCTTCATAATACTTAAATAAAATCTTCCTCGATAAAGGATTACAACTTGTCCAATAAAAATTCCCAATGGTTAACTAAACCATAACATCAATCCAAAAATAAATACAGAAAAATAAAACATAACATAATCGACTAAGTCTTATTATAATAAAAACATGAAACAACAAGCCTTCACCTATTGACAGTATGTCAACATTCTTGGTTTCAACTGCAAGTGGTAGTAAAACATGCAAGAGTGAGCAAACAAAAGCTCACTTGAAATTTTAACAGTGATATGACATATATGAAGAGTTTGAATAACTTTACTTTCGTCAAAATAAGAATTGAATAATAATTCTTTCATCATCTTTAAAGTTCGAATATAGAGTCTATCTGAGGGTCATACGACCTTGAACAATGTCCTAGGTTATAAATATTTCTATTTAAACCTTTAACAGTCAATAAGACTATGGACCTTTAACTCATACTCAGGGGGATCAACCCTTTGTACCATGAATTGTGCACAACCATCTTAACGCTTTGGCATAAATGACCCCTAGTAATTAGGGTTGTTCATTCTCAGTATTTGAATACATGTCCGCACCAAATAAAGTTTGGTTTGGATAGATAAGGAACTTTAGAGTTTCAACTATCATCAACTAGGAGTAGTTGAATCAACTCACAGTACTTTAACAGTTCAATAATATAAGAATCATGAACCAATTGTAAGATATGACAATAAACTTCATAGTAAATAGGCATGCTTTAGAAATAATTTAAAGCAATTGAAAGAATAAGTAGATATTACTTGAACAATTAAGTCAAGATCACAATACTTCAATAACACTTCAATACTTATGCAATAAGAATATTTGAATACAACAAAGCTTGTACAATATAAGTAACAAGTTTCGAATTAGAAAACTTGCTTATTGTAAGAGAATAAAGATTAGAACACTTGCACAATAATAAGTTTAGAGATAGAAAACTTGCCTCAAGCGCAAGCAACACTTTAACAACTTTAACAACTATAACCACTTCCACAATTACCCTACACATTACATTACGTTTAAAAGGTCTATTAGTATCCAACTACAACGTTCAAACTATCGAACTTCATATCCAAGTCCAACTCACAATGTAATTTACCACATTGGTTGCTAACTAGTCAAGTACGTGAGTCTATACTCATGGCATACATTTGTAAGCTTATAACGCTATCAATCGTGTTGTGTACCTTAAGAAAGAAACACACCCACACACATGTAACACATTCATATACAACTTCAATCCATCTTAAACACATCAAAAACATGTTATCTTATTACTTATTTCACTTTCTAAGTCATAAAAATAAGTTAGCTAAACAAACAGGGCATGAAAACTCAAAAACCAAAAACTAACTTTTTCGGACAGCAACCTAACCCACTGGGGTGGGTCCCCCAAGGGCAAAAGCCCCGCTGGGGCTGGTTACCCCCTAGTGAGGGTCCTGGTTCGCGAACTAGTGGAGAAATAAGCCAATTTGGCTCATTCCTTCACACCGAATTCGATTTTTCCCAACATGATAAACATGAAACTTGATACAAACAATATTTTAAGCTTATTAACATGCTTATAACATTTAAAATCCATATAACATATAATCAAAATCAAGATTTCATGATTTTTTAAGAAAAATATAATTTTAAGCGTTCTTGAAGAAAATTGCTATCATGAATTCGTTTTTCAATCAATTCAAGTAATTCCAATTGTAATCACTTCTATTCTTAATATACTAACATAATACATGATCAATTTCAACAATAAACCATAATCAAACATCAATTTAATAGTTTTAAAAGCCATTTTCAAGAAATTGATTCAAAGAAAATCACTATGAACACAATTCGTATTGTTTATCAAAAATTCATGATTTGAATTGCTAACACAACCATATAACTCATATATAATCATGTTATATCACATATTACACATATCTCATGCTCACATCAAGGATTTAAGAATAATTTTCAACAGAACTTCGTAAAAGAGTACTATGAACATGATTTCATAGTGTTCATCATATACTTGTAAATTGAAACTCTTAAACAACTATAAAAATCTCATGTAAGTGTGTGTGTGTGTGTGTATATATATATATATATATATATACACACACACACACACACACATCCCATTCAAATATCAAAATTATGAAGTTTCACCAAAAGATTTTTACATAGAATTCTAAAACATAGAAGAACATAACTTTAAAACTTGTTTTTACAACAATTGTTTTTTGAAAATCCTTTCATGGCATACAATTACATATGAAAACATATGAACACCATATATACATATAAATTCATAATCATGAAAACCTAATTTTACAAAGAAGAAAACACAACACATATGAATTGATTCTAGGGTTAAGATTATAACCTTACTAGTTTGAATTAAGAGAGAGATGGAGATGATGATAGCTTTTCTCTAATTTTCTCAAGGTTTCCCTTCTTCTTCCTCTACTTCTTCTCTGACAACTCTCTCTCTAACCCTTTCTCTCTATTTCTTTTCTTAGTTTAGACTTAGGCTTTAGAAAAACTAACGTACTGGTAGTATATACATATAATATATAATATATGTAACTCCTATATATTAAATATATACACTAACTACTATTTAATATATAAGTTACAAGAATTTGAAAAGTATAAGGCCATGTTTGGCTAAACAAAATTCTTTTAAAAACCATTCTTTTATTAGCTAAAGCCTTGTTTGGGTAAAATAGATTTAAACAAATACAAGGGCCTCGTTTGGTAAAACCACTTTACAACCCTTTTCTAATCTTTTAATAACTCTTTAAATCAATAGATTAAATACTACACTTATTTAATTAATTAAACACATAATACCAAATTGTTACACAATTGTAATTCCTTTATTAAACATAATTCATGTAACAAATTATTATTAACACTTAGCACATAACATTAAATCTAATTGAATTATTCTCAACTAAATTAGAATTATGCCATAATATATCAATTTAATTAAATATTACTCTTAATTAAATCAATCCACACAATCACACAATTCATTTATTTAACTCAATAAATAAATCACATATAATATTTATTCACTCAATAATTATTAAAATTTAATATATAAAATCTCAATCATTACACACAAACCATACGGAACCTGGAAAGCTAAAAGGGCTAGAGAATGCCCTAGCATTTGGTCTACTATCCCTCTGGCTGTGAGGGGCAGACTGTCATACCACGACTGCAATGAAGATGCCACCGAGGACGGTGGCGAGTGCTCAATACTGCTGACGGTGGACGATGACATCTGTATCACCATATCACAAGACCATCCAAAGGTCAAATCTGAACTCATCTATCTAAGTGCATATCCATAACATAATATATGTATAATGACAATGATAAACATGATGCAATAGATAGGAAATATCATGCATAACTAGAATAAACTATCTACTGCAAGTATCATCCCTGTCTACTAATAAAGTGCAAAATAAAAGTACAGGGATATGGGGCACAACCCCCCCCCCCCCCAACTACTAACAGTGGCCTATCAAAATGGGGCACAGCCGCCCAATAACTACATAGTGGCCTATCAAAAGATATAGCTAAAATAGCTATCCAAAAATGTCAAGAATGTCTACACTTAAGTGGTTAACCAGCTCCATCTCCTCCGTGGACACAAAGTCTCAGCCATCAGGAATGTCAGGGTGGTACAAGGAAGGATGAGCCCCTGTATAACTGCTAGAAAATGGACCTATGGAAGGGCCCACTCCGGAGCTGAATGGATCAAAAGAAGATGCCTCTAATGGATCTCGGCCAAGATGCCTGCTAAACAAATGAGCTCTCTCCAACTGCTGGGTCAGTCCTATAATCTGGTCCAAGTGAGTAGGCTCCCTGAGGCAAGCTATCCAGTCTGTTATCATCACAGACCCCGACACCATATCTGCCATAAATTGGGTGGCACGAGTCTGAGCCCCAATAGTGTGAGGACTCCACCAGCTGCTGAATGCCTTGTATCTATATGAACTCTCTGACAGGGTAAAGCCATCTACGCCCTCCATCGAAATGTCTTGGCTGAACTAGTGGCCAATGGTTCCAAGCAGGAGGAACAATGGGAATGCAGATCTACCCCGTGATGCTCTTGATAGCACGCTCTCCTAAATAAAGCTCCCAACCTCCCTCTATCAAAAATGGGACTCTACGGGTTGACAATGCAAACTCCCGACAAGTGGGGAAACCGCCCTCAAACCCGACTGTCAAAAAGTCTGAGGCATACGGTACCCATAATATCGACCCTGCTGTTAACAGCTCAAGCTGAAGGCGGGAATGGGTGAATCCCTCAGCTACAGAGACCTCTGTCAGTGTGGAGTGATGCCAATGCCGTCCCTGGGGATAAGTCTCCAGGCCTTAAGTGGTAGTAGGACGAAGGCAAGGAAGCCTCTCATATGCCCAAAATTGGCCATGCAAATATCAAAAGTCCTCAGTGACCAAGACTGACAAATGTAAATGTAGAAATTAAAAAGGTACAAGAAAGACGTACTCACCAACAGAAATGGGTTGAACCCTAACCAAGCCTCCGTCACAACTTCTAAGCGCATGCGCATGCCTCGGAGAAAATTGGCAAAGGTGTAGGTACCCCAATTAATGTCACTGAGGTGCTCTACATATCGAGTGGCGCTGACCAGGGCAAAGGACACCGTTACAGAGTTGTCCACCAGGAAATAACCCATGATGATCACCAAAAATAATCACCGCAGGATGCGATCCCTAACCCTCTGATCATCAGGCAGTGGCTCAAGCAAAGCCCCATTCTGGGCATCTATGCTCAAGGGACCAGATCGGACCGTCTGACCCATAATCGTCGTCGCAGGAACTCCCACCAGCGACCGAACTGCAGTGGGTGTAATGTCAGCAACGACAGGCACTGGCTCACCCTTAAACTCTATCCTAGTGACGAACCTCCAGTCCATTGGGGTCATCATCACCTCATAGTCCAATAAGTGGAGAGACTGAGTTTGGTGGAACCAGCGCTCAGATAAAGCCGTCATAAAACCCCAGGGGCAACGACGGGGAAGAATAGAAAAGAACGCCTGAAACCCCTAGGTGTCCACAATGTCCTTATAGTCCTGGTGCAGACTGTGATACAGAGAATGCATATTAAACCAGTTCCCTAGAGGTTTCGTAAAGCCCGAAACCTGCATCAAAAGCCAACCCATGTCAAAAACCTGTGCCCCAAGAATGGCAAAAGGAAGAAAGAAAATCCAAAAATAGAAAAAGTTTTAGTAACCTCGTTGGTGTGGAGGAACATCGAGGGATGACGACTCAAATCTCCCAGCTGATCCTGGACTAGCACAACAATGCTTGGGAGCTTCGTACGTGGGCCTGAGCTGGGGCAGGAGCAGCAAATGGAGCCTCCTCATCGTCTATATCGACCGGCAGCTCATCCTGGGCCAGATAAATTACTGAGTCCGCTAACCTACAAGGCGGCCAGGCTGGACGTGGCTGAGGAAACTGAGTAAACTGATCAAAAAGAGTTGAAATTGACTGTGTCAGAATCTAAATTTTCTTACATCAAAACGTGCATTGCAGTAAAATATGCATACTTAGGAAGTCAAAAAAAAATTAGCAGGTCATATAGGCATACATATTTGATACATTACGTTTAAAAGCACCCTACGTGGTTTACATACTTCTAACGGTCAAAACATGAAAAGAAAGGATGCAAACGTTACCTGAGATGTACAGAACACATGGCTGCTAATGGAATCTAAAAAAAGCTGCCCAAACTCTGTAGATCTGAAAAAGAAAATCGAATTCCTTTTGAAACTCAAAATTAAAAATGAGTTTGAGAGCTCCCCGCTGACCATTTTAAAACCGCAGAAAGGAGCGGGCCCACTCGCGGCTGTCGCACCCCTACCTGTGGCTCCCCAAGGTGGGTTCTGCCCCCTCCGGGTCGGTCCAGTTCGAGTTAAAACGGAGTTTATATGAGCTAAAAAGTCAAATCTGAGAAAAAATTGCTATGCGATTGGGCGGTTTGTCCTGAAATCCTGCGTTTAAGCAGCGGATTGATAAGTAGGTTTTATACCTACTTATTGGCTATCTACTTGCTAGAACTATAGCTTAATCTCAAGTTTTTTAGTTACTCTTTATGCTTTTTATCTTCATTTTGTAGTTTAAATGACGAAAATTCTATTGTGAGCATTGTGGTGGAAATGGCATGGAACTGACATGATGACGAGCTTGCGGATTGTGGTGGAGTGAAAGTGAGCAAGGCATGTGGATGTGAAATGGCAAGTGAAAAGGTGCAAGGTAATGTTACAGCAAACAAATGGACCAAAAGCATAGACCAGCAGAAGACTTGCAGCAGCCTGCAGGAAAATCAAGCAGCACGGCCGCGCCAACATGAAGCACAAAATCAGCGCTCCCGCGCTGCACCAGGATCAGTTCGACAGCCAGCGCGTTCGCACCCCAATTAGCTTATGGGGCAGCGCTATCGTGCCAGGCTGGTCAATGACAGATTGACTTTTTATTACAATTCATGTTTACGTGTTTTTCATTTAAAGGGTGTAATTGCAAGTTGAGACTTTATCTTTTAATCATTATTTTTACTATTATAGTGTTTTTGGAGAGACACAGAGAGTTCATAGCATTTACTTCTACCTTTTGGCTTCTCTCTTGTCTCTTGTTAGATTTTTATAATTAGGATTTTGAATTGGTTGATTTGGGAATTTTGACTCAGCTTTGAAGGTTTACATTGGACGAAGAAATCTCATATTTGCACTTTCTTAATCTCTTGGTTCTCTTTGCTTTCATATTATAATCTCAATGCTTGAATAGATTCCCATAATGGTTATTGCTTCAGTGATGAACTAATCTCCATTATGGGATTCTAATGGACCTTTTTGCTTAGTTCAGATTTCTATGCCTCTTTGTTGAACTTGATTGATTATGCATGGATTGCCTAATATGGTTTATTTTACTTGTTTGGATGCTTGATCACCATCTACTGTATTAACTTGTATGAAATTGGAAAATGAATTACAAGTTCAAATTTGTCCATATTAGCATGTGTTCATGATTTTTACATGTGATAGATTTCATGATTCGTAACTAGGATAGACATATACCGTATTACCGCATGTAGTCAATTGAGAGGACTTGTTCTTAAATCTATATTACTCTTAAGTCACATAGAAAAATAGTGGTTTAGGTAATATTGGATGTTCACATATATTCTATCTTTTGTGGATTGTATGTGATATGATCATGGTATATCGAGAGATAGCCATGTTTTACCTTTATGTTCTCGACTAGCAATCCAAAGTAATAAATTAATCTTAACAAGAGGTGTATAATTTGAATGATGCATTAGTGAAGTCAGAATCCCATATCTTCTTAATCTGAATCATTTGTTTGTTAGTTAGTTTATTAGTTGATAATCATTCTAGTTAGTGAATTCATATCTTAATCATTCGTTTAAGCAGACCAAAATAATTATAAAGTTGTTGCATGTTAGATTAAAAATAATTACTTTTCTCCGTGGGATCGATACTTTACTTAGCGTATATTACTTGTGGACCGCGTGCACTTGCATGTATGTGACTGTTTTATTAACACCAAAACAAGCCAACAAGTTTTTGGCGCCGTTACCAGGGATCGAACCATGGTGACCTGCGTGACAGGCAGGAATACTTATCACTATACTACAATGACATTATGCTCCTAGAACGTCTTACCCTCCAGGATTTCAGCAACAGCAACATCAACATCATCCAGCTCCTGCTCCTCAATAAGAAAAGAAATCTGAGATGGAAGAGCTAATGTTGATGTTAAAGAGCCAAGCAGTGGCTATCAAAACTTTGGAAAATCAAATGGGCTAAATGGCCAATATGCTCACTAACAGACCGCAAGGAGCTCTACCAAGTAATACGGAGGCAAATCCAAGAAGGGACGGAAAGGAACAGTGTCAGGCCATTACTCTGAGAAATGGGAAGCAGACTGCATGAATTGACCCTGGCGCGGCCGCGCCCCAAGAAGAAGGAATACCAGCGCGGGCACGCCAATACCCAAAAAATTTTGAGGCTATTTTGAATAAGGAAAGTGATAGGAAGCTTGTAGTAGAGGCAGAGAAGCAAGAAAAAGTTGAGAAACCATGTGCCACACCACGAGTTGTCTACCCTCCTGTGCCATACCCTCAGAGACTTAAAAGCAAAAACTGGATAAACAATTTGCTAAGTTCTTGGAGGTGTTTAAGAAGCTGCAAATTAACATACCCTTCACAAAAGCTTTGGAACAAATGCCAAGCTATTCTAAGTTCATAAAAGGTATTCTGTCAAGGAAGAAGAAACTGGAAGACTATGAGACAGTTGCTTTAACTGAAGAGTTCAGTGCGCTATTGCAATGCAAGCTACCTCCTAAACTCAAAGATCTGGTAAGTTTCATGATACCATGCTCCATTGGAAGATTATCTTTTAATAAATGCCTTTGTGACTTGGGGGCGAGTATCAATCTTATGCCTCTCTCGGTGTTTACACAGTTGGGATTGCCGGCTCCTAAGCCGACAAATATATCATTGCAGCTTGCCAACAGGTCCATCACATATTTGAGGGGTATTGTAGAAGATGTCCTTGTTAAAGTGGATAAATTTATATTCCCTGCCGACTTCATTATTCTTGACTGTGAAGAAGACAAGGACATACCAATCATTCTGGGGAGGCCTTTGCTAGCTACTGGACGAACTCTCATCGATGTACAAAAGGGAGAACTTACAATGAGAGTTCAAGACAAAGAGGTTACTTTCAATGTATTCAAAGTTATGAAGTTTCCCACTGATGAAGAAGAATGTTTCCGGATTGATGCAATCGACAGGGTATTGAATGAAGAGGCCAAGCAAGTGATGAGCAGTGATCCGTTAGAGAGTGCATTACTAAAGGATTTCGACATGGAGGATATAGATGATGTGGAGTATATTCAAATCCTGAATATAGTGCCACAAATGAGAAAATTCAAGAGTCCGGTTGAACCACTAGGACACACAGGGGAGATATCGGAGCATCTTAAACCTTCTCTTGAGATGCCTCCTATTCTTGATCTTAAACCTCTTCCTAATCATCTAAGGTATGCATTTTTGGGTAATTTTTCCAAGTTACCTGTTATAATTAAATCTGCACTAACATCTTGTCAGGAAAGTAAGCTGCTGCGAGTTTTACGGGAATTCAAATCTGCTATTGGGTGGACCATAGCGGATATCAAGGGAATAAGCCTTTCATTCTGCATGCATAAGATACTTCTTGAGGATGACAGTAAGCCGACAGTGGAGCAATAGAGGAGACTAAATCCTCTAATGAAAGAGGTCGTCAAGAAAGAGATCCTTAAGTGGTTAGATGCCGGTATCATATGTCCTATATCAGACATCTCATAGGTGAGCCCAGTGCAGTGCGTACCAAAGAAAGGAGGCATGACCGTAGTAGCCAACGAAAATAATGAGTTGATCCCTACCAGAACAGTCACATGATGGAAGAGTCTGTATGGATTATCTCAAGCTGAACAAGGCGACCAGAAAAGACCATTTCCCTCTCCCATTCATTGACCAGATGTTGGACAGGTTGGCGGGCATGATTACTACTGCCTCCTAGATGAATATTCAGGGTATAATAAGATAGTTATCGCCCCTGAGGATCAGGAAAAGACTACCTTCACATGCCCTTATGGAACTTTTGCATTCCAGAGGATGTTTTTTGGCTTATGCAACGCCCCAGCCACATTTCAGAGATGAATGGTGGCGATATTCTCCGACATGGTTGCACAGAATGTGGAAGTCTTCATAGATGACTTTTCAGTCTTTAGGGACTCATTTGACATATGCCTGGAGAATTTAATTATGGTATTGAAGAGGTGTATTGAGACAAATTTAGTGCTGAATTGGGAAAAGTGTCATTTCATGGTACAAGAAGGAATTATCCTCGGGCACAAGGTTTTAGGGAAAGGATTGAAGGTTGATAAATCCAAATTGGAGACTATTAAGAGCCTATCGCCACCGACTTCAGTTAAGGGGGTCCGCAGTTTTCTCGAACATACAATGTTCTATCGTCGATTTATAAAGGACTTCTTGAAGATCACAAAGCCATTATGCAGTTTGCTTGAGAAGGATGCCCCTTTTAAGTTCGACGATGAGTGTTTGTTAGCTTTAAAGCACTTAAAGAAAAGATTGACTACAACACCTACTATCACAGCTCCCGACGGGTCTTTACCTTTTGAACTGATGTGTGACGCGAGTGACTTCACTATGGGAGTTATTTTGGGGCAACGTAGGGAAAATATTTTTCAAGTCATCTACTATGCTAGTAAGACCCTGACGGATGCTTAACTCAATTACACTACCACAGAGAAGGAGCTATTAGCAGTGGTGTATGCATTCAACAAATTTCATTCATATCTGATTGGCACGAGAGTAGTGGTATATACAGATCATGCTGTCATCCAGTATCTGATTTCTAAGAAGGATGCCAAGCCCCGTCTCATTCAATGGATTCTTCTTCTGTAGAAGTTTGATTTAAAAATAAAAGACAGAAAGGGTACTGAGAACCAAGTGGCGGACCACTTGTCCCGACTAGAGAATCCGATAAAGGACACAGATGATGGAGTTTTGATCAATGAGTCTTTCCTGGATGAGCAGCTATTTGTGGTCCACGGAGAAGTCCCATGGTTTGCGGATTTTGCAAACTTTTAGGTGAGCAACATTCTCCATCTTGATTTGACACGACCCCAAAAGAAAAAGTTTCTATATGATGTCAAATGGTACATGTGGGACGAGCCATATCTGTTCAAGTAATGTGCGGACAGAATGATTAGACAATGCATACCACACAGTGAGATTGAGAGTATTCTACATGGTTTCCATGCATCAGTATACGGGGGACACTATGGGGGAGAAAGGACAGTAGCCAAGGTGCTTCAAGTAGGATTCTATTGGCGGACGCTCTTCAAGGATGCCTATAATTTTGTGCAAAAATGTGATAGATGATAGTGGGTAGGAGACATCTCCAAGCGAAATGAGATGCCCGTGAACATGATCTTAGAGGTTGAGATATTTGACGTTTGGAGTATAGACTTCATGGGGCCGTTTGTTTCGTCGTGCAGAAATCTATACATTCTACTGGCGGTGGACTATGTTTCCAAGTGGGTTGAAGTGGCAGCTTTGCCGACGAATGACGCTAAGGTGGTCTTGAGATTCCTATAAAAGAGTATATTCACAAGATTCGGGACACCTAGAGCTATCATCAGTGACGAAGGCACTCACTTCTGCAACCGACAGTTTATAGCATTATTGGCTAAGTATGGGGTGAATCACCGTGTCACCATGGCCTACCATCCCCAAACTAATGGCCAAGCTGAGGTCTCCAATCGTGAAGTAAAGAGGATCCTGGAGAAAATTGTTAATCTTACGAGGAAAGATTGGTCACTTAAACTCGACGATGTAGTGTGGGCCTATAGAACTGCGTACAAGACACCACTGGGAATGCACCGTATCAGCTGGTATATGGGAAAGCCTGCCATCTTCCCATGGAACTTGAGCACAGGGCCTACTGGGCCATTATAAAGTTAAACTTTGACCTCAAAGCCGCAGGGGAGAAGCGACTTCTCTAATTAAATGAGCTTGATGAATTCAGACTGCAGGCTTGTGAGAATTCAAAACTGTACAAGGAGAAGGTAAAGAAGTGGCACGACCAAAAAATCATGGATAGGAAGCTTGAGCCGAGGCAAGCTGTGTTGTTGTTCAACTCACGTCTTCGACTTTTCCCCGGAAAACTCAAGTCGAGATGGTCGGGGCCATTCACGGTGAAAACCATGTATCCACACGGTGCAGTTGAGATTATCAGACAAGACCCAGACAAGCCATTTAAGGTTAATGGGCAGAGGTTGAAGCACTATTTTGGGGGCGACATTGACCGACAAAAAGCGTCCATGACCCTTTCCACTATATGAGCATATAAGAGAAAGTCAAGCTAATTGACTATAAACAAGTGCTCGATGGGAGGCAACCCATCTATTCTCTTCTCCCTCTCATTTAATTCTTGTTACATATCTATATTCCCCCCCCCCCCCCCATGTTTAATTATGAAAAATTTTAAGTTGAGAACAAGTTGCATATAGGATAGGAAGGTTTCACATATAGCATTTTTTGATAATAGTTGTATTTAACTTGCATAGTCCAATTTTGAGGAATAAATGTCTCATTTGTGAATGCCTTTTATGCAGGAAATAAAGTTCACATGCTAGTTGGATGCCAAGTTTTATATTGCTGTAGAAATGTCAGTGCAGGAACCAGGGCAGCGCCGTCGCACGGTTACCCAAGCAAAATTCGGCACGCCCGCGCCAATACCTAGAGAGCTGTCTTGCCAAGCGCGGTTGCGCCAGTTAAAGTCTACATCCCGACGCGCCAGCGCCAATATCCAGAAATTTGCCGGTTTTTAAAAGTTTTAAAACCCAAACCCATCCCTTATATCCTACTTCTATTCGACCACAACACCCCATATCAACACAAAACTTTCGAATCTCCCATTCTTATTTCATCTCCTACTCAAAACCTACCCTCTTTATAAACAAACACTCTTTCTTCGATTCTACCTACAAGCCCTAGCCTATCAATCATACTCTCATCATCCTCATTTATCTAGCCTTAGCCTTTATCCCTACCACCAGAAAACTCACCTTTCCACATATAATTCTCCATAAACCCTAGCCCTAGCCACTACATTATCATCATTTCATCTTTAATTTCTTTAGAATTAGGGTTTGTAGAGAGAGGATTCAGAGGCAAGATTGGGGATTGTTCTTTTGGGATTCACAAGTTAGGGTTTGTAAGTGAAATTTTTGGCAGAGAATCATGGGACCAAAAAGGGCACAATCAGTCACTCATTCCTCGTCCTCTAGCAGTAGCTAGGGTGAGGATATGTTAGACATGTCCAGGTTCATCAACCTCTCGGCGCAGACTCAGTATTACAAGATGGTGCCAAAGTATTTTGTGTAGAAAAGGGGTATGAGGCCGACCAAAGAAGATGGGCAAACGTTAGAAATGATCAGAGAAAGAGCTTGGATTGGGGTTGTGGCAACACCTGTGGTTGCATCGTAGGCTATAGTGCGGGAATTTTATGCAAACGCCAGGGAGACACAAAGCGGCATTTCATTCGTCCGGGGCAAACAAGTCAATTATCTTTCGCCGGCGATCCGTGAAGTGTTTTATTTGCCTACTCTCCCGGTTGGCCAAGAAAACTGGGTTATTGTTGAGCGGATTGAGACAGACTTAGATAGGGTTATCACAGACTTATGTGTGCCAGGGACCCAGTGGGATATATAGCCCGACACAGATACAAAGACCAATTTCCCACAAGCAGCGCATAACCGATATGCCAAGGCATGGAATCATTTCATTTGCACAAATCTGATGCCCTCCACCCACCAGAATGATGTTACAGCTGATAGAACCATTATTCTATGGGGGATAATCACGGGCAAGTATATCAACGTTGGACACTTGCTACATCAGTCCATGCTGCGATACATGCGAGGTAGTACCACCGGTGGGATTCCGCATGCCTCTATGGTGACTCAGCTGTGCTCTCAGGTGGGAGTTGAATGGGATGACGAGCAAGTGCACATGCCGAGCTAGGACATCACCCATACCACAATTAAGAAATATGCAGAGTGGGACGGTGGCACGGCACATCCTAGAGGCTGCGAATTCATACTGCCCACTCCTCCACCAGAGGCTCCACCACAACCTTCTAAGGTGGTAGGACCTCCTCTAGCCAGCATAGTGAGACAGGATTGCCTGACAAGGCACCTGCAGGCGAGGATGGATGCTCTACACTACAACTTCACGGCCTATGCAGATGGATTATCTCGTGCCCTGGGTGAGACGTTTGCTCAGCAGGGGATTCTTGTGGAGTTTCCAGTCTTCGGCTCTGGCATGCCATATCCGCCGCCAGATTCACCACCCGAGTCACAGTCGGGTGGCCATACCGATTCTTAGGGGAGTTTCTAACCCTTTATCTCCATTAAGGGCAATGCTTATTTTAAATTTGGGGGTATTGGGTTGTAGTTAGTAATAGTGCATTATAGATAGTTGCATATAGTAGTAGTGCATGTTTAGGTTGCATGATAGTCTGCATTGTATTACTTATTAGTTAATTTTGCATAAAAAAAATTCAGTTTTCTTTTATTTGTTTACTTAGTTAGTTGTTTAGTTGCATTGCATTGCATGATCCCATGTTTTAGTCTGTTGAATTCCATTTTGGCCGATGATGATATTGGAATTGTTTAGATTTTTGAACTCTGTTGATAGCTTAAGCTTAGTCATAGCTTCATGCATGATGTAGTCTTTACCTGCTGCTTTAATGTTACCGGATAGCACGGTACTGTTTTTATTTGCTTGTTGGTTTAGATTAGCACATGATTGTCTTCTGAGGGGAAAATTCTATTTTTAATAATAGAATTTTGTAGAAAATGAGTAATGACCATAATGACACAGACATTCAAGTTTGGGGGAAAACATTGGGTATGTATGCTAAAAAGAAAAAGAAAAAGAATAGAAAATAAAAGGAGAAAAAGAGAAAAAAAACACCTTGACTAGCTAAGTCCTGTGGCCTTTAATATTCGAGCAGGTACGCCCTAGGGGATTGTCTCTACACCCAGCACCCTAAAGCCTTTTGGTTTGGGAGTCATTGGTCGAAAGCTCTTTAAATGCATATCATTGAAAAGCCTAAGAGGGCTTGGCATTGCACAGTCGGGTGTAACCATGGGAATGCGCGAATATCGCCCTCGTGTGTAAATAAAAGTATAATAAGCCCTTTGTTGACCCTTAGTTTGGATTGATGTGTTGGATTGGTTGTTGCATATGTTCTCAGTTTTATTGACTTAAAACCTTATTTTTCATTCTTAGAAGCATAGCTTGTGGAATTTTTACCTATATCAAGTTTATTTGTGGATATTAGCACACACACACTACATCCTTGACAATAGGTTTTGATTTTTAGATTGTATATCTATATGACTTTAGCTTGGTGTGATGCTTTGTTCATAGATCTTGTGATTTTTTTGAGGCACCTCCTATTGGAATTCATATTTGGCTGAAATATGGGATTCATGTTCATGGTATCTTAGTTTGCATAGCATGTAGTTTGCATTTTTGTTTGTTACTTGAGGGCATGCAATAGTTTAAGTTTGGGGGTATTTGATAAGTAGGTTTTATACATACTTATTGAATATCAACTTACTATAACTATAGCTTAATCTCAAGTGTTTTAGTTACTTTTTATGCGTTTTATCTTCATTTTGTAATTTGCATGGCGAAAACTCTTTTGTTAGCATCGTGGATGGAAATGGCATGGAAACGGCGTGATGGTGAGCTTGCGGTAGATTGGAGATGGAACCGGCATGTGAAAGTGAACATGGCATGTGGAAGTGATATGGCAAGTGAAGTGCAAGAACTAAGTTGCAGCAACAATTGGACCAAGAGCAATTCACCAGCAAAGGACTAACAGAATCTGCAGAAAAACCCATCAGCGCGGCCGCGCCAGCATGAAGCACAAAATCAGCGCATCCACGCCACACTAGAAGCAAATAAGACGCCAGGGCGTCCGCGCCCCAATTGGCATACGGGGCAGCGCGGCCGCGCCAGTCTGATCAACGACAGATTGACTTTTTATTAAAATTCTGTTTACGTGTTTTCCCTTTAAAGGATGTAATTGCAAGTTGAGACTTTATCTTTTAATCGTTATTTTTACTATTCTAGGGTTTTTGGAGAGATACAGAGAGTTCATAGTATTTACTTCTACCTTTTGGCTTCTCTCTTGTCTCCTGTTAGATTTTCATAATTAGGATTTTAAATTAGTTGATTTGGGAATTTTGACTCAGCTTTGAAGGTTTACATTGGACGAAGAAATCTCAGATTTGCACTTTCTTAATCTCTTGGTTCTCTTTGCTTTCATATTATAATCTCAATGCTTGAACAGATTCCCATAATGGTTATTACTTCAGTGATGAACTAATCTCCATTATGGGATTCTAATGGACCTTTTTGCTTAGTTCAAATTTCTATGCCTCTTTGTTAAACTTGATTGATTATGCATGGTTTGCCTAATATGGTTTGTTTTACTTGTTTGGATGCTTGATCACCATCTACCGTATTAACTTGTATGAAATTGGAAAATGAATTACAAGTTCAAATTTGGCCATAGTAGCATGTGTTCATGATTTTTACATGTTATAGATTTCATGATTCGTAACTCGGATGGACATATACCGTATTACCGCGTGTAGTCAATTGAGAGGACTTGTTCTTAAATCTATATTACTCTTAAGTCACATAGAAATATAGTGGTTTAGGTAATATTGGATGTTCACATATATTCTATCTTTTGTGGATTGTATGTGATATGATCATGGTATATCGAGAGATAGCCATGTTTTACCTTTGTGTTCTCGACTAGCAATCTGAAGTAATAAATTAAGTTTAACAAGAGGTGTAATATTTGAATGATGCATTATGTGAAGTTAGAATCCCATATTTTCTTAATCTGAATCATTTGCTTGTTAGTTAGTTTATTAGTTAACAATCATTCTAGTTAGTGAATTCATATCTTAATCATTCGTTTAAGCAGACCAAAATAATTACAAAGTTGTTACATGTTAGATTAAAAATAATTACTTTTCTCCGTGAGATCGATACTTTACTTACCGTATATTACTTGTGGACCGCGTGCACTTGCGTGTATGTGACTGTTTTGTTAACACCGACACAAGCTAACAGGCACCCCCCGACTTTCATGAAACACGGTTATCGCGTCTTTTCAATTTGCCTACTTTATTTGTAGTGTGTGTGTGTGTGCTTGCAGTAATTAGGCCTAATTGCTTTATTTGAAAGTAGTGATGTGCTTCGTTGGACCTATATACGAAGGGTTTGATTTAATAAAAAGTCCATTTTTAGACAGGATATGAAAGTGATGTTTTGAAAGATGGTTTTCAAACCCTTTCGCTAACATCGGAATTGAAGCCTTTTAATACTTCCATTTTATTCTGCATTCGGCTGATTTTAACTTTATTGTAGGGATGCGAAGCATCCTCTACCAAATAATATATATACAAGTGTCGGGCTCCTTATGGGCATGAAAGCCATCGAAGTAACCCAAGCACTACAAACCACAGTTTACTAGGCTGAGACCTTAAATCTGGATAACCGTTTTAAGGTCTCTTTGATTTACATTTACAAAAAGACAAGCAAGCTATATTTACAATGCAAAGTTGTCCATCATGGGAATCGGATCTAGATCCATATGGTTAATCATAGATTCCATGATTCCTAGGCTCACAGAATATTATCAAAAAGTCTACACAACAGAGATATTGAAATAAAATGTAAATTAAAATCTAGACGTCACAAGACAAAGGATTCATCAGATAAATCCTTGCATGCTCGTAACCAAAGTTTCTCATTCCCTTTAGATACGGTTCTAGGGTCGCGTAGTCACTTTAATATTTACAAAACTAGAAAGAAAGCTAGATTTAAATAAATCTTAGTCATTCTAGCTTAACGGTTCCAGTTTAATAGCTTTTGAACTGGTTGAAAGTTAGAGATGGCTAGATTCAGATAAACCTAGTCCACAAACTTTACATTAGAACAGATTTACATTAAATGAACAGTTAAAACAGATATATCATCACATTGAATAAATAATATATATATATATATATATATATAATTATATATATTAAGGCTAGAAAGAGCCACGGATTTTCAATCCAGGCGTGACTGATTAATGTAAATATATATATATATATATATATATATATGTGCTTATATCTATATATATATATATATATATATATATATATATTAAAGCGAGAAAAAGTCATGGATTAGCAATACAGGTCAACGGAGTTAGTATATATATATATATATATATATATATATATATATTAAAGCAAAAAAAACCACAGATTTATAATCCATGCATGACTGAATTAATGTAAATATATATATAGTTATATATATATTAAAGCAAAAAATGCCACACATTAACAATTCAGGCTAAATAAGACTTTTATATATATATATATATATATATATATATATATATATATATACTTATATATATTAAAGCGATAAAAGCCACAGATTTGAAATCCAAGCTGCAAAAGCAATTTAAAATGTATATATATACTTATATATACATAGATTGAAGCCAAAAAAGCCACGGATTTGAAATCCAAGCGAAATCAGAAGCTATATATATATATATATATATATATATATGCTCATATATATATGTTAAAGTAGTAAAGAGCTTCAGATCACAAGAAATCTTACAGTGTGTAGCGCTAAAGGCTTTAAACCACTTGGAGGGCTTGAAAACTCCGTTTCCACCGGTTAAAATTTGATATATTAGTATATATACGTATACGAACGTATTAGAAGAATAAAATTCAAGTTTGGAGCACTGTAGCTATGGTTAAGTGCTGAAATGGGCTGAATTTCCTCTCTTTTCTTCTTTTTTTCTTTCTTTTTTTGGCTGGTGGGGGTCTCTATTTATAGACCAAAATAGTCGGGGTCTACCTGCGGCTCCCCGGGTGGGCCCCGATTTCGTGGGTCCCGTTCTCTCGAAGTACGTTCACTTCGACCAACGCGTTGTCTGCTTCGAACCTTCATAACATTCAATTCGGGAGTTCGATGGAGGCGTGCTATTCCTTTCTAGAAAGCCCTTTCCGAGAGCTACACAATGACATGGGATTTGACCTTTTCTGAATACGAGAAGATGGGCCCATGACCAGATCTTCGAGTCTTCGCAGTCCGTCTGTTGAGCTATCTTGTGATGTTTTCAGTCGGGATTGATATTATGGTTCTGCATAACCCCCGGTGGTTGTCTCCAGGATTGACAGGGTTTTTGACTATTTCTCGTGGTTGTCTCCGAGGTTTGATCCCAGTCGACTTCGTTCTTTCTCAAGGTCGTCTCCGAGGTTGACTTGATATCTCAGGGTTATCTCTGGGGATGATTTGATGGTTCGGGGTTGTCTCCGAAGGTTGATTTGATCTCCCAGTGTTGTTGCCGAGGCTTGGCTTGATCTCCCGGGATTGTAACCGGGGTTGACATGATCACCCGGGTTTATCTCCGAGGTTAATTTGATCTCCTGGTGTTGTCATTGATTAGTGGGTTTTATACCTACGAATTGGTCACCTTTTATACTTAATTCTGTGTTAACTTTAAGTATGTTTAGTGTCATTTTACTTGTTTTTGTGTTTGTGTTGTAGGAAACGGCTTCAGACGGTAAAAACATGAAAAATGGAGCTTAATGACATTTTTGTAATTTTTGGTTACTGCTCACTGGCCTAGGCGAGTTTTGCTAGTGTAAAATCTGCGCCTAGGCACAGATATCGGAAAGAAAGAAGGAATTTCCATAAGTTGACTCGGAGAAGGATTTGTTTGGCTGATTGGTTCAAGGACTTTAAGGTGGACTAAAAGACACATAGAGAGGGCTAGAAAAGGAAGGTATTCACAAGGATTGGAAGAGGATATATTCCATTAGAGTAGTTTATGTAACGACCCCAAAATTTATATAATAAAACTCTCGACATCGGTCGTTAACAAAACATCGAACATCTAACTTTACATCATTAATCGGTATTAAACTTATTAAAATGCGGAATAATTAAAACTTTTATATTTTTCTTTCTTCATTACCCTGAATCTCAACCTTTATCATTTATATATTTTTGAATCAAATCTACTATTATGACTTGTTTCACCAGAGGTATAAACCAAATCTTACATTACAAATCAATATCCATTATACATCGGACAACTCAACTTACAACTCAACAATTGTAATACATCCAAACCATCAGATATATTTCTCATCTAAAAGCAAATAATCTTCTTGAGTTGATATTGATCTTTATCATTCAATTAGCACGTTTCATTACCTTGAATCCTTGACCTGCAAAATGGTTATTTTGCAAGAATGAGCTCGACAGCTCAACAAATCTAACAGTTTTCATGCATCACATAGCACACAATATCATTCTCAGTTTACACATCATAATCGTTTAACTGGACATATCATACATGCTGTATTTCACATCTCAATTAAAGATTGAGTCCCATAACCCAATCAGTTTAGTCATAAATTGACTTTCATAGTGTAAAGCATCATTTATAATTGAACATACATTCAACAGTCTAAATTACAACATTCAGTTACCAAATTCATAAAGCAAATAGGAACTGAAAGACTTGCTTTGATCGTTGTTTACCAATAACAGATTAACAGCTTACAGTTATCTGCACTTCACGTGCCCTTTTGTTGTTTTAGGAGAAGAAGATGATGGTGATGATGATGACTCCTTGTTTTGATTTCTCAAAACTCTTCTTCCCCTTTCTTTCTTCTTCTTTCTTCTTCTCTCTTTTCTCTCTAACTCTCTTACTCTGTTCTTCTTCTAACTCTTATTTCTAACTTACGTATAAAATATATAACTGACATATACATATAATATATAAATGACAAACATAATATCCCATATTAATATTATATCAGTTACTAATTATTTAAAAATCAAAAGCCTTAAGGCTTGTTTGGAAAAAACCATTTATTTTCAAAAATAGATTTTTAGGAACTAAGGCCTTGTTTGGTAAAACAAAATTAAAATAGATTTAAGGACTTTGTTTGGCAAAACTAATTTAAAACTCTTTTAATTTATTTTAATAACTCATTTAACACATAGTTTTCAATGTCACACTTTATCTAATTAAATCTTACCATCCCAATTTAATTAAATTAAAGTTAACATCAATTAACTAAATAAAATTGCCACATAACAATTATAATTACTCATTAATCATAATTTCATGTAACAATTAGTAAATCTCTACTAACAAATACCACAAAATTACTTAAACATCAATTTAATTAATGTATTGCACTTAATTAAATTACTCCAATACATGAATATAATTCTCTTCATACCAAATCGCACATTTCAGAATATAACACATATACACATACTCGTACTCGAAACATCTCAAAATAAGAATTTTATTTATTAAATTATTAAAAATCCGGGTTTTCACAGTTTAGATTAGATTAGAAAAAACCCTAGTTGGGATTCTATTGGAGATTGAAGCAACTTGGAGACCATTGAAGATCAAGAGCAGGAGCAAGAAGGAGCATGAGATTTGCTGACAACAGATTCTATTCTCTTCTCTACTCTTATTTTTATCTTTTAATGATTATTTAATTGTGGATTCTTGGTTTTGATTCAATAATAATGAACTAAATATTTTGTTGAAGATTATAATGGATCTTATTGCGTAGCTTCTTTTAATATGCTTCTCTATTAATTATTATGATCGATCGTGGGGATTGTCTATTGTGATTTGGACTTATTTGTGTAATTGTCTAGCTAACAATTACTTTGATAATCTATATAAAATTGAAAGACGGATTATAGATTTAGATCTGATCATAATAGCATGTGATTGTGTTTTCTACATGGCGTTGGAATTCATAATTTATGTCTAGGATAGAGATATACCTATGCATCGCATGTAATCTGATAAAGAACTTGTGCTTCAAATTCTCTTTAATTATAATTCACATAAAGATATAATGGGTTAGTTAGTTAGGGTGTTCTTCTTAATTCTATCATATATAGATTTAAGTTGATTTGAGTATGATGCATTGAGAGATAGTCATATTTACTTATGTGTTCTTGATTAACAATTCAGAATAGTGAGCATAATTGATAAGTTTATTAATTTAAGTAAAACAATAAGTGAAGTTGTGATCTTAACTCTCCATAATCTTATTTTAACTAGTGGTGATTAGTATTAGTGTAATTAAATAGTTTAATTCAAAACTTTAAAGAATTATTTAAATAAAATTAGTTTGGTTAAGAGTTAGTATTTGGTGATTTTTATTATATAATTCCTCGTGGGAACGATATTCTACTTTCACTTTATTACTTATTGATCACGTATACTTGCGTGTTGTGCGTAACTAGATTTTATCCAACAGTCATCGGAGTTTGATTTGATCTCCCGGTATTGTCGTCGGGGTTTACTATAACTCCCAGGGTTGTCGCCGGGGTTGGATTTAATGATTTGGACTTCCAGAGTTGTCTCTAGAAGGTAAAAGACAGTTTTTCCCTTCTGTAGGGTTAGTAACAGGACTGTAAAATTTTGAATGTCTACATATGCCCATCTTTATCATGTTTACGCAATGAAATGGAATGAACAAGATAAAGGCTGATAGACACTGGAAATATGATACATTAAAATGTAATGCAATGCTTGATATAATATGTCATGAATGTTATATGCTCTTACGGTGTTAGTTGCCACGATATTCTATTACTAACTGCTCCCGCAACTTCTACTGGGGATGGCGTTGTCTGTAACGCCCAAGAAAATCGAGCGTTTATGTAAATGAATTTATTTGATTTATTGAATAAAATTTGCTTATTTGTTTATTAAACTGAGTAAGTTAATCGAAGGCCATTCTATGACCTAGAGAATGCAGATATGAGGAGGATTCTGGCTACGTGCTGGAAATAATTGATATGAATTTATAAGACGAAAATAAAAGATTTCAGAGAATAAAAATATTTTTGGAAAAAGACGAAATAAGCACTATTCACCTATGAAACCCAAAGGGTTAGGGTTTGAGACCCTAAGCCTGTTTGAGAGTTCAAAATGTCAGAATGACATTCTGTCGAAAGATTTGACGGTAATATAAAGTGAAAAGTTAAGTTAGCCGAGAAATATTTTTTCGAGAGAAAATCACTATTCATCCGTTTCTGCTCAGGAATTATTCATAAATTTTTCAGAAACGAGTAATGATAGGATTTCAAGATGAGGCGGAATATGTAATAATATTTCACTTATGGCTCACAAAGTTTTAGTGTGAGGACTTAAAATCCTAAGCGTTAAGGAAAGTAAAATTAATGATTAATTATTTGCGTATAATAATAAATGATTATTATACGGAATAAATACGCGTATAATACGAGGTGTCAAACGAGGATAATATGAAGAGGATACGAGAATTAATATGATGTATAATACAGATTTTATACGAAGTAAACATATTTAATTTGAATTAAAATGATTAACTAAACCCGTGGGTCGAACCGTTGGGTAAACGGGTGGGTTAACCCATGGGGCAACCCATGGGCACATGGGGGACATGTGTGGCATGTGGGGTGGCATGTGCTAGCACATGCTAACACATGGCAAGACATAAGCAAGACAAGGGCTTGAGGAGGTTTGGTCCAATGACCAAACTACCCCAAGTCTTGTGATTTCTATATATAGGAAGGCATTTGCTAGCCATTTGCTTGTTTGCTTATTTTCACCAACAAATAGAGAGATAGAAGGAGATAGCTTGTGCATTGGTAAGCCAATCCATCAACCAAGAAGCTAAGAAGTCATTGAGTCTCCAATACTCAAACAACAAGAACTAATAAAGGATAACCTAAGGAAGTCTTGATAAAATCTTTTTTTCCTTTCAATATTAGTTTTGATAGAGAAGTGATTTGAGGAAGCATGAACCCTAAGAAGTTATAAGGATGGCTTAATGATGAACTAATAACCTTAATAAGCCATGTATGATGAAATAATAATAAGTGATTAAGAATTAATGAAGAACTTGTTAATAATTATGAGAATTCAAATGATGAACATGTTAAACCATGAAAACATAAATGTTTAGAATGGTTAGAATCAATAAATAATCAACCATTGGATTGATTCCAATTGGTTTGAAGTAAAAATACCGAAGAACGAAAATTCAGCGAAAGTTACGCGATTAGACGATAATCGTCGAAAACGTAAATTTCCCATAATAGAAGTCAAAAGTCGTCGTGTGATTTGAAAATAATGGTTTTCGATTGCAACACGTGTAATTAGGTAAATAAGACTTGCGAGAGCAATTATGAACCAATTTGGACTTAAAACAAAGAATTGAGCGTCTAACGTTCACGAACGTTTAACGAAAACGTAAAAATGGACGAAACGGTCAATTTTCAGCCAATTGAGTCAGAAATGAATTCCGATAGGATGGAAGCCTAGAACGTAAGATATGTGAACTATTGGCTTTGGAACAAGTCAATTCTGAGTTATAACCATAGCGTTATAGACTCAAAAATCTCAGAATTTGGAAACTTAGAAAAAAAAATTCAAGGTCGCAGGGCTGGAGTCGCAGAGCTGCCCAAGCCTTGGAAGCTAGCGTCGCAGCGCCAGAACAGGGGATTCGGGTTCTGCAGGCTGGCACCGCAGCGCCAGGATTAAGCATGTGTCGACGCTGCAGCGCCCTTAAGGGGAAAATTTTTCGACGTTGATATTTTATGTCCCGACTTTCTATATAGAAATTATGGGGAACCTATATAATGAATATTCATAAAGAGAAATCAACTAAACAACCTATTTTAGATTGATTTTATGTATTAAACATCGACGAAACGTATTTAAATTTAAAACTCAAAATCCGATAATGTGAACTTATGAATCGTAATCGAGTTGGGAGCGTACCCTAAAGTTATACAACATGTAATAAAGGTACGTAATGCATGAATGACATGGAATGAAGTTAAAACTGAAATAAATTCTATACGGAGTCCGATATTGGATATCTGACGGGAATGTGGTTAACCTAACGAACCGTTAAAGGTTTCGTTCGTCATTGTGCTTCATGATGAGCGACGGGAGTCGCTTTATGACATATAGATGTTGATAAGCCGTAATGAACGTTAAATAACTTGAACGAATGTTATTAGCTTAACAATTCAATTAGGTTATGCAAGAAGGAGAAGTAGGATATACATTGTGTATCCGTTGTTGATTCTCATCGATATACTATGTGTTATGCTTTGTAGACGTTGTAAAGACTGAGTAGACTACGTGTAAAGGTTTAAGAGACATAAAGGCAAGTTTTCTAACTCTTTCATTAACGTTGCATTGTGCAAGTTTTCTAAACTCTTGTCTATACGTTATGGTTGGACAAGTTGTCATTGTGCATAATATCTTATACATGAACTGTTATTGAATAGTTGATGCCATTTGATTCGGCTAGACTGAGACTTAGCATATTTTGGTTAGTTTTTCCACAAATCTTTCCAAAATATATACAATGTTGTGATCCTATGCAAATTGATTGGTACGGATCCTCAGGTGAACCTGAGCATGAATAAAACAAAGGTTTTAAATGTCATTAATTTGACAGGCACTTGAAGTTGCCACAAATTAAACGTAAACACGTTTAATGTATTAGTGTTGATCAACATAGAGTACTACAGGCTGATCACCTCGTAAGCTATATCGAACTTACAGCCTTGTGCCAGGTTGTTCCTTTCATGAATGACAACTAAAAGATAGTTCGTGGTAGTTGGCCAATACAGATTCCTAAGAGGCTATAAGTCCTTGGGAATGGTTTTGAAAGATATCAATTAGTTATTTTGATTATTCTTAAGTATTTCATAACTATTGAACAGTTATTGAAGACCAAGAGAGATGATTCTTGATTTTGTGGTTTCAGGATATAATGTTTATCTTGTTGAGCTATTTATGCTCATTCTTGCATAAAACTAAATGATTTCAGCTAAGAGCGTACGGACCAAAGGATCTAGTAAAGACAAAAGCAAGTCCAAGATGGACAAGTAGTGATCCTTTGTAATAGCATAGTATTAGTGTTGTAATTATTGATATTATGACATTAAACAATGTAATGGTTATAAAAACCTAGGAAGGGATTTAATAGAATGTAATATTTAGTAAACTAGTGCATGTTATGGAAGTTTTTCATTGAATGTATGAGTAGATGGTAGCACTGTGTAGCACCATATCCAAGGTTTGAAGGTACACGGATTTGGGGGCGTCACAAGTTGGTATCAAAGCCTTAGGTAATAAAACTTAAGGGGTAAAAAATTTAGGCTATAACCTGGAGAAGAGAAGTAGAGGTTAGAAGTAAACAAACTCAGGTAGAGTTTCAAAGAAAGAAAGTAACCTTAAACATATTAAATGTGATATATGTTGACGTCGGGAAAAAAATACGGGTCGAGTTGGATCCGAATCTTTCTCTTTTCCTAAGTTCTATTTTCTACCCTTATTTTCTCTTTTTTTGTAAAAAAAAGTGAAGGGTTTTTTAGGAAAAGGCCAACATGTATCATGTCGACGATTTGAACATTTTATAGAGTCGTCAGTTGGTAGATTTGAAAATGGTTGTACCACCTCAACCGAGTTTTGTTTGAAAGTAGGCCCAATTGCTGGACACTATCGAAAATGAATCTTTAAAACCAAAGTTCTAAGATCTGGGGCTTGGTTAAGTGTGGAGAAGGTGTTAGGCACCTCACAACTCCCGTGAAAACACGGTACCGCATTTTTTTAATATTTCCCTTTTTATTTGCAATGTGTGTGTGTGTGCTGGAAGAAATTGGGCCTACGCTTGATTAATTTGAAAGTATGGGCGTGCTTCATTGAACCTACATACGAAGGGTTTGATTTGATTTGCAGAAGTCTCTTTTTTAGACAAGATTATTTAAGATGATGTTTTGAAAGCATATTTTCAAACCCTTACGCTACCATAGGAATTGAAGAATGTTGATACTTCCATTTTTTATCTTTTCAGCCTTTTGGCTCAATGTGAATGGTGATTGTCGGGCTGCGAAGAATCCTAGACCACAAAATATATACAAGTGTCGGTCTTCTCATGGGCATGACAACCATCAAAGTGACTCTAGCACAACAATACATTATTTCACTATGTTGAGACCTTAAACCCGGATAACCATTTTAAGGTCTTTCGGATGTACATTTTACAGCAAAACTAGTAGCGTACATTTGTAAAGTGGAGTTTGTCCATCGTGGGAATCAGATTCAAATCAGTTTGATCATGAATCCCACGATTCCTAGGCTCACATAGGGGAGCCAATAAACCTGTACAACTTAAATACACATAGAAGATGTATATTTATATCCAGATGTTGCAAGAACCAAGGATTCATCATTAAATCCTGGCCTGCGCATAGCTGAAACTCCTCTTTCCCACTAGATAACGATCTAAGGGTCGCGAGGTTGCTTTCAGAATGAATAAAACTAGAAAATTTTCTAGATTTAAGTAAATCACAGCCACTCTAGCTTCCCGGTTTTGTCTGAACCTATTTTGAACCGTTTGGTAGATAGAATTGGTGAGATTTAAGAAATCTAGTTCACCCAAAGAAATGTCAGCGCCGATTCATGTCAAATGAATATTTAAAGCAACAATTTAATCACAATGAATAAAAGATATATATATATAGTTATATATATACGAAAGCTGTAAAGGGCGATGGGTTTTCACTTCGATGCCCGGATTGGAATGTATATATATATATAAGCAATAAAGGGCGACGGATGTCAAATCCTATGCCCGGACTGGGATGAAAATATATATATATTTATAAAAGCTGTAAAAAGCCACAAAATAATCCAGGCTGGACAGAATTGAAATATAAATATATATATATATATATATATATATATATATAAGCTGTAAAAGAGGCATGGGATGATCCAGGCTTGACAAAATATAAATATATGTATATTTTCATTCCAGTCCGGGCATAGGATTTGACATCCGTCACCCTTTATTGCTTTTATATATATATATTTCCATTCTGTCAGGCCTGGATTACTCCGTGGCTTTTTACAGTTTTTATAAATATATATATATATATATATATATATATATATATATATATATATTTACATTCCAGTCTGGGCATCGGAGTGAAAACTCATCGCCCTTTACAGCTTTCGTATATATATAACTATATATATATATATATATCTTTTATTCATTGTGATTAAATTGCTGCTGTAAATATTCATTTGATATGAATCGGGACTGACATCTATTCGGGTAAACTAGATTTCTTTAAATCTCGCCAATTCTATCTCCCAAACGGTTCAAAATAGGTTCAGACAGAATTGGGAAGCTAAAGTGGCTGAGATTTACTTATATCTTGTAATTTTTCTAGTTTTATTCATTCGGAAAGCAACCACGCTAGCCTTAGATCATTATCTAGTGGGAACAAGGAGCTTTGGCTATACGCAGGCCAGGATTTACTGATGAATCCTTGGTTCTTGTGACATCTGGATATAAATATACATCTTCTGTGCATATTTGAGCTGTGCAGGTTTATTGGATTCCCTATGTGAGCCTAGGAATCGTGGGATTCACGATCAAACTGATCTGAATCTGATTCTCACGATGGACAAACTCCACTTTACAAATGTACCCTGCCATTTTTTCTATAAAATATACATCCGAAAGACCATAAAATAGTTATCCGGGTTTAAGGTCTCAACATAGTGAAATAATGACTTATTGTGCTAGAGTCACTCCAATGGCTGTCATGCCCATGAGAAGACCGGAACTTGTATATATTTTGTGTTCGAGAATGCTTCGCAGCCCGACAATCACCATTCACATTGAGCCAAAAGGCTGAAAAGATAAAAAAAAAATGGAAGTATCAACATGCTTCAATTCCTATGGTAGTGTAAGAGTTTGAAAATCTACTTTCAAAACATCATCTTAAATAATATTGTCTAAAAAAGAGACTTTTGCGAATCAAATCAAACCCTTCGCAAACCCTTTGCATGTAAGTTCAACAAAACACGTCCATACTTTCAAATCAATCAAGCGTATGCCCAATTTCTTCCGGCAAACACACACACATTGTAAATAAAAAGGGAAATATTGAAAAGATGTGGTACCGTGTTTTCACGGGAGTTGTGGGGTGCCTAACACCTTCCCCACACTTAACCAAGTTGCCAAACTTAGAACTTCGATTTCAAAGATTTAGTTTCGACACTGTCCAGCAATTGGGCCTACTTTCAAACAAAACTCGATTGAGTTGGTACAACCATTTTCAAATCTACTAACTGGCGACTCTGTAAAACGTTCAAATTATTGACATGATACATGTTGGCCTTTTCCTAAAAAATAGCTCACTTTTTTTTATAAAATAAAGGTATAAAATAGAACTTAGGAAAAGAGAAAGATTCGGATCCAACTCGACCCGTATTTTTTTCCCAATGTCGACAGGTGGCGACTCTGCTGGGGATTTTATTATCTCGGCAGAGGAGTGGCATTCGGCCCAAATAGACATCTTGCTAATGTGCGTCACGGCTTACGTATGCATGCCACTATACTTGGACCATTTAGATATTGGTTTGATGGTCGTGGTTCGTACTCTCAGGCAGGGTAGCACTATTTTGCCGATAATACTGGCCGAGACCTTGAGGTCAGCTACCTATTACAGTACCCATCCAGATGGATTTTTTAGAGGTAGCTTTGTACTTCTGTATGTATGGCTCATGACCCATTTGCGTCCGATTAGCACTTTTAGACACCGTGGGTACTGCTTTACCCATGAGATAGCCCTGTCCTACTCCTTTTAGCCAGCGGAGTGTTCAAATACAGCGATATGGTCGGCCTTTCTATCAGATATTGAGCATCCCTTTTCAATTCTGCCATACGCAGGGCCGGTATCCCCTTATAGCTTCATTACCCATACAGTTGGCCTAGATTATTTGCCCCTAGCGGGATTGAGAGGAGTGACCACTTACCATCTGTTAGTAGTTATGGGTCAGTTTTATCAGTTCCAGAGCCTGCACCAGTTTGAGAGGGCCGTTGATCAGCAAATGTCAGCTTCATCTCTATCGTCAGCTTACTTGTTCAGAATTTATGAGTGTTGGACTCATAGGGAGAGGGCTAATTTCTCTACTAGCCATCCGGATTGCTCTCCAGAGTATTCAGCGTGGTTGGAGGCTGATATAGCAGCAGTTGCAGTTATCCAGTCAGCTCCTATTATAGATTTAGATCAGGAGGAGCCTATGGAGGATCCTGATTCTCCCACAGAGGATGATTTTTTCACTGGTTTGACAGCAGCTTTAGTTAGTGACCCTCCGATTATCCCTGCCGGGACAGATCCAGCTATGGCATATTCACTAACTCTGATGACCTTTGAGAGAGATCAGGCTAGGGCATTGATGTTGACGGCCCTGTTTGGTAGAGATACATCTTTCGCCTCCAGAGACGGGGCTCAAGCTACTCGGGATGCAGCATTAGTTGAGAGAGACGATGCTCTATCTACCCGAGATGTGGCTCTTGAGGACAGAGATGAGATCCGATCTGTCAGAGATGCAGTATTTGAGGAGATTGAGGAGGTTTTGATTACCAAATATACTGCTTTTGTGGAGAGGGACAAGGCCATAGCCACCCGAGATGTATATATTACTGACAGCACAGCCCTCCGGTCATATACAAACAGCTTGGTTGGAGAGATGAGTGCTTTCGTCGACGGTCACAGCGCCACTATATAGATGGCTATAGATGTTCTGGCTCGTATCGAGATTGAGGGTATTTCACTTGCAGCTGCTCCTCCATCTTCAGAAAGAGATGCTATGTTGGCATTGTTGTCCTGCTTATCATTGGGCCCATAGACTAGCTTTGTTTTTCCTGCACATACTAGATCAGCCATTTTTGTCATATACAGGACACAGTGTATATATCAAACAGTATTATATGTTAGAGAAATATATTTTGATTCACTTCCCTATTGGATATGTATTGTTATTACTGAGTGATTACCACTTCTTTCATAACTTATTGTTGTTGATGTATCATGAGCTTCTCCTTGATGGATTGACAGTGAGATATCAGAGAGTATCTCAGATGGGCCTGTTGACCAGGGGGATTGGTATAATTTAGGTTTTATCAGGTTTCGGTGTCTTGGGACTGGGTTTTTTTTCCTTGAAGGTCATACCGCACCGTGAATGACTGCCTACGTACTCCCGGGTGGAGGGAGATCAGGTTATTCGTAGTTCAAAGTTTTGTGTGAGAGGTTTAAGAAATGTCTCTTTTGAGTTTGGTTTGATAGGTTTTTGAAATTTTATTTGGTTTGACCGCACCATGAATGGCTGCCTACGTACTCCCGGGCTAAGGGAGATCAGGTCATTCGTAGTTCAATTTTCTAGAGAAAACCAAAACCGATTTAATCGATTTGCAGGACCATAATGATGGTTGGCATGTGTTTCAAATATAGTACCTTTTATGGTATCTGAGTTAATAAGTTAGGGAAATTCGCTCCCGTCCATTTCTTGGAATCTGATAGCTCCTCTTGTCAACACCTCTTTGACGATGAAAGGGCCTTCCCAACTTGGGGCGAACTTTCCTTTAGCTTTATCTTGATAGGCCAAAACTTTCTTCAGCACTAGGTCGTTCTCTTTGAATTTCCATATTCGGACTTTCTTGTTGTATGATCGACCAATCCTTTGCTAATATAATTGCCCGTGGAAAATGGCCATAGCCCTCCTTTCATCTATCAGGGATAGTTGGTGGTATCATTCTTGCAACCACTGATCTTCTTCCATCTGGGCATCTATTAACACACGCAAGGACTCCATCTCTACTTCTATGGGAAGGACTGCTTCCATGCCATAAACCAATGAATAGAGGGTAGCCCCAGTAGAGGTATGTATTGACATCCTGTATGCTAACAGAGTCAGGGGCAACAGGTCAGGCCATCTTTTGTGATTGGCGGATATTTTTTGCATAATCTTCTTGGTGTTCTTATTGACCGCTTCGACGGCACCGTTCATCTTGGGCCGATAGCTAATGGAATTAAGATATTTAATGTGGAGCTTTCTGCATAAGTCTCTCATCATCTGATTGTTTAAGTTCTTGGCATTGCCTGATACTATCACCTCCAGTTGTCCTTATCGACAGACGATATTGTTTCTGATGAAACCAATAATTACCTTTTGGGTGACTTTGGGAAAAGAGGCAGTTTCAACCCACTTGGTAAAGAATCGATCATAGTGAAGATAAAACGATGACCGTTGCTGGCTTTGGGTTCTACTGAACCTATCACATCCATTCCCCCACATGGAGAAAGGCCATGGCAAACTCATATTGTGCAGCTCATTTGGAGGAGCGTGGATGGAATTTCCATGGACTTGGCATTGATAGCATCTCCTGACATGATCATCACAATCAGCTTTCAGAGAGATCCAATAATTCCCTGTTCTCAGTATTTTCTTGGCCAGCAAATGACCGCTCATGTGTGGACCTCAGATTCCACCGTGTACTTCATCCATCAGTCTCTGGGCTTGCTCTTTATCGAGGCATCTTAACAGACCTATTCCAGCATCTTTTTTGTAAAGTGCGTCTCCGCTTAGATAGAATTTTATAGCCATTTTATGAATCTTCTTTTGCTCGGATTGGCTTGCCCCAGTGGGTGTAGATCCATCTCGGAGATATTCCTTGATGTTTTGATACCAAGGCTGATTGATAGGAGGTATTTCATCTGATACTTCGTCGATGTTATTCCCGTATGTCGGGGCCTTTTGGTTCGTGAATTTGACGTCGGGAATTCCCCTTCTACCCGATACGTTGATTAGGGAAGCCAATGTCACTAATGCGTCCACAAAGTCGTTCCTTCCTCAAGGGATGTGGATGAAAGTTATCTCTTCAAAATCCATGGATATGTTGATGACCTACCGGTGATAAGGTAGCAAATGCAGTTCTTTGGTGTGATATGTCCAGTGGTTTGTCTAATAACCAACTCAGAATCTCCGAAGACTAATAGATGTTTGACAGCCATGGATTGGGCTAATTTCAACCCCATTATGCAGCCTTCATACTCAGCTGTGTTGTTGGTGTTATCAAAATGCAACTTGGTAGCCACATGATACTGTTCTCCTGTACTAGAAATGAGGACTGCCCCAGCTCCATCACCTTCCATGTTTACCTCTCCATCGAAATACATTCTCTGTGGTTGGACTGTATTCTCTTATCGGATTTGTTGAATTGCCATGATCCCATCATCCGAGAAGTAAGTATCCAAGGGTTCAAACCCTCCTGATGGTGCTTCGGCTAGTTGATCTGCAATGCCTTGACCTTTAATGGACTTCTGAGTCACGTAGACAATGTCGAACTGTTGGAGGATCAATTGCCATTTGGACAATCGATAATTCAACATTGGCTTATTAAACACGTACTTTAGTGGATCCATGCGGGATATGAGATAGGTCGTGTGCCCGTGAAGATAATGTTACAGCCTCATGGCGGCCCATGCTAACGCACAATAGGTCTTCTCAATCAGAGTGTACTTCTACTCACTACTGTTGAATCTTTTGCTGATGTAGTAGATAGCTCTGTCCTTGCTACTATCATCTTTCTGTCCCATCATGCAGCCCATGGCGTTGGCATTGACGGACAAGTACATGAACAAGGGAACTTCATCCCTCGGGGGTACCAAGACAGGAGCTTTGATCAACTGCTTCTTGATGGCTAGGAAAGCTTTTTGGCAATCCTTATTCCATTTTGTGGAGAAGATGGGTTCACAAGTTGCTGTGAGCTGGGAAATGAATCGACTTATGAAATTAATCCTTTCTAGGAACCCGCATATCTCCTTCTCTGTTCGGGGTATGGGCATCTCCGTCATGGCTTTAATCTTGGCAGGATCCAGCTCAATGCCTCTATTGCTTACCAGAAATCCCAATAACTTGCATGATTTGATGCCAAAAGCACATTTGGCTGGATTCAGCATGAGGTTGTACTTACGCAACCAGTTGAATAGCTTCCTGAGATGGTTGATGTGATCATCCTCCTTTCAAGATTTGACGATGATGTCATTCACATAAACATCTATCTCCTTATGTATCATATCATGAAACAGGGCCATCATGGCTCGCTGATACGTGGCACCGGCAATGATAAGGCCGAAAGATAGACGCATATGTTCAAAATATTACTGATAAAAATAATGATAATAGTAAATAAAATAATAATATATAAAAAATATTCATTCATAAATTTATAGTCGTATAAAATTCTCGGTTCTTACATTCTCCCCTCCTTATAAGGATTCCGTCCCCGGAATCACCATTACTGTACGCTTAATTTCATGTCTATCCTTATATTTTATTTATAAATTTTTTTTATTGAATTATTACATTCTCCCCTCCTTATACGATTCTGTATTACGAGTCCAGAACTGTTGCGCATTTTGATCCATTACTTGCTGTCGGCTTGCACCAATTATGGTAGTTCCCAACGGAACTCAAATTCCTCCTTCAAAATTCTTTTATTAACGAGTTATAATTATAATATATATAATTTCCTGAAATTATCTTTCGTATGTCTATATTCAAGGGTTCCTAACGTTCACAAGAGTAAATGTACTTATCCTAACAATCTCACGATATATAAGAAAATAGGTTATATTTGAATCGAGTATATACATTGATCGGAATCATACCTGGAATTCCATCTCCAGCTGCTACTGTATCTTGAACCGTCATATTAAAGGTCCTTGCAGTCGGTTTATTTGGTGGAATTGGACCAGCTATTGCTAACACTCCGCTACTTTTACCTGCATTTACCATTCCCCCGTCAGTTCTCCTTTTTGGACAATCCCTCACCATATGATCTGTTGACCCACAAATAAAACACCCACTATTCTTCCTTGGATTGAGACAGTTAGGAGGGATATGTCCCTCATGCCCGCATTTCAAACACACAAACTTCCCTTTCAGACACTCACCCGAGTGATTTTTCCCACAATTTCCACACGGTTCAACCTGCTTCTTCCTACCTCCCTGCCTAATATCAGTATTTCCCGCACTGTTCCACTTTCTTTTTCCACCTCCACTTCCACTGCTTCCCACCACCTTGACAGCTCCCTCAATCTTAACTTTATTCTTCTTTTCCTTGTTATAGAGGCTCATGACCTCACTTCCTCCTTCGGCTATGATAGCCTTTTCCAAGAGCGATCCAAAAGAATTAATTAGCAACACTGCCACCTTATTATAGGTCCAGGGTTTTAGGCCATGCTCAAACCTTCTTGCCTTCCTTGCCTCCGTATCCATTTGGTGTGGAGCGAATCTAGCTAACTCATTAAACTTAGTTGCGTATTCCGACACAGACATATTTTCCTTCTTCAATTCTAAAAATTTCACCTCCATCCTAGCCTGCATACTGGATGAGAAATAATTCTCGAAGAACAGTTCTTTAAACCTAGTCCATGCTACCACTCCTTCTACAGCTCTAGTTTGATTTGCCTCCCACCAGAAATTTGCCTCTCCCTTCATCATATAGGCAGTAAAAATTATCTTTTGCTCCTCCGCTACCCTAGCAATAACAAAAGCCTTCTCCATCTCCTTTACCCATGTTTGGGCATCTTTAGGGTCAGTTGTCCCTCTAAATTCTGGCGGTCCTACTTCCTTGAAGTCTTTGAAGTTTGTCAATCTATTGTTTGTTCGATTCCTTGCTGCTGGTGCTCCAGTTTGCATGGCTTGTGCTAACATATTCGCAAGATTCTGCATCGGGTTTGCTTGGCCTTCTGCGTTATTAACAGATTCTTCTTCCCTTTGGTTCCGATTTTGTTTCCTTGGCGGCATTATCTGGTTAAACAAAACCTTAAATTATTCTTTCTTATTTTACATTTTATGCCTCATCGTATAAATGTTAACATTTAAAATGTAACGCAAGATCTTAAACTCAGACAAGTATATAATCAAATAGATACTTACTATCTTAATTTTCAAAAGTCATTTACTTAATCAAATATATATTCATATTCATTCAACGAGTTCATAGTACTTCGTATCATATAGCACATATTGCTATAAACATGTATCATTCCCTGTGACCACAAAAGTCGGGAATCCCTGCTATAACTTATACAAAAGTTAGGTAATACATTACATACATAGGCATATCATACACACATTTACTATCATATATAATCATATAATACTTATCCTACTTGTTTCCTACACCCTCCCTTGTTCCTGGACAACCTTTCGCCTGGTGACCTACCAACCCACATATAAAACATACACCTTGCTTCGGATTGGGACAATGAGGCGAGATATGTCCCTCATGTCCACAATTGTAGCATACCTTTTGCCCTTTCATGCATACGCCTTCATGTTTCCTTTTACAGTTTGTACACTTTCCTATTTTTTTAAAGTTCACTAAGTTAAAATCAGAATTTCCTAGATCACGGTCATTCATCTTTCTTTTCCCCTTCTGGTTTGGAGCTTCACACAATATGCTGTATTTGGCTCCCATCTGATCAAATTGGATCTTAAACTTATCTTGTTCTTCCATTATTTCGATTAAAGCCTTTTGCAATTGACTATTTAGTAACTTTTTTATTTCCCACAACTTTTCCAGAGAAGAAACCTTATTCTTCAATTTCTGCACTTCAGTTGATGCCCGATCAGCCCCAACTTTTGTGTCTAAATCACTATCTGTCAGTACCACTGTTACTGGTTCTAGTACTATATTTTCCAAAAATGATTACCTCGTCAAGGTTGCTTTCCATGTGAGCCTCTATTTCAGCTATTGGCTTAGATATTAGCTCGGGTAGAGTGATTTTCTCCTTCTTCACGATATGAGAGTCTCCTAATCCTTTTCTGCCTGACATCTACACATAATTTTATTTCTGGTTAGTACATATTATACACATAGCAAACAATAGTTTTATATAAATTACTTTTATTTCATTTCATGACGAATTTCCTTAATTAATCTCCTTTAAACTCTATTTGAGTTATTTATTATTATTATTATTAACGCTCCTATCTATTCTAAGGTTATAGCCTAAGGTATCCTCACCTAAGGTTTCTAACCTAAAGCTTTGATACCAACCTGTGACGCCCCCAAATCCGGGTACTTGAAACCCGTACTTGGTGCTACACGATACCATTCATACGGACTGCTTAACATATTATAAACTTAAAAATTATATCAAAGTTGACTATTCCCCAGATACGGATCTTTAAGTATATTATTACATAATAGATATTATATTATAATAATACAAAGTTCTAAATATTACAACCAACACCTTAAAACTATTCCTTCAGCTTCCCCTTTCCTTTGTCCTTGCCAGAACCTTCTGGTCGTTCACGCTTAGCTGAAAACATTTAATTTTAAGCAAGAATGAGCATTTAATTGCTCAGCAAGTAATATCAGATAATAAACATCAGCTGAAAGAAGTAAACATTTTCTTTGAAGTATACTTCTACAACGAATCAATAGTTGTGAAGCCATTTGCAACCATTCATAACAACATATTAACCCGTTTAAAATTTTGAAACTACGTAGTGACTATAAATACTGAGCGGTCAATAGACCTTGAACCATTGTTTTCAAGTTTGAAAAGGTTTATATAGAAATTCATCTGCAAACCGTCATGACTTACGGACACATTGGGTGATCAGCCCGTATACCCTGTATTGATCAACACTACATGCTGGAATGACATATCCGCCTTTAGCGCATAAAAATTTTCTAATTTCGGGATGTTCATACTCAATCTGGAGTCCGAACCAAAGTAATTTAGTTGGACGACTCTATCCTAACCAATAATATTCAACGATATATTTTAAAAAATGTCTAGCCGAGTCAAATAGCTTAGACAACTTTTAAACCATGTATTTATACCAATACTAAATGGTAGGCATCAATACTTGTATTACCAAAGAATTTTGAGTTCAAGAATACTTGTTTAGATACAATCATTCATACAAGTGAGGACACTTGCACAACCAAACTTAGCTTACAAATAACAGAATAATTTTTATTATATATGAATCATATGGAGACAGTAATAAGATACTGGTAAACAATAGACGAATCAATAATAAATAAGTTAGAGATACTTGCTTACACAAAGAACCATTACATAAAATAAATGCAAAGGTTGGAATATTTGCACCATAAAGAGTAAGGTTTAGATACTTGCCTTGTTCGCTGCTTACTGGTACGCAATATAGTTTTATCTTTAACATAAAGACCTATCATTAATAAGATTATTCTTGAAATCAGTATATCACATTATACTTCATAATACAACTACTTATAAGTAAATTATCTAGCATGTAATCACATAATCAAACATTAAATAACACCTTAACACTTACTCGTTTATTTACAAGTTTCTTATTCTGACTTGGTAACTATTTATGATTTCAGAAGACTGCATACATCATTTCAGCAAGCTGAAACCAAACTGTCTTCCTTTTCTAAAAATTTCAGTTTTCCATTTCAGTATCCTGAAATGTTTATTTCAGTAAGCTGAAACCAAACTGTCTTCCTTTTCTAAAAATTTCAGTTTTCCATTTCAGTATCCTGAAATGTTCATTTTAGTAAGCTAAAATACCCTATTCACAAAAATACCAAATCAGCTTATTATTTTTCTATCATTTGGCCACACATATATACATATAATCCATACACAAAAATAATTTTTCTGGAATTTTTCAACTCTTTTAAGTATTTTTCAAAAATCTGTTTCTAGTTAATTTCTTAAGAAATTAGCTACCACACGCTTAACTCCGAAAATTCTGAACTCTTGGCGGGATCTTACACATGTTAACGTGGACACCCAGTTTAAATTTCATGGCCATCGGAGTTATAGAACTCCGGTTATAGCAATTTTTGTCAAAAAAATATAAATATTAAAATGGTCATATCTTGCTCAATTTAAGTCGGAATGAGCTCATTTTTGGATATAAGTTACTTTATAACATATATTTTAATGTTCCAAAATATTGGAATTTATTTCAAAAATTAAATGGCATAAAACATCCCTAGGAAATTTCGGACAGCCTACTTTTTGTCATTTTTTAGATTTGGCATCCTTGACTAAAATCAATCCACACAAAAATATATAACACCTTTTTAAGTGATTCCACTTGGAGATGTTAAAAGACTCATAGATCTAACTCTAGGACTTGACCACACTCAAAAATTCAAAGTAGAATGAGAGATATGGTTGTTTCCATTTTATATTTTGTTTTCACAAAAATCTGTTTTTCAATACTTGATGATTTTTAAGAAATCTTCCATATCCTTACCCCTTCACCAACAAAATTCATCATAAAATATCATAACACAAACTAATACCAAATATACTCATGGATCTATCATGATCCATGATCTATTTCACTAAAAAGCATCGAACACAAGATTAACACAATTAAGGCTAAGAAAAATTAGGTTTTTCTAACTTTTGAAAAATTTATTTTTCCTTTTATGCTTTAGACCCAATTTTTGACCCATAAAAGGGTTATATCTAGACATGAAACACTTATAAACATATAGATCTAAGGTTTTAAATCTTGAGATCATAACTTTACTCAAATCAAAAATCAAATCAAATCAAAAAGAAATTAGGCTATATAAGTAGAAATCTTTTTGTTATACCTTTGCTTTCCTTCTCTCTTTTCTTCCTAAGCTTAGATTATTAAATTATGAAGTTTGCTAGAACTCTTTCTCTCTCTCCCTCCCTTTCTTGGCCGAAATGCTCCATTTCTTTTCTCTCTCTAACTTAGTTGCTTGGTTTGCTAGCTATACGAAATGAGAAGAAAGAGAAAAGTGAAAGACTTTTGTTTGTTAGTAAATTGAAGAGATATAATGTATATCTCTATTATCCCACACTCTTACATCTCCTTTCTCTTTCTTATTATTGTTGAGTGACTTTTACTCCTTGTTTAGCTTGTTAGCTTGGTGAAAAGATAAGGATAAGAGCAATGCCTGACACCTAGCAAGTTATTCACCTAATAAAGTAAAACAATGATTACATGCATTCCCTTTGCTCTACCTTGCTAAAATCCGGCTAAGAGGCCTTCTGGGGCTCTTTTTGTTTTCTTTTCTAAGGCCCATTTAGCTTACTTAAAGTCCTATAGGTCCCCTTCCACTTGGGTTAAAAGTTGGGCCACTCTTTTAATGTTTTGAGCTAGCAATTTTAATTCTTTGGGCTTGTAAATCAACATAGTTTATACTTTTTAATTTTTATTCTATCCTAATCATTTAGTAAGGGTTTCCTTATACACATTTGTAAGTTAATTTCTTACTCATATATTTTTAATTTCATAACCCAATTAGACTTGCTTTACTTAGGTTATAAAATTAATTAGTTGAGATGTATAAAATAGATCTTTTAGGTTATTTAATTACCATACCTAATATATATATATTAGGTTGCATAACTTTATATACAACATAAATGTATAAAAATTATATAAGGTATATTTATGTAATTAATTACATAACCCTCATAAGTCATCACACATTCCAATAGTTTATTAACTTAATAGCTATAATTGGCTTACTAAGTTATGATCACTCACATATTCGCTATATATAACTCATATAAGTTATTAATCACTTAACATTAACCACATAATGTACATACATATCATCTTAAATATAATAACAAATGTATTAATATTCAAATCCCTATTTGAAATTCAAATTAGGGTTTTGAATAACTATTCATCTTGGCTTCCTTTCTTAGTTAACTTATAATCATTAAATTGACTAACTTGCTTAATCCATATCGCATATGTTCAAAATATTACTGATAAAAATAATGATAATAGTTAATAAAAAAAATATATAAAAAAAATTATTCATAAAATTATAGTCGTATAAAATTCTCGATTCTTACATTTACCCTTTTTGAATGAGGCAAGGGATGCTGCTCCAGTTGTTCAGGGTCAGATCCTTATGAATAGGGAGGTTCAAGGAATGGTGCTCGTCTGCCTCGTCTCGGATAATGACTAAGACATCCTTTAGATCAGAGCCGGGATTCTTCTTTGAACTGCCTATCTTCTCTTTCTTGATGCGAGGAATTTGGATCTGATCCTCCTCGTCACTGTCTGGGATATCATCATTCATACCCTCGTAGTGTATAAGAACACGCATTGTACCAAATAGGTCTTGTCCTTCCTACAGAAACTTTTCTTTTCCCTTTTTGCTGTCCCCCTAAAGCTTCGAGGCTTTCCTCACTTACCGGTATGATTGGAGGAAATAACATGGCTGACACAAATGCAGAAATCTTCCTAATTGGCTTCACAAACCCTACATCAGTGAAGTTTGGCAGTAGTATATTGGAAGCATGAGCCTTTGGATGCTTGTGTGGATTCCGATTATTTGACCCGGATGTGTAACCCAATCTGGCTTTCCCCGACTGACTTGGGATTTGTACCAAGCTCTTAATACCTTGCTGATTCTTTCCTAACCCTTCTTCAGGGCAGAAACCCAAAGATACCATCTCCTGACCCACTGTCATCACTTCGGGGGAGATTTTTGATTTTAAGGCCGGTGCCCCCACAGGTAGGTACTGAGTATTGCTCACCTCCAAGGCTTGAAAGCTCACAAGTTCAACTCCTGCATCCAGGCTGATTACTGGCATGTCCTCCTATATACAAACAAGGTATTCTGGTTCGACATTTATCGTGATTAGGTCGCCATTGATAATATACTTAAGCTGCTGATGGAGGGTCGATGGAACTGCTCCTGCCATGTGGATCCACGGCCTTCCGAGTAATAAGTTGTATACGGTGGTGATGTTGAGCACCTAAAAGGATACATAGAAGGTGTGGGGACCAATCTCTAGTGGCAGCTTAATCTCTCCCACGACTTCTCGGCGAGACCCAACAAAAGCCCGAATAACCACATGACTGGTTCTGATCCGGTCTGGATTGATCTTCATTCTTTCCAATGTATCGTAGGGACAGATGTTTAGGGATGATCCGCCATCTATTAGCACCCCTCCGATCACATACCCGAAAGACATTATTGCTATATGCAGGGACTTGCGATGACCCATCCCCTCTGTAGGTATATTATCGTCATTGAAAGATATCACATTATTGTTGAAAATGTGTTCTATCACGTGACGAAATTTCTCGGTATCCACTGTCTTTGGCAGATAAGATTCTTCCAGTACTTTCACCAGAATGTTGCAGTGATCCATCGATGATAATACCAGATCTAGGATGGACATCTACTTGGTTGCATCTTTCAGGCTTTGCACCACCTTTATCTCGTTATGCCCCATTTTGCTGAGGAACTCTTCGATTTTCTCTTCAGTCACCTTATCTTTAGCCTAGATAACTAAATTGATCACCCGCTGAGGCAAGTACAATGTATTCTCCTTGGATACAATGGTAATGTTGTTCGAGGTGGAACATTGATCATTCCCATAGTTCCATAAGACTCTCTTCAAATTGATCACTGGATACTGAAGTTTGAAAGGCAAGATTAAAGTCTTAGGAGCAGTTACCTTCACAGGATTCATTGATTCTTGGACCCCTTTTCCTGGCAGGACTAAGGGTGTTTCGGCTAATTCCTTCTCACAGGAAATAATAGCTATTATTCCCTAACTCCATGCTATGGGAATAAAGAGTGTTTCCTCATCAGGAAGGCTATAATCTTGATTCCCTCTTATCAGCTCACTACTTTCAATAAGATTTTAAATTAGGTGCCGAAGTCCCTAGCAATACTTGGTGTCATGACCGGGAGCATTGGAGTGATACTGACAGATCTTGTCAAGTTTGAATTTCCTAGATCGAGGGTTCACTGTAACAAATCTGTAACCATCCCCTCATTGATCAACATCTGAAGGATTTCCAGATTAGTGAAATTCCTCTAGAAGGCAAATTCCCTATCTGCTTGGAAATTCTTCTCCTTGGCCACCTTGTCGGCCCAGGGTTCATGTTCATAAAATCGATAATGATCCGTTATAGCAATGGAACTAATTTTCGGCGTAGGCGAACTTGCTTCATACTGGTTCGTCTGGTTTATCAGATGTCTGGTTACCTGATGCTGATATACGACCAGATCCGCCAACTGTCCAATCTGTTCCTTGATAGATTTGATCTCTTGTTCTATCAGGAACTGCCTTTCTGATTTTTCCCAACTGTCTGGGCTATCGTTGCTGGATTGAGTTGACTCTCCGACGTGTCGGAGGAATTTGGATCCCTCTCCACTCCCCGTGCTAATTATATTGACACTCTCCACTTTGTGCTGAGGGAGGGGATTATCCTGCACATGGGGTTGCCCAGTTTGGTCACCACAATCTGTCCGTTGTCTATTAAGTCTTGGATTTTGTGCTTGAGGGCCCAACAATCCTGTGTGTCATAGCCCGGAGATCCGGAATGGTATGCGCACTTCTTACTTGGGTCAAAATTCCTTCCCCCGGTATTATTTGGTGGAAGGAGCTGAACAGTCTTTTTCTGTGCTGTTAACAGTTTCAGCACATTTTCGAGTGAATCCCCTAACGGAGTGAACGTTCTCCGACATCTGGCCTCTAAATTCTTCTGAAAAGGAGGATTAGAAGGTTGGGCTGGAGCTTGAAAAGGGGAATAGTTCCTCCTTTGAATAGGCATGCTGCTCGACTCGCTCCTCTGATTCTGTCCTTGCAGTACTAAGGACACTTTTTCATCTTTCTTCTTATGTACCCTCCGGGGATTACTCCCGTAACTCCCAGATTAGATATGCTCGGCAACGGCTTCTAAGGAGGTAAGATCTTTTATCTTCCCAGATTTTAGCCCCATTTCAGCCATTTCTTCGTGTTTGATCATCTCCGAGAATTATTTTCCTATGCCTGCTAGGACCCTTTTGTAGTGCGAAGCTTCCTGGATGTCGATGAAGGTCATGACTTTCTCAAACTTAGTCATAGGTGGGGTGACTTGTGCCGCCACCCGCCTCCATCGTTGGGCATATTCTCTGAATGGCTCAGCATTTTGCTTCTTGATTTTAGTGATCTGGTATCTGTCTGGAGCCATTTGAGACTGAAAACTGTACTGATTGAGGAAGGCATGTGCCAACTCTTCCCAGCTGTGAATCTTGGAGTTATCCAAATGAGCATACCAGGCTCTAGCCTCTCCGATCAAACTCTTCTGGAATAACTGCATTCAGAGTTTCTTGTCCTCTGCATAGGATCCAAGCTCTCCAATGAACACCTTTAAGTGAGTGTAAGGGACTCCCAATCCATCATATTTCTCAAAGTCAGGGACTTTAAATTTTTCAGGGTAACGAGCCCCGGGGAATATACATAAATCTGAATAATTGACACTGCCAAATGCCTTAGTCCCTTTGATGGACCGGATGGTCTCTTCCATCTGTTGGACCTTCTTCAGAATGTCACCAGCTTCCTGCTCTTTGTTAAGGATGGTGATTTCAGGGGTTTTGTTGGTAGTATCCTAGTTCTGTGATTCAGGAATCTGAGTGTCCTTCTTCCCGGTCTCTTGACTGCCACCGAGTGTACCTGGTCCTGTATGACCCTGTGTTTGTTTCCCTTTAAAGGCTTTACTTTGTTCTCTTAAGAAAATGGCCAATTCGGTTATCTGGTTCTTTAATCCTTCAAACTCTTTCCTAGAGACGGGGGTGGATTCTGGTTGAGCACTTAAAGCGATGGCTCCTAGTGCTTTCTTAGATTTTGATCTGGTTACAGGACCAATTTTTACCTACAACAAACGTAGGTGTGTTAATTTCCTGATGTAGGTGTTGGTCGGATGCATGTCATGCTGTAAGACCCCAACTTTTATGAATAAAGATTTAATTTTTTTTATATATTATTTTAAAATAGTAATGTGTTGATTTGATAAATGTGATAAGTTATGGGTGATACATACAAATATTTCAAAATAAGCAAGTGGTCATAAAATATTCATTGTGTCAGGGAATATTCGTTTGGTCGTGGAATATTGTTGTTGTCGGGGAATATTCGTACGACGGCGCAGCCATTTGTGGGCCCTATAACGAAAAACTGTCGGATTAAGAAAACGACAAGAATAAGTTTTCTAAAAATAACGGCAAAACTGTTACCGTTAAACTGTTGAAATACCAGGTGGTTAAAGTAAAGTAATACGCGTTGTTGCACAGTAGCACACGGTATTGCACAGTGTTTTATATTTCAATAATTGTCACGACACAGTATTTTATATTATCAAATCAATAATTTTTATTTGAATAATATTATTAGATAGCATTATTAGAAATGTCTAGGAAGTTCTGTCTAGGAAAAGGGTTTGGTCACCTAATTGCGCGCCAGTAAGAAGAAATTTTTATCAAAAAGCCCCCTCTTTCCTGAGAACCACCTGGTTGTCATTATTGTGATTCTGTAATATTATTTGTGAATAATAATTAATTATTGATAAAAATAATAAATAAATATTTATTCAATTTTGATATAAATGGAGGAATTTTTAGCAAAATAGACAATTGTTGAAAGTTGACATTTTATCTTTTTTGATAAAATAATTCATTCAAATATATTATTATAATATTACATTATAAGAGCATAATGTGATAATATAATAGCATAATTTTATAATTTAAATGGTAATATTTTTACAATAAATTCATGGTATATGAGTAAAATGAGGAGGAAAAGAGCAAATGGGATCTGAATTATTTTTGTTGCTATAAATGTTTAAAACATGTCGTGGGCCTCAGTTGTCCTTGTTTGGTGTGTTTTTGCTGAGAATGAAATTTTTTCAAAAATTATATACGTAAATATAATTTAGTCAACATTGGTGTTCTAGCATTTTCCTATAAATAGAGTGTTTAGTTAGAAATGAAAATCACACCAGAATCAGAAATTTCTTTCTCTATAATATTGAGTGTATTTCTTGTGAGTATTTAGGTACTTTGAGTGTTGATAACAGTTTAAGTTTTTCTCATCATAATATCCGATATTCCAGTCAGATCGAGTATTCTGCTGAGGTAAGGGATATTATTTTTCTCGTAAATGATGTTACTTTCTTTCAATATTCATAAAGAATCTTATTTTCTTTCATATTCCATATTATGAAAGTGATAATATTTCGTTTTATATCCCCAAATTCAAACTTACTACGGTAAGAATTGCTTCTATAATTCCTGAAATGATCAGAAATTCTTCGAATTTTGCGCTTCATCTAATATCATTTCATTGGAATGTTGGTATGAATTTTATCATAAAATTTGTACCTTTTTATGTCGGGGTTACTATTCATCCGTATATTACTATTCAAAAATATGGCACTATTCACGAATACGGCACTATTCACGAGTACTATTCACAGGAAAAAATTAAATTTTCTTTTCTTTGTCCAAGTTGTCTGTTATGGTTCCTATCTTTGATCGGATCCATGTTTTGAACTTCATTCTTGAATTTTGCTCCACAATTAATTATTATTGAGTATTCTTGAACTTGGATAAACTAAGTTACGAATCCCTAATCTTTGTCCTTTATCTCACTGAACTCGTTCTTTATATTATTTTTCATCATCCTCAGTCTTAAATGGTGATACAAATGAATATCTTTGGCCTGTAGTGCAAAGATGAATGATTACTTGATGAATATCTTTGGCCTGTAGTGGAAACATGAATGATTACATGATGAATATCTTTGGCCTGTAGTGCAAAGATGGACAGGTGTTAATATGATCATGACTACTGGTAAAGCAAATGAATATCTTTGGTCGTAGTGAAAAGATGAATATTTGATTTGAAATATAGTGATTGATGTTACAGGGATAAAATATTGATGATGGACTTTTAAATCATAGAAGATAGTAGACATCATTCTCTACTTAACCCTTCTAATGAATTGTTATTTTCGTTGTAGTTGTTGATCTAAAACTTGTTGTCCATAATATTTTATCTAGTTTATTGAAGACTAACGATAAATTATTCTTCATTATCTTAGTCATAATATTCTTTACTGGGCTAGTTGAGCTCACCCTTTTCTTCCATTGTTCTCTTCAGGAAATGAGAATGTCGCAGGGACTAGTCGGAGGACAGAGTGATGGTCCGAGTTAGAGCAGTAGTAGTCCTCACTATTTTTGTAAAATAGTATAATAATAATTATAATGAGGACTTAGTTTGAGTGTTTATATTTTCTACATATTTGTATTGACACTCACAGTTGTGTGGTCGTATTTTGCACGACCATTTGATATAAAAGATTGTATTTGGATTCTGTACCATGTATTTGGCGACTCAGAATGTTTAGAGCATTAAACCTATTTTGGGGGCGTCACGCATGCAATGTGTTTATTTACGAGGTTTTTTAATCTTATCCTGCAAAACAAAGGTTAGTTGTTTTAATGACAGGATAACATTACAGGATTTACAAGACATGGAATGTACATTATGATATTTTCATTGGAATTGAAAACTTGACATTGAATTGAAAGAGGAAGGCATGAAGAAGCTTCCCTTCGGGTTTGGTTAATCAGAGGCTGACCTATCTTAGGCTACTCTCACGGCTTTTCGGCATAAAGGTCCCCAGATCATCGCAATCTACTAAAGGGGAAATTAATCCGATCTTTCAATTGGAGAGGATCTGAGTGGTGCGTTTCATGAGCCTCGCAGACTTAGTCGCCTTTGAGTCCATTACTCAAACACCGACGAGTTTACCTCCTGGTAGAGGAATCACACAACATACATTCACATACATCTTGTCTCACCGTATGAAATGATGACATTGTGCGAAGCACTAATATAAAGCAGTAAAGCATTCATTCACATCCATTCAATGTAAAGACGCAGCATTTCACACACACATAGATAGAAATGGGAAATGTTGAAAATATTTGAACGCGGCCTAAGCCCTCTAAAATCCTCAGTCGACGTCGGGAAAAAAATACGGGTCGAGTTGGATCCGAATCTTTCTCTTTTCCTAAGTTCTGTTTTCTACCCTTATTTCATCTTTTTTTATAAAAAAAAAGTGAAGGGTTTTTTAGGAAAAGACCAACATGTATCATGTCGACGATTGAACGTTTTATAGAGTCGTCAGTTGGTAGATTTGAAATGGTTGTACCAACTCAATCGAGTTTTGTTTGAATGTAGGCCCAATTTGTTGGACACTGTCGAAACTGAATCTTTGAAACCGAAGTTCTAAGTTCGGGGGCATGGTTAAGTGTGGGGAAGGTGTTAGGCACCCCATAACTCCCGTGAAAACACGGTACCGCATCTTTTCAATATTTCCCTTTTTATTTGCAATGTGTGTGTGTGTGTGCTGGAAGAAATTGGGCCTACGCTTGATTGATTTGAAAGTATGGATGTGCTTCGTTGAACCTACATACGAAGGGTTCGATTTGATTTGCAAAAGTCTCTTTTTTAGACAAGATTATTTAAGATGGTGTTTTGAAAGCAGGTTTTCAAACCCATACGCTACCATAGGAATTGAAGCATGTTTATGCTTCCATTATTTATCTTTTCATCCTTTTGGCTCATTGTGAATGGTGATTGTCGGGCTGCGAAGCATCCTTGACCACAAAATATATACAAGTGTCGTTCTTCTCATGGGCATGATAGCTGTGACGAACGAGAATTTTGTAAAGATATTGAATATTTATGGAGATAAATAAATATTTTTAATGATTTAATTATTGAATTAAATAATTAATTCATGAATTTGTGGTAGATTAATTTAATTATATGTGTGACATTAATTAAATTAATATGTAGTAATTTAATAGTTCAAAGAATATATTTAATGGAGTTTATTTGATTAATTGAATTAATTAAATAAGCATATGTTACTTTAGTTAATTTAATAATTAATTAATGAATTAATAAATTGACATAATTAATAAATAAAAATATTAATTATGTGACAATGTGATTTAATGTGAATTATCTTATTTTATTTAATTGATTTAAATAAAATTAATTAATCAATAAGTAAGGTGACAATTAACTATATAGTAAATTAGTTTATTAAAATAAATGGGGAAAGAAAAGAAGAGGAAGGCAAACAGGACTTTGGGAGAAGTTTATCCGTTGTTAATACAACGGATACTTATATAATACGTATATTCGTTGTTCTAAGACATTATTCTAAGTCATTATCAGAGAAAAGTTAGAGAAACTTGAGAGAGAAATCAGAGAGAAAAGAAGAAGGCATTGAGAGAAATTGAGAAAAGAAGACTTGAGAGATCATTGTGTTGTTATCAATTGATTATCTTCATACTAACTAAAGGGTAATTCTTCTTTATGTTTTCAAAATTAAAGTTTTTCACATACGTATTCTAAAGTCTGTGAAAAATTGGGTTTTCCAATTGGGTTATGATATGGCTTTATCTATATGGGTATGTAATTATAACATGTTTTCTAACGTATATACATGTTTTAAAGTAATCAATTTTATATAATTTGGCCTTAATTGGTTTTTTCGAAAAGTTACAGAGTTTTCTACGATGTTGTAAAATTTCTCTGTCAGTACTTATTTTTGGGAAATTAAAGTGTGAGGTTATTATATATGTGACCGTATATGTTAGTATTATGTGTTGGATCATGTATCCATGATTTACACTGATCACACCAAATAACTTTGTTAATAAATGGGTTTGATGAAATTACAGAGTATTGAATATGGGTGAATAACCCATATGGGTTAAATTAATGATTGAATCATATGTTTATATTTAAATTGATACATGAATATGATTGTATATGTTAAAACAAAGAAAATGGAATTGAAATGAATGGATTCGGTGTAGTAACGAATCCGTAAGGAGATTTTTATGTTTTTCATTAAACTCTTGAAAGTTTTGAAGAACAGTGAAAATTAATATTTTGATTTGTATAATTACATAACTTGGAATGTTAAGAACATGTTATAAGTGATATATAATGTTCCTGTGAAGTTTATACTTCATGGGTAACATTATAAATCAGTGTAATAATGTGAATTGGGAGAAAATGGGAGAAAATCTGTGTTCGTTAGCGAACTTCAGATTCTGAAATTCCGCAGCCGCGCCGGCTGCAAGGCAAAATGGCACGCGGCCGCGCCTGTCCGAAAATTTTGAAAAAAATTGCTAAGTGTTGGAAAATTTTGAAATGTGTTTTGAGTCTAATGAACATGAACACATGTTGTATAAATATAATAAAATATTGATATGAGTTTAATAATTTATGTTATGTAATTAATTAATAAATTAATTACGTGACTTAAACTATTATTTGTAAAGGTTAAATAATGTGTTATAAACATTAAGACATTATTTTAAATCTAATTAACATGTAGACATGTTATATATGTAATGAGTTATTAATACAAGTTAATAACTTAAGTTACGTGATTAATTAACAAGTTAATTAATCAACGTAAACCATTATTTGAAAACTTAATAATGAGTTTGAAGAATACTATTGTAAATCAATAATCATATCGAACCTGTGATTAATTGATATTGTAAATGTGTGATAGGTAAGAGTAATTAAAGAAGTGAGTAATAACTGTAGCTTGCGCATGAGGCAAGTTTTCTATCCCTAACTTATTATTATTGTTTGGCAAGTTTCCTAAACTCAAATCTTTATATTTGAGCAAGTTTTCTATCCCTAACTTATTATTATTGTTTGGCAAGTTTCCTAAACTAAACTCTTTTAATTAAGCAATTGCTATGCTTAATTACTATTGTTGAGAAAATTCTTACTCTTGAATATCCAAGTTTAGAATTTCACATGAGATGCCATGATTCTTTTAAAAGTATCATTTAAGTGTACAATACTTATTCGATTGTATACCTTGAGAAGTTAATATTCAATATGAATATCATTTATTGAATTATCCAAACCAACTTTATTTGGTACGGATTCTGATGTCAAATTGAGATGAACAACCCTAATGTAGGGGATTAATGAAGATGCTTTAAGCGTTAAGATAATGTGCACAGTATCAGTACGAAGGGCTAATCTCCCTAAGTACGAGAAGTAAAGTCTATAGTCTTATGACTGTTAAAGGTTGGAAAGGTTAATATACTTGACAACCTAAGACTCGGTTCAAGGTCTTAATGACCCTCAAAAGTAATTTGACTCTTGATTAATATTCTTGATTCAAAAGTTGAGAAGTAATTTGACTCTTGATTAATATTCTTGATTCAAATGTCGAGCTTTCTGTTATTCAGAATTCTTGCACTCGCATGTTATTATTCCGTCATATTTTTATACTTGCGGGCATCCGTGCTCACTCTTGCATAATAACATTGCAGCTAATAATGAACGAAGTGATGTACCTTCTAGTAGCAAGGGCAAAGGAAAAGCTAACAAGTGATGAAGATTTGTGTTGTCATGAATAATGTTAAAGTTTAAGATTTATGTGTGATGATTTAAGACTTATTTATTTACGTTTCCGCAAAAGAGATTTAAGGTTAAGTATAACCTGGGATTTATGATGTATTTTATTTCAGATGATGTAAGATGATGATTTATTTATCTAATAAATGAATTTCATTATTTATGGGTAGATAGTTGTATGATATTGGAACAGTGAACACCAAATCCTGTAAAAATTAAGATACCGGATTTGGGGGTGTCACAAGTTGGTATCAAAGCCGTAGGTTATGAACCTTAGGTGGGGGGAAACCTTAGGATAGTAGCCTTCATGAAGATAGTAATGACAACTCTGATTGAGTTCTAAGAAAGATAATAAAATTACCTTATGTGCTATGTGCTTATGTGTTCATACTTGTTAGAGTATTGATTAACATCACGTAAAAACTAAGACTTAAAACTTATTTTGTCAGGATGTCAGATACTGGAGGAGCTAGTCAGTCCAGGGATGTTGTACCCCTAGAGACTAGAGATGAGGAGCCCCGGGACATACACACTGTCTGGGAGCAGTTAGTACAGCCAGAGCCATCTCCTGTGATTCCAGATTTTGGTCAGGAGCATGAGCCAGAGATTTACTCAGAGGAGGACCCTGAGGAGGTTGAGATCCCAGCTGAGGCAGCCGAGGAGGAGGAAGAAGAAGACCCTGAAGAAGAAGAGGAGGAGGAAGATCCTTGAGGAGTTCCCACCGAACTCTGTCAGTGCTGATATGTATGATTTATTGTATGATCGCAATGTAGAGTTACGAGATACAATTCAGGAGTTGAGGGAGCAGTCAGTTGCTCAGGGTGGTGAGATAGAGACACTCCACACCCGTCTTGGCAATGTGGAGTGGGATTTGGTTCATGAGAAGGGCCAAACTGAGCAGAAGACAGAGGAGATAGAAAAGTTAAAGAATGTAGTTGAAAGAGAAATCTGAAAGACTCACCATAGTGGAAGAAGCTTGGGTGAGAAATGCACGACGTGCAGATCTGGCAGAGGATGATGCGCGTGCGAAGAGAGTTAAGGTTGCAGAGACGTGCTACACGTTTCTGAGGGCAATGGATGAGGCCCAGGACCGAGTTATGAGATATCCAATTCAGTTCGAGGGACTGCCTGGGTATATGTTAGATCGCAGGACTATGTCCCGCATTATAGAGGAGGAACGTAGTGAAGCTGTCCGACGCCTTAGTAGGCCGTGATAGGATAATATGATATTGTTAATGTTTAAATAATCGTAAATAATGTAAATTCCAATTTGATTATAAACAAAGGAATATTGTGATAATGTAAATCCTGTAGAAACTTTATTTCAGGATAGTTGATGTAAATGGCAGAAATGCTATCGTATTGTATTAAAAGCTTTTGGTTTTAATAAAATAATAAAGTTGTTTAAGATGATATGGGTTAGGTGAATATGTTAAAGTATTTAACATTATGTGATACTCTTTGGACTAGTTAATGTAAATTTCGATGTGATTGAAAACAAAGGAATATTTTGAGAAACTAAATCCTGAAGATTCTTTATCTTGGGATAGTTGAAGTAAATGGCAGAGATGCTATAGTACTATGTTTAAAACTTTTGATTTAAATAAAATATCAAAGGTTATTTGAAAAAAAAGAAGAGTTAAAGTGGTTATGTTAAATATTTGAGTTAATTCTTAAATATTTAAGTGATTTAATAAAGATCTAATGAGCATATATCTTAACTAAAGGAAATATGCCGCCAAGAAGGAGACAAAATCGTCGACAAGCCCAAGAGGGGTCAACCAATAACAACAATGATGCCAATGCGAACCCCGTTCAGCAGTTGGTAAATCTGTTGGCTGGAGCGATGAACAATCAGCCTCAAGCTCCACCAAACACCTCATTTAAAGACTTTAAGGCAGTGGGACCGCCAGATTTTAAGGGTTCCACGAACCCGATAGAAGCTCAGACTTGGGTTATGGAAATGGAGAAAATTTTTGAGGTCGCCCGTGTTAGGGAGGACCAGAAGACCGCCTACGCGACATTTATGTTAAAATCAGAAGCCAGCTATTGGTGGCAGGCAAATAAGATCAGGGGAGGAGAAGGTGTAATAACCTGGGAAAGGTTTAAAGAAATGTTTTTCGAGATGTATTTCCCGACCAGCTCCCAGAATCAAATGGAGGTGCAGTTTCTGGAGTTGAAGCAGGGGAATATGTCTGTGCCCGACTACGCTGCAAAGTTTAACGAATTGTCTAGGTTTGCCTAATATCAGGTGCATACTGACGAAAGAAAGGCTAGGCGTTTTGAACAGGGACTGAAACCCTGGTTGTATAGCAAGGTGTCGATGTTTCAATTGAACACTTTTGCTGGAGTTCTGGAGAAGGCAATTCTCGCTGAAGGTGGAAGCGAAGCGGTGTCTAAGTACAATCAGGATTAAAAGAAGAAGAAGAATGATAGTGAAGGAAACAATAAGGCTAGTGGCAATCACACAGGGGGAATTAATAATCATAAACGAAAATGGAATGACAACCCGTCGTCTGTAAGTCAGCAAGGTAGTCAGAAGAAAAAGTTAGAACCATGCCCAACCTGTGGGAAGACTCACTTGGGAGTCTGCATGAAAGGAAAAAGAGTTTGTTACAACTGTGGTCAGGAAGGCCACATAGCACCTAACTGCCCTAACCCTAAGAAGAGCGCCTGCTACACATGTGGGTCAAAGGATCACTTGGCTAGAGACTGTCCAAAGAAGGCATCTGGAGGGGCAGGGTCAGGTGGACATAAGAGAAATAATAGTGGAAATCCTCTTACCATTACCGGACCGACTTCGACAAACCGACCAACTGCAAGGACATTTAACATGACCGTACAAGACGCTATGCAGTCTCGTGATGTGGTGTCAGGTATCATTCCGATCAATAAAGTCAATGCTTATGTTTTATTTGATTCGGGTGCTACTTGTTCATTTATATCCGATGACTTTGCAATGAATTTAGAATTGCTTAAAGACGAATTAGAAATCCCTATGAACATAGAGATTGCGAACAAGGAAGTAATTCCTGTTAAGTATATACACAAGAACTGTAGAGTGGATATTAAGGGTAACGTTATGAATGTAGATCTTATCCCAATTAAACTTGGGAAATTTGACGTTATCCTGGGAATGGATTGGCTGTTCAATTATGGAGCCGTAATTGATTGCCAGAAAAAATGTATTAACCTTATGACTCCATCAAAGGTTGTGTTTTATGGCAGTAAATCGCCTAGACAAGCGAGTTGTCTGACGATGATGCAGGCCAGGAAGTTATTAAGACAAGGCTGTGTGGGGTATTTAGCCTACATAGTCGATAGTCGTAAAGAGAATTCAAAGTTAGAAGAAATACCAGTCGTAAGAGACTTCGTGGATGTTTTCTCGGATGATCTGCCAGGACTTCCGCCTGACAGGGAAGTAGATTTTGTTATCGATTTGGTGCCAGGAACGGCTCCAATATCGAAAGCACCGTACCGGATGGCTCCGGTAGAAATGAAGGAATTGATGGTACAGCTACAAGAGCTGTTGGACAAGAAATATATTCAACCGAGCGTATCACCGTGGGGAGCGCCGGTATTATTTGTTAAGAAGAAGGATGGGACGATGCGACTCTGCATTGACTATAGAGAATTGAACAAGGTTACCATTAAGAATAGGTATCCGTTGCCAAGGATTGATGATCTGTTTGATCAATTAAAAGGAGCGAGATATTTCTCGAAGATAGACCTGAGAAGTGGTTACCATCAGTTGAAGGTGAGGCCCGAAGATGTCCCAAAGACAGCGTTTAGGACACGATATGGTCACTACGAATTTTTGGTTATGTCATTTGGTCTAACAAATGCGCCTGCAGCATTTATGGGCCTAATGAATGGAGTGTTCAAGCCGTTTCTGGACAAATTCGTAGTGGTTTTTATTGATGATATATTGGTCTATTCTAAGACCAAGGAAGAACATGTTGAGCATTTGAAGTTGACGTTAGAAGTATTAAGAAGAGAGAAGTTGTATGCCAAATTCTCAAAGTGTGAATTCTGGATTGAAAGGGTGCAATTTCTCGGACATGTGATTGATAAGGACGAAATTTCGGTGGATCCCTCCAAAGTCGAAGCGGTGATGAATTGGGATCAGCCGAAAACACCGTCGGAAGTAAGAAGTTTTCTTGGATTAGCTGGTTACTATAGAAGATTTATTCAGGATTTTTCCAAGATCGCCACTCCATTAACGAATTTGACTAGGAAAGTTATGAAATTCGTTTGGACGGAGAAGTGTGAGGAAAGTTTTCAAGAACTTAAGAGAAGGTTAAGTACAGCACCTGTGTTGTCCCTTCCGGATGACACAGGAAATTTTGTGGTATATAGTGATGCGTCGCATAAAGGGCTAGGCTGTGTGCTTATGCAAAACGGCAGAGTCATTGCGTATGCGTCACGACAACTAAAAGATTACGAGAAGGGATATCCAACCCATGATTTGGAATTGGCTGCGGTGGTATTCGCTTTAAAGATTTGGAGACACTATCTCTATGGGGAAAAATGTGAAATATATACAGACCATAAGAGTCTGAAGTATATTTTCACACAGAAATACTTGAATATGCGCCAAAGAAGGTGGCTGGAGTTAATAAAGGATTATGATTGTGATATCTTATACCACCCAGGAAAAGCGAATGTTGTAGCCGATGCCTTAAGCAGAAAGGGACGAGAAAAGTTGATGATGCTGACAGCACAGGAAGAATTGATTTTAGCAATGGAAAAGCTGGAATTGGAAGTAGGATGTCCAATGGAGACTGACGAGAAACTGTTCCAAATGCAAGCTGGTACAACTTTATTGGATAAGATTAAGGAAGCACAAATCCTGGATAAGGAATGTGAGGAAGTAAAGAAAAAGATATCTGAAGGGACTGAACTTAGATTTAAAATGGATAGCGAAGGATTTTTGAGATTTGAAAGTAGAGTTTGGGTACCGCCAATACCAGAAATCAAGGAGGACATTCTGAGCGAGGCTCATAGTTCGAGGTATTCCATTCACCCCGGAAGTACCAAGATGTATCAGGATTTACGACAACACTTTTGGTGGCCAAATTTGAAGAGGGACGTTGCCGATTGTGTTGCCAAGTGTCTGACTTGCCAAAGGGTCAAGGCAGAACACCAAAGACCAAGTGGTTTGTTACAACCTTTAGAAATCCCAGAATGGAAATGGGAACATATTACAATGGATTTTGTTGTTGGCCTTCTGACGACCCAGAAAGGCTATGACGCAGTATGGGTTATCGTCGACCGATTAACTAAATCCGCACACTTTCTTCCGATCAAAATCAGATTTAACCTAGAACAATTGGCGAAGTTATATGTAAAAGAGATTGTTTCGAGGCACGGGGTGCCAGTGTCAATTATTTCTGACCGTGATCCGCGCTTCACATCGAATTTCTGGAAGCGACTACAAGAATGCATGGGAACACAGTTGAGGATGAGCACCGCTTATCACCCTCAGACTGACGGGCAAAGTGAAAGAACGATCCAAACATTAGTGGATATGCTTAGAGCATGCATAATGGATTTTAAAGGCAATTGGGATGATCATTTGCCGCTTGTAGAATTTGGTTATAATAATAGTTACCACGCTAGTATTGGTATGCCGCCTTACGAAGCGTTGTACGGTAGAAAGTGCAGAACTCCACTGTACTGGGATGAAGTTGGTGAAAGACAATTGTTAGGACCAGAGTTAGTCCAACAAACGGCAGAAATAGTTAAAGTAATTCGGACAAGATTAGTAGCGGCTCAGGATAGGCAGAAGAAATACGCCGATCCACACCGCAAGAATGTAGAGTTTGAATTGGGTAGTTTTGTATTTTTGAAGGTCTCTCCTTGGAAGGGAAAGATCAGATTTGGTAAGAAGGGAAAATTGAGCCCAAGGTTCATTGGACCCTTTGAGGTACTCCGAAGAATTGGAGAAGTAGCCTATGAGGTAGCTTTACCTCCGGCACTGGAGCATGTCTACAACGTTTTCCATGTGTCGGTATTACGACGTTATAAATCCGATTACAAACATGTGATAGAATATGAACCCCTACAATTTGAGAAAGATTTATCATACCAAGAAGTTCCTGTTCAGATAGTTGACAGGAAAGAGCAAGTTCTCAGGAACAAAGTAATACCTTCTGTTAAGGTAATTTGGAGGAACCACAACGCTGAAGAAGCTACGTGGGAACTCGAAGAGAATATGATGAAGAATTATCCACACTTATTTTCTTGAATAGGTGAACGTGATTCTGGGGACAGAATCATTTTAAGGGGGGAAAGATGTGACAAACGAGAGTTTTGCAAAGTTGTTTTGAATATTTATTGAAATAAATAAATATTTTGGTTATGAGAATGTGATGGGACGAAATTATTAATCGAACAGCGATTCTGAGGACAGAATCCTTTTAAGGGGGGAAAGATGTGACGAACGAGAATTTTGTAAAGATATTGAATATTTATGGAGATAAATAAATATTTTTAATGATTTAATTATTGAATTAAATAATTAATTCATGAATTTATGGTAGATTAATTTAATTATACGTGTGACATTAATTAAATTAATATGTAGTAATTTAATAGTTCAAAGAATATATTTAATGGAGTTTATTTGATTAATTGAATTAATTAAATAAGCATATGTTACTTTAGTTAATTTAATAATTAATTAATAAATTAATAAATTGACATAATTAATAAATAAAAATATTAATTATGTGACAATGTGATTTAATGTGAATTATCTTATTTTATTTAATTGATTTAAATAAAATTAATTAATCAATAAGTAAGGTGACAATTAACTATATAGTAAATTAGTTTATTAAAATAAATGGGGAAAGAAAAGAAGAGGAAGGCAAACAGGGCTTTGGGAGAAGTTTATCCGTTGTTAATACAACGGATACTTATATAATACTTATATTCGTTGTTCTAAGTCATCATTCTAAGTCATTATCAGAGAAAAGTTAGAGAAACTTGAGAGAGAAATCAGAGAGAAAAGAAGAAGGCATTGAGAGAAATTGAGAAAAGAAGACTTGAGAGATCATTGTGTTGTTATCAATTGATTATCTTCATACTAACTAAAGGGTAATTCTTCTTTATGTTTTCAAAATTAAAGTTTTTCACATACGTATTCTAAAGTCTGTGAAAAATTGGGTTTTCCAATTGGGTTATGATATGGCTTTATCTATATGGGTATGTAATTATAACATGTTTTCTAACGTATATACATGTTTTAAAGTAATCAATTTTATATAATTTGGCCTTAATTGGTTTTTTCGAAAAGTTACAGAGTTTTCTACGATGTTGTAAAATTTCTCTGTCAGTACTTATTTTTGGGAAATTAAAGTGTGAGGTTATTATATATGTGACCGTATATGTTAGTATTATGTGTTGGATCATGTATCCATGATTTACACTGATCACACCAAATAACTTTGTTAATAAATGGGTTTGATGAAATTACAGAGTATTGAATATGGGTGAATAACCCATATGGGTTAAATTAATGATTGAATCATGTGTTTATATTTAAATTGATACATGAATATGATTGTATATGTTAAAACAAAGAAAATGGAATTGAAATGAATGGATTCGGTGTAGTAACGAATCCGTAAGGAGATTTTTATGTTTTTCATTAAACTCTTGAAAGTTTTGAAGAACAGTGAAAATTAATATTTTGATTTGTATAATTACATAACTTGGAATGTTAAGAACATGTTATAAGTGATATATAATGTTCCTGTGAAGTTTATACTTCATGGGTAACATTATAAATCAGTGTAATAATGTGAATTGGGAGAAAATGGGAGAAAATCTGTGTTTGTTCGCGAACTTCAGATTCTGAAATTCCGCAGCCGCGCGGCCGCACCGGCTGCAAGGCAAAATAGCGCGCGGCCGCGCCTGTCCAAAAATTTTGAAAAAAATTGCTAAGTGTTGGAAAATTTTGAAATGTGTTTTGAGTCTAATGAACATGAACACATGTTATATAAATATAATAAAATATTGATATGAGTTTAATAATTTATGTTATGTGATTAATTAATAAATTAATTACGTGATTTAAATTATCATTTGTAAAGGTTAAATAATGTGTTATAAACATTAAGACATTATTTTAAATCTAATTAACATGATGACATGTTATGTATGTAATGAGTTATTAATACAAGTTAATAACTTAAGTTACGTGATTAATTAACAAGTTAATTAATCAACGTAAACCATTATTTGAAAACCTAATAATGAGTTTGAAGAATACTATTGTAAATCAATAATCATATCGAACTTGTGATTAATTGATATTGTGAATGTATTGATAGGTAAGAGTAATTAAAGAAGTGAGTAATAATTGTAGCTTGCGCACGAGGCAAGTTTCCTAAACTCAAATCTTTATATTTGAGCAAGTTTCCTAACTATACTCTTTAAATTGAGCAAGTTTTCTATCCCTAACTTATTATTATTGTTTGGCAAGTTTCCTAAACTAAACTCTTTTAATTAAGCAATTGCTATGCTTAATTACTATTGTTGAGAAAATTCTTACTCTTGAATATCCAAGTTTAGAATTTCACATGAGATGCCATGATTCTTTTAAAAGTATCATTTAAGTGTACAATACTTATTCGATTGTATACCTTGAGAAGTTAATATTCAATATGAATATCATTTATTGACTTATCCAAACCAACTTTATTTGGTACGGATTCTGATGTCAAATTGAGATGAACAACCCTAATGTAGGGGATTAATGAAGATGCTTTAAGCGTTAAGATAATGTGCACAGTATCAGTACGAAGGGCTGATCTCCCTAAGTACGAGAAGTAAAGTCTATAGTCTTATGACTGTTAAAGGTTGGAAAGGTTAATATACTTGACAACCTAAGACTCGGTTCAAGGTCTTAATGACCCTCAGAAGTAATTTGACTCTTGATTAATATTCTTGATTCAAAAGTTGAGAAGTAATTTGACTCTTGATTAATATTCTTGATTCAAATGTTGAGCTTTTTGTTATTCAGAATTCTTTCACTCGCATGTTATTATTCCGTCATATTTTTATACTTGCGGGCATCCGTGCTCACTCTTGCATAATAACATTGCAGCTAATAATGAACGAAGTGATGTACCTTCTAGTAGCAAGGGCAAAGGAAAAGCTAACAAGTGATGAAGATTTGTGTTGTCATGAATAATGTTAAAGTTTAAGATTTATGTGTGATGATTGAAGACTTATTTATTTACATTTCCGCAAAAGAGATTTAAGGTTAAGTATAACCTGGGATTTATGATGTATTTTTATTTCAGATGATGATTTATTTATCTAATAAATGAATTTCATTATTTATGGGTAGATAGTTGTATGATATTGGAACAGTGAACACCAAATCCTGTAAAAATTAAGATACCGGATTTGGGGGTGTCACATGGGCCCCACTAGTGGTGAGCTGATGATTTTGGCCAAGAGGTGGGCGTGAATTTTTTTTTAAATAAAATATTATTTTATTAAATTTTCTACTTTGGCGTTCTAAGCATTTTTCTATAAATAGGGTGCTTAGTTAGAATTTGAAAATCAAACCAGAATCAGAAGTTTTCTCTCTCTATAATATCGAGCGTATTTTTGTGAATTTTTAGATACTTTGAGTGTTACTATTCAGTGCAAGTTTTCTTCAGTATTATATCCGATATTCCAGTCAGAAGAACTGTTCCTTTGAGGTAAGGGATGTTATTTTTTTTAAAAATGATGTTATTTCTTTCAATATCATGACACCGAAATATTGGTATGAATTTTATTGTGAAATTTTTACCTTTTCATATTGGGGTTACTATTAACGTATACGGCACTATTCACGAATACGGTACTATTCACATAAAAATTAAATTTTCTTTTCTTTGTCCAAGTTGTCTATTATGGTTCCTATCTTTGATTGGATCCAAGTTTTTATCTTCATTCTTGAATTTTGATCAACTAATTGATTATTATGGAGTATTCTTGAACTTGGATACACTAAATTATGAATCCCTAATTTTTGTACTTTATCTCACTGGATTTGTTATTTAAAATATTTTTTTATCATCTTCAGTCTTAAATGGTGATACAAATGACTATATTTGGCCCATAGTGCAAAGATGGACATGTGTTGGGATGAACATGACCAACTGATGATATAAATGAATATCTTTGGCCTGTAGTACAAAGATGAATATTTGATTCAAGATATATATTGATTGATGTTACAGGGATAAAATATTGATTATGGACTTTAAAATTATAGAAGATAATAGACATTATTTTCTAAGTAATTCTTCTGATGCATTGTTATTTTCGTTGCGGTTGTTGATCTAAAATTTGTTGTCCATAATATTTTATCTGATTTATTGAAGACTAACGATAATTTATTTTCATTATCTTAGTCATAATATTCTTTACTGGGCTAGTTGAGCTCACCCTTTTCATCTATTGTCCTCTTCAGGAAAGGAGAATGTCGCAGGGACTAGTCGGGGGACAGAGTGATGGTCCGAGTTAGAGCAGTAGTAGTCCTCACTATTTTTATAAAATAGTGTGATAATAATTGTAATGAGGACTTAGTTTGAATGTTTATATTTTCTACATATTTGTATTGACACTCACAGCTGTGTGGTCGTATTTTGCACGACCGTGTGATATAAAAGTTTGTATTTGAATTCTGTACCATGTGTTTGGCGACTCAGAATGGGTTGGTTGGATTGGACCTATTCTGGGGTCGTCACACCCACGATGGACAAACTCAGTTTTACAGATGTACCCTGCCAGTTTTTCTGTAAAATGTACATACAAAAGACCTTAACACGGATATCCGGATTTAAGGTCTCAATATAATGAGAATAATGGTTTGCCATGTCAGCGTCCCTCCGATGGTTTTCATCATGAAGAGACTGACACTTGTATTTATTTCTATGGTCGAGGATGCTTCGCAGCCCGACAAATCACCATTCAAATGTAAGCCTTAAGGCTATAAAGATAAAAAATGGAAGTATCAACATGTTTCAATTCCTATGTTAGCGTAAGGGTTTAATAACCAGCTTTTAAAACATCATTTTCAATTCAAAACAAAAGAAAAGCTTTTGCAAATCAAATTAAACACTTTTGCAAATCAAATCAAACCCTTCGTATATAGGTTCAACGAAGCAAAACACTACTTTCAATCAATCAAACATAGGCCCAATTTTCAAAACAGTATTCACACGCATTTTAATTTTAAGGAAAATATTGAAATGATTGTGGTACCGTGTTTACATAGGAGTTGTGAGGTATCTAACACCTTCCCCACACTTAACCAAGCCCTCGAACTCAAACTTTGTTTTCAAAGATCAAGTTTCGACAGTGTCCAACAATTGGGCCTCGTTCAAACAAAACTCGGTTGAGTTGGTACAACCATTTCAAATCTATCTACTTGTGACTCTGTAACTGTTCAAATCGTCGATATGATACATGTTGGTCTTTTCCTAAAAAACTCTTCAAAACCTTTTTTTGCAATAAAAAGAGTGAGGGTAGAGATAACTTAGGAAGAGAGAAAGATCCGGGTTGTGACCCGACCCGCAGATTTTTTCCCGACGTCGACAGGTGGCGACTCTGCTGGGGACAGTAGAAGGCTTAGGCCACTTTCAAATCTTTTCAAACATTTCCCTTTCAAAACTATGAATGCGTGAATTATGCATCTCTTGTTGGCCGATTTATCGGTTAATATATTCGCGCAAGTATACGCGGCCAACGAGTAATAAAGTGAAAGTACAGATATCGTCCCACAGAGAATTAATGGATAAAAGACACCAAACCACTAGCCACATAATCATCTCAGTCTTATTTAAACGGATGGTAAAGAGGATGAATTAAACTAAGTTAAACTAGGCAAGAATTAAAACATGCAATAACTAATCCTAGGGTAAATTCAGATAATGAAGACATGGGATTACAATTTCCCCCAACATTTCATTCGAATCTCTTAACTCTCTCACTTAAAATAATAAGCACCTAGAATTGACGACCGAGAAATCATGCTTACATAATAGCCTCTTTCGATGGACAACTATGAATTTTCCTAAAGCAGCATGTAGGTATATGTCTATCCTACACACTATTAAGCAACTAATATCCAGAACAATTAACAAGACACATGTCACGAGAAATCTCATTAACTACTCTATCAATTACCAACTTTCGCATAGGAAGTCATTACGATTAGATTCTCAAATGGTTGCATACGGCATTTAGGTACATTTCTATCCTGAACACTAACAAATTATCAACTCTTTAGGACAATGAATGAGACACACGTCACATAATCTCATAGATTACCCGCAAGAATCTCTAACTTTCGCATGATATCATAACTAGGTCTAAACCTATAATTCATTTGTCAAGTTTATATAGGTTCACAAGAAATCAATCTAAAAGCACAAGTTATGATAACCAATTCATAATAATAGCATAGAGAGAGAGAGCAATGATTATAAACTAAGTGTTGGGTTCCATTGAAACCCCAAAATATAAACTAAGTCATAAATAACTTGAATATATTATCCAGAAGTTGATTATACATTATCCAAATACAAAATGATAGCAAAGAGAGTTGAGAGATAGAGCAATGCAAATCTTTGTTCTTCTCTCCAAGATTGGATCTTTGAATACAATGTGACGCCCCCAGAATAGGTCCATTCAACCCAACCCATTCTGAGTCGCCAAATACATGGTACAGAATTCAAATACAAACTTTATATCATACGGTCGTGCAAAATACGACCACACAACTGTGAGTGTCAATACAAATATGTAGAAAATATTAAGATTCAAACTAAGTCCTCATTACAATTATTATCACACTATTTATCAGAAATAGTGAGGACTACTACTGCTCTAACTCGGACCATCACTCTGTCCCCCGACTAGTCCCCGCAACATTCTCATCCTGAAGAGGACAACAGATGAAAAGGGTGAGCTCAACTAGCTCAGTAAAGAATATTATGACTAAGATAATGGAAAATAAATTATCGTTAGCCTTCAATAGTTCAGATAAAATATTATTGACAACATGTTTTAGATCAATATTCGCAGCGGAAATAACCGTTCATCATCAATATTTTATCCCTGTAACATCAATCAATATCCATCTCATCAAATATTCATCTTTGCACTACAGGCCAAAGATATTCATTTGTATCATCAGTGGTCATGTTCATCTCAACACCTGTCATCTTTGCACTACAGGCCAAAGATATTCAGTTACATCACCTTTTAGGACTGAGGATGATGAAAAATATTTTAAAGAACGAATCTAGTGAGATAAAAGACAAAGATTAGGGATTCGTCATTTAGTTTATCCAAATTCAAGAATAATCCATAATAATACTTTGTGGAGCAAAATTCAAGAATAAAACCCAAAACTTGGATACAATCAAAGATAGTAACCTTAACAGACAATTTGGACAAATAGAAGAAAAATAAATTTTCCCGTGAATAGTGCCGTATACGTGAATAGTGCCGTATACGTGAATAGTAACCCCGACGGAAAAAGTAAGAATTTCAACATAAAATCCATGACAATATTTTTGTATAATGATATTGAGAAGAATAACATCATTTACGAAAGAAATAACATCCCTTACCTCAAAAGAACAGTATCTCTGAGTGGAATATCGGATATAATATTGAAGGAAACTTGCGCTGAATACTAATACTCAAAGTATAGAAATACTCACAAAAATACGCTCGATATTATAGAGAGAGAAAACTTATGATTCTGGTATGATTTTCAATTATAACCTAAGCACCCTATTTATAGGAAAAGTTTAGGATGCCAAAGGAGACTAAAATAATAAAATAATATATTTTTTTAAAAAAAATTCCGCCGCCGGCTGCTATGAAATCAGGATTTTTCAACCAAGAAACAAAAGTGGGGCCCACCATTTTATTAAAAAAATATTTATTTTCCGAAACTTCAATAATTCATAATAAATAGCCCCTTTGTCAGAAAAATACAAATTCTATGTCCTTTCCATAGGAAATTTAATTCTCTACAACTTTGTAGAAGGAAAGTTTTCCAAATTCCAAACATAAATTATCCGAAATCCATAAACAGATGATTTTTCACACCAAAATACTGATAAAAAATACATCAGCACAAATTCCTTCTTTAATATCCCCAAAATAAATATTTCCTTATCATATAAATCAATAATTAATTATTCACAAATAATATTATAGAACTACAATATTAACAACCAGGTCGTTCCCAGGACAGAGGGGGCCTTCCGATAAGGACTTCTCCTTACTGGCGCGCAATTAAATAACCCCTCCTAGACAGAACTTCCTTAGACATTGTCAATAATGCTATCTAATAATATTATTCAAATAATATGAATTATTGAGTTGATAACGTGAAATACTGTGCAACGACAATTATTGAATCAATACTACAAAATATCAACTGTAGCCATCATAAAAAATAGCAACGTAGCAATTATTGAGTCAATAAAATATCAATGCAGCAATTATTGAGTCAATAATATAAAATATCAACGTAGCAATTATTGAGTCAATAATATAAAATATTGAACAGTAAATACTGTAACAATAATTGAGTAGGTTCCTTCTCACGTAAGACTCAATAATTCGAAATACCGTGCAATACCGTGTGCTACTGCGCAACACCGCGTACTGTATTTTAACCACCGGGTATTTCAACAGTACTAACGGTAACAACTACGCCGTTATCTTGTAAAAAAAGTTATTTCTGTCGCTTTCTATATCCGACAGTTATTCCGTTGTGGGGCCCACAAATAGCTGCGCCGTCGTACGAATATTCCCCGACAACAAGAATATTCCACGACCAAACGAATATTCCCCGATAACAAGAATATTTTATAACCACTTGCTCAGTTTAAAAATATTTGCACATTTCACCCATAACTTTCATATTTATCAAATCAACACCTTACTATTTCGAAATAATATATAAAGAAAATTAAACCTTTATTCATAAAAGTTGGGGTCTTACATACAACCACTTGGTTCAATCTTCAATACTAACCTAACCCTAAAATCTAACTAACTAATTTTATACTAATCTACTCCTAATCTATCCTAATCTAAAAGAAGGAATGGAAAAGAAAGGAGAAAGGAAAACTAGGGCTTAAGGCCTTAATTAAGACTCCTTGAATGCTGCACACGAGCCCCATTTAAAGCTTCTCCCGATCAGTCAAACAAAAAGTCTAATAATTTTTCTGCTGGGGACAGGCGCTGCCACGCGCGCCCCAAGCCTTTTCCAGGCGCGACACCAAAAAGATGGAATCTGCAGCTGCTTGCTGGTGCAGGTTTGCCTCGTGTATTCTTCAGTTGCTTTCTCCTGCCCCTCTTGCATTTTCCTCTTCTTAGCCTTGCTTGCTACCTCTAGCCTCATGCCATTCCATTGCTTTAAGCTCATTTCAGCTCCTTGCCCCATTTAGGCGATCTTTTGCTCTTTTAACGCTCAAGTACTGCTAAGAGAGTTCCTTAACCTGAAAAACATAAAACAAGGGAAAAACACATTAAACTCAAAAGATTTCTTAAGTTTAAGCAACCGAATGAGTTGGAAAGTATCTGAATAAGTGGTCCTAAAACCACTTATCAAATACCCCCAAACTTAAACGTTGCTTGCCCTCAAGCAACCAAAACAAAGCTAAACGGCATATGCGATGCACTATATACAATGTATGCAACCTACGCTACCATGAATGCAAATCCAGGTTCCAGTCAGTATTGAACCAAAGCAATGCCTCAGAAAACCACAAGATAATCAAAAAGAAAAGCTACCCAAGACAGGATTATAACGCATATTCTTGCAAATCCAAAACTGTCAGCACTGATGTATTGTGCGTTGTGTGCCTAGCAACCATTAAACATGCATTCAGATAAATAAATCACATACTCTGCTTCTTAGGGGAAAAACAAGCTTTAACTTAAGAAAAGCAGCCAATCATATAAGTTCTAACCAAGGCTATGTATTACATAAGCTAAGAGTCAACAGGGGGTTTTCATTAAGCTCTTATTACTCACGAGGGCGTAGTTGCACTTTCCCGTGTACACATTCGACTGTGTAATGCCTAGTTCTCTTAAGCTTTTTAATGATATCCATGTAGCGAGCGTTCGACCAATGACTCCCAGACCAGACGGCCTTAGGGCGCTGGGTGTAAAGACACCCCTAGGGCTTATTTGCTCGAATATCAAAGGCCACAGAACTCGACGTTGTCGAAGTGTTTATTCTATTTTTTCTTTTTCAATGCATTTTCTTTTGTTTTCTTTATCTTTTTCTTTTCCTGCAAGGGAGTGCTTCTTACGCTCCATCTCCCAGCATATATCATGTATGTCCCCTGTTTCCCCCAAACTTAAGCTTTTTACAGTCTAGTTTTTATCATATGAGAACTGAAATTCTTTCATTAAAACACATATTTCCTACCAGAAGATAAGTATGTGAAAATTTAAACTTAGCATGTCATCATGGTTACTCTATTGTGCTAACTGATTACACATTATCTGACAGATAAGGATTTACATATATGACCTTCAAATCACGCATAAGTCTCAAATCAGTTCAAAAATCAAGTGATTTCAATTTCCTCATAGGCCACATACATAACTAATCACTGAAACTGGATTCATGCAAAATGCTATAACATAAATGACTCAAACAAAAATAATTTTTTTTAAAATTTTCATAAATTTTAACTATTTACAACCTACATGCACTATATGAACTAACTTACATGCAATGAACTATTTACATACAAAACATGAAATGAATTACCTATATGTAAAATAAACACAAATACCCCCAAACTTAAACTGTTCAATGTCCTCATTGAAGGTAATGGTAAAAAGAAAGAAACTCCCCTATTTGGCTTCTTATACTGCATGAAATGAAGTGGCGCCCTCTCAGAAGTTTCCCTGTCTCATCTCTGCTCTTGGTAAAATAAACTCCGCTCAACACTATACTCAATGAACCAACCCAGCTCCATATCAATCTTGCTCTGCTAGAGTTCCCAAACTCAATATCTCAATTGATCAGGTTGAGAGGATGAGGTGGATGAGAATTGGTACTTTGGATTGAGGAGGTAGGAGGTTTTCAAAACTAAGGCTTGTAGTGAAAGGGATTGCATGAGATGGAAGAGATGGGGGATTGCATGAAGGAACTTGAGGGTTTGGGATTAGAGGGGCTAAGGCATGGGTGCTGTTGATAATTGATATGAATTGGTGCCCCCCAAAATCTGCAAGATTTTTCCCAAGTCAGGCCCAGTCTGCATGTGGCGCGGCCGCGCGGGCCATCAGATTTTTGTTTCTATAGAATTTTTCCTATGCACTTGGATGGCCCTTTAGTTTGGCTTCTTGCAGCATGCATTGATCCTGAGAAAGACATATAACCTTTATTAAGCCCTCATACACTATCAAAAGTATATTATCTATTTACATCAAGAGAATGAACATGGAAAGATATATGCATTTAAATTTCTAAAAATTCTCTAAGTGCGTATAAGCAATGCAAGTGCATCAAAAATATGCTATGAGCTTTGTAATCCCAAAAATATACGCATTCATGCCTAAGTTCAAAAATTTAGGCAATGAACTCCTAATTCCTAAGGGCATTCAAATTTTTTTTAACTAAATACTAAACTAATAAGAATTAAACGAGGGGGAAGGAAGTATGATAGAAAGCAAGAAATGGAGAATTAAACAAGGAGGGAGAAAGAGAAATGATGGGGTGCCTCCCATCGAGCGCTTGATTTATAGTCCTCTAGCTGGACTGTGTTTGACCACTGCTATCCGACTCCCCGACGATATTGGAGAACCCCTCCATCCATCAGAATTGCTATATGCTTTTGGAGGCTTCCCAATAGAGGAGGACTCGAATTTAAACTACCTAGCATCGGATATGTATATAAATTCCCCGGACAAAAGTTCGGGGAGCTAGGCATGGGTTTCGTTGTGTAGGTGAAATGATCGGGGCATGGAGGTGTAGACCACACAACTGGACTCTTCTTCTATTCTCTTCTCTTCTGACCACCATGGTTTGAAGCTCAAGGACTCTCTCATGTCATAGAGATCCGTATCTGTAATGTGGCTACCAAGGGGGCAAGGGTGTGCAAACTTGACTGGCTTGTTCCACTCAGGCGGAGGAGGCTCTTGGGGGATTGTCACTGTTGGTTCACATTCATACTTCACAGCCCCAATTGGCTCCTCGATATCCATTACCTTTCGCTCATCCAGTTCCAAGTGCACCTCAGGCTCTTCATCAGTATCTGCATCCATCTCATAGCACCAATCTTTTTGAGGGTCATAACTCACGGTTTCAATCATTGTAGGCACAAAATCTTGCACTGTTGTCTCTTGTTCATATACCTCCTCCTTCCTTAATGCCGTGCTAATCTGCTCCACCTAAATCTGAAGATCCTCAATTGATTGCTCTTGCTCAATCAAGGTCTCCTCTGTCGATGCTATGTAATTCCCTGACATAATTTCCAATCCTTCCTTTTCTGTTTCAGCCTCGGGCTCCATGTACTGATGCTCATTGGTAGGAGTGTTGTGGATTAGGGCCATCTGATTCTGGAAGTTCTGGCCTGATTGCTCTTGGCTCCTAAGCCTCTCCTCTTGGCTTTCTAAGCTCCTATACATGAATTTCATTAGAGACTGTTCTCCTTGTAAACATGGGGATTGATATGGGGGTTCTAGTGCATAAGTTGGACTTGGCTCATATTGTTCTTGATAGCTCACGGTATGGTTTTGCATCCCTTGTTCATCCTCTATCATCAAGGCCTTGCTAATCTGCTCTGCCCAATTGTGATTACTCTTGAATGACTTCTGTTGCTCATTCAAGATGTCCTTTAGTGATTCTATGCCACTTCCTTCCTCCAAGCTTGCATTTTCTGTGTCACCCTCAAAATTGTGTTGAGGCTCGTAAACTGGAGTCTGGAAGGTGCATTCTGGGGCGAATGCGGGATTTGGATCCTAGTGTTGGTCTTGATAGTAGTTTGATGAAGGGTTTAGGTGTTACCCCCAATCTTGTTGATAAGTGGGATAAGGTTTGGTGTAGGAATAACCACCCCCATACTGCTCATGTCCATTATTGATAGGCTCCTGATGGCTCGCGTAGCTCCCAGCACTGTAGTCATAGGTCACTGTCGTCTCTCGATTCTGCTGAGTTGAGACAGTATCCAGCATCCTCGAGAGAACCTCTAGCTGTGCTGAAAGTGTTGCAATTGGGTTGATGCCATCAGTGTATGCTTCCCTTGGTTGCTCTTGCCTTGTACCATTCCATGGATAGAAATTTATGTCCATTGTACCTGAAAAAAGAATATGAGAAGAGAATTAAACAAAAATAAAAATAAAATGTTTAAAGTAATACTAATTTGATTTAAACTAATGTTGGCAAACAGTTATCAAATAATTCCCCGGCAACGGCGCCAAAAACTTGTTCGCCGATTTATCGGTCAATATATTCGCGCAATTATACGCGGCCAACGAGTAATAAAGTGAAAGTGTAACGATTGAGAATTTTATATGTTAATTATAAATATTTATTGAATTAAATAAATATTTTATGGAATTTATTTGTTGAGTTAATAAATAAATTATGTGGTTGTTGTGGATAATTTAATTAAGTGCTACATGTTTAATTAAATTGATATGTTAGCAATGGTGTAGCATAATTTTAATTTGATTAAGAATAATTCAATTAGATTTAATATTATGTGCTAAGTGTTAATAATTTGTTACATGAATTATGTTTAATAAAGGAAATTTAATTGTGTGACAATTTGGTATTATGTGAATGTTAGTATTGAATTAGAGTGTTGTAATAAGTGTAGTATGTAGTATATGGATATAAAGAGTTATTAAAAGAATAGAAAATGGATTTTAAAGTGTTTTACGAAACAAGGCCCTTGTACTTGTTTAATCTTATTTCTTCCAAACAATGCCTTAAGCTCAAGAAGTTAGTTTTTAAAAATAATGTGGTTTTGCCAAACATGGCCTTGGGCTTTTCAAATTTTGTAACCTATGTTATTAATAAGAATTAATATGGTTATAAGTATTATATTTATTATTTATAAGTTACATATATATTATATATGTATATTGTATAATATATGTTAAGTTAAAAGTTACGTTAGTTTTACAAAACAAAGAAAGAAAAGAAGAAGAGGGTTAGAGAGAATTGTCAGAGAAGAAGAAGAGAGAAGACGAAGAAGTGCTTGAAAAGGCAAGAGAGGATCATCATCTTCATCATCTCTCTCTTAACCCAAAACTAGTAAGGTTATAATATTAACCCTAGAACTAATTCATATGTGTTGTGTTTTCTTCTTTGTCAAATTAGGTTTTTACAATCATGAAATTATATGTATTTATGGTGTTCATATGTAATTGTATGCCATGAAAGGGTTTTCAAAATACAATTGTTGTAAAAATAAGTTTTCAAAGCATATTCTTCTATATTTTCATGGTTTTAGAATTCTATGTGGAAGTCTCTTTGTGAAAGTTGTTATTTTGATATGTGAATGGGATATATATATATATATATATATATATATATATATGTTTGCATGAGAGTTTCATAGTTGTTTAAGAATTTCAATTCACAAGTATATGATGAACACTATGAATATCATGTTCATAGTGTTAGATTATGAATTTATGTTGAAACTTTCTTTAAGTCCTTGATGTGAGCATGAATTATGTGTAATATATGATATAACATGATTATATAGGAGTTATATGGTTGTTCTAGCAATTCAATCCATGAATTTTTGATAAACAATAGGAAGTGTGTTCATAGTGATTTTCGGTGAAGTTATTTCTAAAAAATGGTTTTTGGAACTATCAAATTGATGTTTGATTTTGAGTTATTGTTACAATTGATCATGTATTATGTTAGTATGTTAAGAATATGAGTTATCACAATTGGAATCACTTGAATTGATTAAAAAACGAGTTCGTAGTAGCAATTTCCGTCAAGAACGCTTAAAATTGTGTTTTTCTTTGAAAATCATGAAATCTTGTTTGTGATTATGTGGTTATATGAATTTTTATGTTATGAGCATGTTAATAAGCTTAAAATATTGTTTTTATCAAGTTTCATGTTTATCATGTTGGGAAAAATCGAATTCGGTGTGAAGGAATGAGCCAATTTGGCTTATTTCTCCACCAGTTCGCGAACCATGTAGTGCAGCAGGGGGAGGACCCGCCCCAGCAGGGGTTTTGCCCTATGGGGACCCGCCCCAGCTGGTGATGCTGCTGTCCGGAGATTTTGGTTTTTGGTTTTTGAGTTTTTATGCCCCGTTTGTTAAGCTAACTTGTTTCTAAGACTTGGAAAGTGAAATGTGTAATAAGATAACATGTTTTTGATGTGTTTAAGTTAGATTGAGGTATATTATGAATGTGTTACATGTGTGTGTATGTGTGTTGCTTTCACGAGGTACACAACACGGTTCGTTGAGTTATAGACTTATGAATGTATGCCGTGAGTATAGACTCACGTACTTGACTAATTAGCAACCAATGTGGTAAATTATATTGTAAGTTGGACTTGGATATGAAGTTCGATGGTTTAAATGTTGTAGTTAGATACTAATAGATGGTTTGAATGTAATATAAATGTGTAGGGTGTTTGTGAAGTGGTTGTAATTGTTAAAGTGTAGCTTGCGCTTAAGGCAAGTTCTCTTACCCTTATTCTCTCATGTTAAGCAAGTTTCTAAACTTAATATTTATATTATGCAAGTTCTTTAAGCTACTCTTGAATGCTATACAAGCCTATTCATTGTATCTTTTAATTGTGCAAATTTCCTAACCCTTGCTCAATAAATCATAAAAGTTCATTTACGTTCATTAACTTGTTATATGTGGTACAAGTTATACCATACTCTAATATTCATAAAGCGTAAGTATTAAAGTGTTATTTTAGTAATATGATCTTGACTTAGTTGTTCAAGCAAGATCTACTTAGTCTATCGAATGCTTTGAGTTGGTTCTAAAAGCATGCCTATCTATTATGAAGTTATTGTCATAGTTTGCAATTGGTTAATGATTCTTATATTATTGAACTGTAAAGTAATGTAAGTCGATTCAACTACTCCTAGTTGATGATAGTTGAACTCTAAAGTTCCCTTATCTATCCAAACCAAACTTTCTTTGGTGCGGACTTGTATTCAATTTCTGAGAATGAACAACCCTATTAGTTAGGGGATATTTTATGCGAAAGCGTTAAGATGGTTGTGCACAATTCATGGTACAAAGGGTTGATCCCCCTGAGTACGAGTAAATGGTCCATAGTCTTATTGATTGTTAAAGGTTTAAATAGAAATATTTATAACCTAGAACAATGGTTCAAGGTCTTATGACCCTCAGAAGTTTCTATAATTCAATTCTTTATATGAATGAAAGTAAAGTTATTTAAACTCTTTTGAAATGATTCACTTATGTCATATCACTGTTGTATTATCAAGTGAGCTTTTGTTTGCTCACTCTTGCATGTTTTACCACCACTTGCAGTTGAGACCAAGAATGTTGACATACCATCAACAAGTAAAGAAAAAGGAAAGATGAATAAATGAAGGCTTGTTATGTCAAGTTGCTTTTGTAATAAGACTTAGTTGGTTATGTTTTATGTTTCCGTATTTACGTTATTTGATTGATGTTAAGGTTTAGATAACCCTGGGATTTTATTGGACAAGTTGTCATTCTTTCTAAAGGAAGATTTCTATTAAGGTTTTATGAAGGTTGTAATTAGTTGGGAATTCTTTCTTATTGGGTAGATGTATGTTTTAAATAGAAAGTGAACACCAAATCATGTGGAAACGAAGTACCCGGATTTGGGGGTGTCACAAGTTGGTATCAAAGCTATAGGTTATGAACCTTAGGTGGGGGAAAAATCTTAAGTTGTAGCCTTATAGGAAGATCAAAAAGATAGTGGTGATAGGTAAAGATAATAAACTACCTTATGTGCTATGTGCTATCTGTTTACGTTTAGGTATTCGAAGAGTGACGACTCGATATCACGTAATAATGAACTTTAAAATTCTTTTGTCAGGATGTCGAACGTTGGAGAACTTAGTCAGGCTAGAGAGGATGTACCTCAGGTGCCTAGAGATGAGGAGCCTCGTGACATACATGTTGTCTGGGAACAGCTGGTTAGGAGAGAGCCATCTCCAGTGATCACCATAGCTGATCGGGAGCGTGAGCTGACACCTATTCCAGAGGATGAGGACGAGGACGAGTCTGAAGAGGAGGAAGAGGATCCTAAAGAGGAATTCCCACCTCACTCTACTAGTGCTGAGATGTACGAGGCAGTCTACGATAGCAACGTGGAGCTTCATGGACGAGTAGGAGATCTCGAGGAAACTATCCAGCAACGAGACAATACGATCGAGGAAATGGCAAGTGACCTGGGAGATGCATAATGGAACCTGATACATATGGAGGTTGATAGAGATGCTGCTTGATTTGAACTGCCAAAGCTGAAGCAAGACATCCAGGAGGAGTCGAGGAAGCGTGCTAGAGCTGAAGAGTCAAGCTTGAGGGCTAATCAACGAGCGGATCGAGCTGAAGCCAAGAGGGCCAAGCTGAGGGAAACAGAATATGCTTTTCATACAGCGATAGAAAGAGCTCAGGACCGTATTTTCTACTACCCAGCTCAGTTCCAAGGTTTACCGTGGTATGTGGTGGACCGAAGAATGGCATTTCGGGTAATGGAAGAAGAACGAAGAGAGGCTGTGCGACGTATTAATATGCCTAGGCAGTAGCAGCAGTAGCAGTAATAGTAGCAGTAGCAGTAACAGTAGTAGTAGAGCTTTTGTTTATGTGTTGCTTTTGTAGTAAATAAAGTAAATTCCATAATTGAGATAAGAATCGGATAAGTTAGTAATGTAGTCCTGTAACTTGTTCCAGTTCAGGAAGGTCAATGTAAATAGCAGGAATGCTATCTATCTTATGTTTTTAAAACTACGAGTAATGAATAAAAGAAGTTTATTGACGTGCTTTGTGTTCTATGTGAACTGTGATATTCAAACGTTTAAGTGTGAACTTGAATACCTAAGATTTGAATAAAGGATCTAATAATAATATTTTCTTATCAGAAAATGCCTCTTAGAAGAAGAGTAACACGTCAAAACCCCGAGGGTTCGACGAACAACAACAATAACGATGCAATAAACCCTAACGTAGTTCAGCAATTAGTGAACCTGCTGGCAGGAGTAATGGCGAATCAGCCGCAAGTGCAGGCCACGACATTTAAAGAGTTTAAGGCAGTAGGACCGCCGGAATTTAACGGATCGAAAAACCCTATAGATGTTTAGACGTGGATTATGGAAATAGAAAAGGTATTTGACGTGGCTAGGGTCAGTGAAGACCAGAAAATGGCATTTGTGACTTTTATGTTGAAGTCAGATGCTAGCTTCTGGTGGCAGGCGAATAAGACTAGAGAGGGAGAAGGAATCATAATGTGGGAACGTTTCAAAGAGATGTTCTACGAGATGTACTTCCCAGTGAGTTCGCAGGACCAGATGGAGGTCCAATTCCTAGAGCTGAAGCAGGGAACGATGACAGTGTCGGAATACGCAGCGAAGTTTAACGAACTGGACAGGTTCGCTACTTACCAGGTCAGCACAGATGCTACGAAGGCGAGGAGGTTTGAGCGGGGACTGAAACCCTGGCTCTACAGCAAGGTCTCTATATTCCAGCTAAACGCGTTTACAGCTGTGCTGGAAAAGGCTATTCTAGCTGAAGGGAGGAGCGAAGCGGGGACTAAATTCAACCAAGACAAGAAGAAGAAGATTGAGATGGAAACAAAGGCTAGTGGTAGTGGGGCTATCCATCAAAAGAGGAAGTGGAATGACAATACCTCTGCTGGGAGTCAGCAGGGAGGACAACAGAAGAGGAAGCTCGAAGCATGTGCTACATGTGGGAAGACTCACACTGGAGTGTGCATGAAAGGGAAACGCATATGCTACAACTGTGGTAAGGAAGGCCACATCACACCAAATTGTCCAAACCCCAAGAAGGGAGCTTGTTATACATGTGGATCAAAAGGATCACATAGCTCGTAACTGCCCTAAGAAGCCAGTGGCAGGGTCAACAAGGAATGGAGGAAATGGCAGTGGCAGCACTCTGACTATTGCCGGACCATCGCCACTACAGGCCGTTTCAACCCACTGCCCACACATTCAACATGAAGGTACAAGACGCGGTGCAATCAAAAGACGTGGTGGCAGGTATTATTCCGATCAATAGTATAAATGTATATGTATTATTTGATTCGGGTGCTACTTGTTCATTCATATCTGATGATTTTGCTAAGACCTTAGACTTACCTGTAAAGGAATTAGTTTATCCCTTGAATATAGAAATTGCAAATAGGGAAGTTATTCCTGTTAGGTCTGTTTATAAGAACTGTAGATTGGATATTAAGGGTCAGAAGTTGAGGGTAGATTTAATTCCGATTAAACTTGGGGAATTTGATGTCATATTGGGGATGGACTGGTTGTTCAACCATGGGGCGATAATAGACTGTCAGAAGAAGTCGGTAAATCTTACGACTCCGTCGAAAGTTGTGTTCTATGGCAGTAAATCGCCTAGACAAGCGAATTATCTGACGGTGATGCAAGCCAAGAAACTTTTGATGCAAGGCTGTGTAGGATATCTAGCCTACATAGTAGATACGTATAAGGAGAACCCGAAGGTAGAGGAGATATCGGTAGTTAAGGGGTTTGTGGACATTTTTCCGAGCAATTTGCCAGGACTTCCGCCGGATAGGGAGATAGAGTTCGTAATTGATTTAGCACCGGGAACTGCTCCAATTTTGAAGGTTCCGTATCGAATGGCTCCAGTCGAGATGAAGGAACTGATGGTTCAATTACAAGAATTACTAGACAAGAAGTATATTCAACCAAGTGTTTCACCGTGGGGAGCGCCAGTGTTATTCGTGAAGAAGAAGGATGGGTCGATGCGTCTTCGCATTGACTATAGAGAATTAAATAAAGTTACGATCAAAAATAGGTATCCTTTACCTAGGATCGATGACTTGTTTGATCAACTGAAGGGTGCTAAGTACTTCTCGACAATCGATTTGAGAAGTGGGTATCATCAATTGAAGGTGAGAAAGGAAGATATACCAAAAATTGCTTTTAGGACTCGGTATGGTCATTACGAGTTCTTGGTGATGTCATTTGGTCTCACGATTGCCCCAGCTGCATTTATGGACCTAATGACTAGGGTGTTTAAGCCATTCCTGGATACGTTTGTGGTAGTGTTCATAGATGATATCCTGGTTTATTCCAAGACCAAGGAGGAACATGCTGAACACTTAAGGCTAAATTTAGAATCGCTGAGACGAGAGAAGCTTTATGCGAAATTCTAGAAGTGCAAATTCTGGTTGGAACGTGTGCAATTTCTTGGCCACGTGATCGACAAGGATGGGATTTCGGTAGATCCGTCGAAGGTTGAAGCGGTAATGAATTGGGATCAGCCGAAGACGCCGTCTGAAGTAAGGAGTTTCTTGGGATTGGCAGGTTATTACCGGAGATTTATCCAAGATTTTTCCAAGATCGCAACTCCGTTAACGAATTTGACTCGTAAAACGGTTAAGTTTGTTTGGACAGAGAAGTGTGAGGAAAGTTTCCAGGAGTTGAAGAAGAGGTTAAGTACTGCGCCTGTGTTGTCTTTACCGGATAGTACGGGGAATTTCGTGGTATATAGTGATGCCTCGCATAAGGGTTTAGGCTGCGTGTTGATGCAGAGCGGCAAGGTCATTGCCTATGCGTCACGTCAGTTGAAGGATTACGAGAAGGGGTATCCGACCCATGACTTGGAATTGGCGGTAGTAGTGCTTGCTCTAAAGATTTGGAGACACTACTTATATGGAGAGAAGTGTGAAATATACACAGATCACAAGAGTCTGAAGTATATCTTTACCCAGAAGGATTTGAACATGCGCCAAAGGAGATGGTTGGAACTGATCAAGGACTACGACTGCGAAATACTTTACCATCTGGGTAAAACTAACGTTGTTGCCAATGCTTTGAGTAGAAAAGGTCGGGAGAAGCCGAATATGTTAACGGATCAGGATCAGTTAATAGAGCAGATGGCTAGATTAGAGCTGGAAGTAAAGTTTCTGAAGGAATTGGATGAGAAGTTGTTTCAAGTAACCACTGGTTCTACTATTGTGGACAAGGTGAAAGAAGCTCAACTTCACGATGAAGAATGCGAGAAGATTCGAAAGAGAATAGCTGATGGCGAAGAGTTCAAATTCAAGATCGACAGTCAGGGATTGCTACGATTTAAAGGTAGAATTTGGGTACCGCCAATACCGGAAGTTAAGGAGGAGATCTTGAACGAAGCTCACAGCTCAAGATATTCAATTCACCCTGGGAGTACGAAGATGTACCAGGATCTCAGGCATCATTTCTGGTGGCCGAATATGAAGAGGGATGTTGCTGAATGCGTTGCGAAATGTCTAACTTGTCAGAAAGTCAAGGCAGAACACCAGAGACCTAGCGGATTGCTGCAACCATTAGAAATTTCAGAGTGGAAGTGGGAGCATATCACGATGGATTTTGTGGTTGGTCTTCCAGCGACTCAGAAGGGTTTCAATGCGATATAGGTTATTGTGGATAGACTGACGAAGTCAGCCCACTTTCTACCAATAAGGATTAAGTACAACTTGGAATAATTGGCTAAACTGTACGTTAAGGAGATTATTTCTCGACATGGTGTTCCAGTGTCAATTGTGTCAGACAGAGATCCGCATTTTACATTGAATTTCTGGAAACATTTGCAAGAATGTTTGGGAACGCAGTTGCGAATAAGTACAGCGTACCATCCTCAAACCGATGGCCAGAGCGAGAGAACAATTCAAACGCTTGAGGATATGCTGAGAGCTTGTGTGATGGACTTCAAAGGAAGCTGGGATGATCATCTACCATTGGTGGAGTTTTCCTACAACAATAGTTACCACGCGAGTATCGACATGCCGCCTTATGAAGCGTTATACGGTAGAAAGTGCAGAACTCCTTTGTGCTGGGATGAAGTCGGTGAACGTCAGCTGTTGGGACCGGAATTGGTTCAACAAACTGCTAAAATTGTGAAGCTGATCAGAACAAGATTAGTTGCTGCTCAGGACAGACAGAAGAAATATGCCGATTAACATCGACAGAACCGAGAATTCTTACCAGGAAGCTTCGTTTTCCTGAAGGTATCTCCCTGGAAGGGGAAGATTAGGTTTGGCAAGAAGGGGAAACTGAGTCCCCGATTTATTGGACCTTTTGAGGTATTACGAAAGGTTGGCGAGGTAGCTTACGAAGTGGCATTACCTCCGGAACTCAAGAATATACATAATGTATTTCATATTTTCGTGTTACGGCCTTACAAACACGACTATAAACATGTAATAGAATACGAGCCTTTACAATTTGATAAAGACTTAACTTATGAAGAGGTTCCTGTTCAAATTATTGACAGAAAGGAACAAGTACTTAGGAATAAAGTGATACATTCTGTTAAGGTAATTTGGAGGAACCACAGTGCTGAAGAAGCCACGTGGGAACTCGAAGATGTAATAAAAAAATCGTATCCTCGATTATTTGCTTAATTGGTTTGTGTAACTCCTTATCTATCGATTCTGGGGACAGAATCCTTTTAAGGGGGGAAGAATGTAACATATGAGAATTTTTATGAGATTTTTTTTTATGTTGTGATTCTGGGGACAGAATCCTTTTAAGGAGGGAAGACTGTAACGATTGAGAATTTTATATGTTAATTGTAAATATTTATTGAATTAAATAAATATTTTATGGAATTTATTTGTTGAGTTAATAAATAAATTATGTGGTTGTTGTGGATAATTTAATTAAGTGCTACATGTTTAATTAAATTGATATGTTAGCAATGGTGTAGCATAATTTTAATTTGATTAAGAATAATTCAATTAGATTTAATATTATGTGCTAAGTGTTAATAATTTATTACATGAATTATGTTTAATAAAGGAAATTTAATTGTGTGACAATTTGGTATTATGTGAATGTTAGTATTGAATTAGAGTGTTGTAATAAGTGTAGTATGTAGTCTATGGATTTAAAGAGTTATTAAAAGAATGAAAAAGGGATTTTAAAGTGTTTTACCAAACAAGGCCCTTGTACTTGTTTAATTTTATTTCTTCCAAACAATGCTATAAGCTCAAGAAGTTAGTTTTTAAAAATAATGTGGTTTTGCCAAACATGGCCTTGGGCTTTTCAAATTTTGTAACCTATGTTATTAATAAGAATTAATATGGTAATAAGTATTATATTTATTATTTATAAGTTACATATATATTAAATATGTATATTGTATATTGTATAATATATGTTAAGTTAAAAGTTACGTTAGTTTTACAAAACAAAGAAAGAAAATAAGAAGAGGGTTAGAGAGAATTGTCAGAGAAGAGAAGAGAGAAGAGGAAGAAAAGCTTGAGAAGGCAAGAGAGGATCATGAAAGGGTTTTCATATGTAATTGTATGCCATGAAAGGGTTTTCAAAAAATAATTGTTGTAAAAACAAGTTTTCAAAGCATATTCTTCTATGTTTTCATGGTTTTAGAATTCTATGTGGAAGTCTCTTTGTGAAAGTTGTTATTTTGATATGTGAATGGGATATGCATATATATATATATATATATATATATATATATATATATATATATGTTTGCATGAGAGTTTCATAGTTGTTTAAGAATTTCAATTCACAAGTATATGATGAACACTATGAAATTCATGTTCATAGTGTTAGATTATGAATTTATGTTGAAAATTTCTTTAAGTCCTTGATGTGAGCATGAATTATGTGTAATATATGATATAACATGATTATATAGGAGTTATATGGTTGTTCTAGCAATTCAATCCATGAATTTTTGATAAACAATAGGAAGTGTGTTCATAGTGATTTTTGGTGAAGTTATTTTTGAAAAACGGCTTTTGGAACTATCAAATTGATGTTTGATTTTGAGTTATTATTAAAATTGATCATATATTATGTTAGTATGTTAAGAATATGAGTTATCATAATTGGAATCACTTGAATTGATTAAAAAACGAGTTCGTAGTAGCAATTTCAGTCAAGAACGCTTAAAATTGTGTTTTTCTTTGAAAATCATGAAATCTTGTTTGTGATTATGTGGTTATATGAATTTTTATGTTATGAGTATGTTAATAAGCTTAAAATATTATTTTTATCAAGTTTCATGTTTATCATGTTGGGAAAAATCGAATTCGGTGTGAAGGAATGAGCCAAATTGGCTTATTTCTCCACCAGTTCGCGAACCATGTAGTGCAGCAGGGGGAGGACCCGCCCCAGCGGGTGTTTTTCCTAATGGGGACCCACCCCAGCGGGTGATGCTGCTGTCCGGAGATTTTGGTTTTTGGTTTTTGAGTTTTTATGCCCCGTTTGTTAAGCTAACTTGTTTCTAAGACTTGAAAAGTGAAATGTGTAATAAGATAACATGTTTTTGATGTGTTTATGTTAGATTGAGGTATATTATGAATGTGTTACATGTGTGTGTATGTGTGTTGCTTTCACGAGGCACACAACACGGTTCGTTGAGTTATAGACTTATTAATGTATGCCGTGAGTATAGACTGACGTATTTGACTAATTAGCAACCAATGTGGTAAATTATATTGTAAGTTGGATTTGGATATGAAGTTCGATGGTTTAAATGTTGTAGTTGGATACTAATAGATGGTTTGAATGTAATATAAATGTGTAGGGTGTTTGTGAAGTGGTTGTAATTGTTAAAGTGTAGCTTGCGCTTAAGGCAAGTTCTCTTACCCTTATTCTCTCATGTTAAGCAAGTTTCTAAACTTGTTATTTATATTGTGCAAGTTCTTTAAGCTACTCTTGAATGCTATACAAGCCTATTCATTGTATCTTTTAATTGTGCAAATTTCCTAACCCTTGCTCAATAAATCATGAAAGTTCATTTACGTTCCTTAACTTGTTATATGTGGTACAAGTTATACCATACTCTAATATTCATAAAGCGTAAGTATTAAAGTGTTATTTTAGTAATATGATCTTGACTTAGTTGTTCAAGCAAGATATACTTAGTCTATCGAATGCTTTGAGTTGGTTCTAAAAGCATGCCTATCTATTATGAAGTTATTGTCATATTTTACAATTGGTTCATGATTCTTATATTATTGAACTGTAAAGTAATGTAAGTCGATTCAACTACTCCTAGTTGATGATAGTTGAACTCTAAAGTTCCCTTATCTATCCAAACCAAACTTTCTTTGGTGCGGACTTGTATTCAATTTCTGAGAATGAACAACCCTATTAGTTAGGGGATATTTTATGCGAAAGCGTTAAGATGGTTGTGCACAATTCATGGTACAAAGGGTTGATCCCCCTGAGTACGAGTAAATAGTCCATAGTCTTATTGACTGTTAAAGGTTTAAATAGAAATATTTATAACCTAGGACAATGGTTCAAGGTCTTATGACCCTCAGAAGTTTCTATAATTCAATTCTTTATATGAATGAAAGTAAAGTTATTTAAACTCTTTTGAAATGATTCACTTATGTCATATCACTGTTGTATTATCAAGTGAGCTTTTGTTTGCTCACTCTTGCATGTTTTACCACCACTTGCAGTTGAGACCAAGAATGTTGACATACCATCAACAAGTAAAGGAAAAGGAAAGATGAATAAATGAAGGCTTGTTATGTCAAGTTGCTTTTGTAATAAGACTTAGTTAGTTATGTTTTATGTTTTCGCATTTACGTTATTTGATTGATGTTAAGGTTTAGATAACCTTGGGATTTTTTTGGACAAGTTATCATTCTTTCTAAAGGAAGAATTCTATTAAGGTTTTATGAAGGTTGTAATTAGTTGGCAATTCTTTCTTATTGGGTAGATGTATGTTTTAATTAGAAAGTGAACACCAAATCATGTGGAAACGAAGTACCCGGATTTGGGGGTGTCACAGAAAGTACAGATATCGTCCCACAGAGAATTAATGGATAAAATACACCAAACCATTAGAACATAATCATCTCAATCTTATTTAAACGGATGGTAAAGAGGATGAATTAAACTAAGTTAAACTAGGCAAGAATTAACACATGCAATAACTAATCCTAGGTTAAATTCAGATAATGAAGACATGGGATTACAATTTCCCCCAACATTTCGTTCGAATCTCTTAACTCTCTCACTTAGAATAATAAGCACCTAGAATTGACAACCGAGAAATCATGCTTACATAATAGCCTCTTTCGATGGACAACTATGAATCTTCCTAATGCGGCATGTAGGTATATGTCTATCCTACACACTATCAAGCAACTAATATCCAGAATAATTAACAAGACACATGTCACGGGAAATCTCATTAACTACTCTATGAATTACCAACTTTCGCATAGGAAGTCATTACGACTAGATTCTCAAATGGTTGCATACGGCATTTAGGTACATTTGTATCCTAAACACTAATAAATTATCAACTCTTTAGGACAATGAATGAGACACACGTCACATAATCTCATAGATTACCCGCAAGAATCTCTAACTTTCGGATGATATCATAACTAGGTCTAAACCTATAATCCATTTGTCAAGTTCATATAGGTTCACAAGAAATCAATCTAAAAGCACAAGTTATGATAACCAATTCATAATAATAGCATAGAGAGAGAGCAATGATTACAAACTAAGTGTTGGGTTCCATTGAAACCCCAAAATATAAACTAAGTCATAAATAACTTGAATATATTATCTACAAGTTGATTATACATTATCCAAATAGAAAATGATAGCAAAGAGAGTTGAGAGATAGAGCAATGCAAATCTTTGTTCTTCTCTCCAAGCTTGGATCTTTGAATACAACCACTTGGTTCAATGTTCAATACTAACCTAACCCTAAAATCTAACTAACTAATTTTACACTAATCTACTCCTAATCTATCCTAATCTAAAACAAGGAATGGAAAAGAAAGGAGAAAGGAAAACTAGTGCTTAAGGCCTTAATTAAGACTCCTTGAATGCTGCACACGAGCCCCCTTTAAAGCTTCTCCCGATTAGTCAAACAATTTTTCTGCTGGGGATAGGCACGGCCGCGCGCGCCACAAGCCTTTGCCAGGTGCGGCCGCGCGGCACCAAAAAGATGGAATCTGCAGCTGCTTGCTGGTGCAGGTTTGCCTCGTGTATTCTTCAGTTGCTTTCTCCTGCCCCTCTTGCATTTTCCTCTTATTCGCCTTGCTTGCTACCTCTAGCCTCATGCCATTCTATTGCTTTAAGCTCATTTCAGCTCCTTGCCCCATTTAGGCGATCTTTTGCTCTTTTAACGCGCAAGTACTGCTAAGAGAGTTCCTTAACCTGAAAAACATAAAACAAGGGAAAAACACATTAAACTCACAAGATTGCTTAAGTTTAAGCAACCGAATGAGTTGGAAAGTATCTGAATAAGTGGTCCTAAAACCACTTATCAAATACCCCCAAACTTAAACGTTGCTTGCCGTCAAGCAACCAAAATAAAGCTAAACGGCATATGTAATGCACTATATACAATGTATGCAACCTACTCTATCATGAATGCAAATCCAGGTTCCAGTCAGTATTGAACCAAAGCAATGCCTCAGAAAACCACAAGATAATCAAAAAGAAAAGCTACCCAAGACAGGATTATAATGCATATTCTTGCAAATCCAAAACTGTCAGCACTGATGTATTGTGCATTGTGTGCCTAGCAACCATTAAACATGCATTCAGATAAATAAATCACATACTCTGCTTCTTAGGGGAAAAACAAGCTTTAACTTAAGAAAAGTAGCCAATCATATAAGTTCTAACCAAGGCTATGTATTACTTAAGCTAAGAGTCAACAAGGGGTTTTCATTAAGCTCTTATTACTCACGAGGGCGCATTCGCACTTTCCCGTGTACACATTCGACTGTGCAATGCCTAGTTCTCTTAGGCTTTTCAATGATATCCATGTAGCGAGCTTTCGACCAACGACTCCCAGACCAGACGGCCTTAGGGCGCTGGGTGTAAAGACACCCCTAGGGCTTACTTGCTCGAATATCAAAGGCCACAGAACTCGACGTAGCCGAAATGTTTATTCTATTTTTTTTCTTTTTCAATGCATTTTCTTTTGTTTTCTTTTTCTTTTTCTTTTCATGCAAGGGAGTGCATCTTACGCTCCATCTCCCCGCATATATCATGTTTGTCCCTTGTTTTCCCCAAACTTAAGATTTTTACAGTCTAGTTTTTATCATATGAGAACTAAAATTCTTTCATTAAAACATAGATTTCCCACCAGAAGACAAGTATGTGAAAATTTAAACTTAGCATGTCATCATGGTTACTCTATTGTGCTAACTGATTACACTGTATCTGACAGATAAGGATTTACATATATGACCTTCAAATCACGCATAATTCTCAAATCAGTTCAAAAATCAAGTGATTTCAATTTCCTCATAGGCCACATACATAACTAATCACTGAAACTGGATTCATACAAAATGCTATAACATAAATGACTCAAACAAAAATAATTTTTTAAAAAAATTTCACAAATTTTAACTATTTACAACCTACATGCACTATATGAACTAACTTACATGCAATGTGTGACGCCCCCAAATCCGTGTAACATCGATTACAAGACATGGTGCTCACGGTATAAATTCCCCGGACAAAAGGTCGGGGAGCTAGGCATGGGTTCCGTTGTGTAGGTGAAATGATCAGGGCATGGAGGTATAGACCACACAACGGACTCTTCTTTTATTCTCTTCTCTTCTGACCACCATGGTTTGAAGCTCACGGACTCTCTCATGTCATAGAGATCCGTATCTGTAATGTGGCTACCAAGGGGGAAAGGGTGTGCAAACTTGATTGGCTTGTTCCACTCAGGCGGAGGAGGCTCTTGGGGGATTGTCACTGTTGGTTCACATTCATACGTCACAACCCAAATTTGCTCCTCGATATCCATTACCTTTCACTCATCCAGTTCCAAGTGCACCTCAGGCTCTTCATCAGTATCTGCATCCATCTCATAGCACCAATCTTTTTGAGGGTCATAACTCAAAGTTTCAGTCATTGGAGGCACAAAATCTTGCACTGTTGTCTCTTGTTCACATACCTCCTCATTCCTTAATGCCGTGCTAATCTGCTCCACCCAAATCTGAAGATCCTCAATCGATTGCTCCTGCTCAATCAAGGTCTCCTCTGTCGATGCTATGGAATTCCCCGACATAATTTCCAATCCTTCCTTTTCTGTTTCAGCCTCGGGCTCCATGTACTGATGCTCATTGGTAGGAGTGTTGTGGATTAGGGCTATCTGATTCTGGAAGTTCTGGCATGATTGCTCTTTGCTCCTAAGCCTCTCCTCTTGGCTTTCTAAGCTCCTATACATGAATTCCATTGGAGCTTGTTCTCCTTGTAAACATGGGGATTGATATGGGGGTTCTAGCGCATAAGTTGAACTTGACTCATATTGTTCTTGATAGCTCACTGTATGGTTTTGCATCCCTTGTTCATCCTCTATTATCAAGGCCTTGCTAATCTGCTCTGCCCAGTTCTGAATACTCTTGAATGACTTCTGTTGCTCATTCAAGATGTCCTTTAGTGATTCTATGCCACTTCCTTCCTCCAAGCTTGCATTTTCTGTGTCACCCTCAAAATTGTGTTGAGGCACATAAACTGGAGTCTGGAAGGTGCATTCTAGGGCAAATGCGGGATTTGGATCCCAGTGTTGGTCTTGATAGTAGTCTGATGATGGGTTTAAGTGATACCCCCAATCTTGTTGATAAGTGGGATAAGGTTTGGTGTAGGAATAACCACCCCCATACTGCTCATATCCATAACTGATAGGCTCCTGATGGCTCGCGTAGCTCCCAGCACCGTAGTCATAGGTCACTGCCGTCTCTCGATTCTGCTGAGCTGAGACAGTATCCAGCTTCCTCGAGAGAACCTCTAGCTGTGCTGAAAGTGTTGCAATTGGGTTGACGCCATCAGTATATGCTTCCCTTGGTTGCTCTTGCCTTGTACCATTCCATAGATAGAAATTTAAGTCCATTGTACCTGAAAAAAGAATATTAGAAGATAATTAAACAAAAATAAAAATAAAATGTTTAAAGTAAGACTAATTTGATTTAAACTAATGTTGGCAAACAATTATCAAATAATTCCTCGACAACGGCGCCAAAAACTTATTTGCCGATTTATCGGTCAATATATTCGCGCAAGTATACGCGGCCAACGAGTAATAAAGTGAAAGTACAGATATTGTCCCACAGAGAATTAATGGATAAAAGACACCAAACCACTAGCACAAAATCATCTCAGTCTTATTTAAACGGATGGTAAAGAGGATGAATTAAACTAAGTTAAACTAGGCAAGAATTAAAACATGCAATAACTAATCCTAGGGTAAATTTAGATAATGAAGACATGGGATTACAATTTCCCCCAACATTTCATTCGAATCTCTTAACTCTCTCACTTAGAATAATAAGCACCTAGAATTGACAACCGAGAAATCATGCTTACATAATAGCCTCTTTCGATGGACAACTATGAATCTTCCTAATGCGGCATGTAGGTATATGTCTATCCTACACACTATCAAGCAACTAATATCCAGAATAATTAACAAGACACATGTCACGGGAAATCTCATTAACTACTCTATCAATTACCAACTTTCGCATAGGAAGTCATTACGATTAGATTCTCAAATGGTTGCATACGGCATTTAGGTAGATTTTTGTCCTAAACACTAACAAATTATCAACTCTTTAGGAGAATGAATGAGACACACGTCACATAATCTCATAGATTACCCGCAAGAATCTCTAACTTTCGCATGATATCATAACTAGGTCTAAACCTATAATCCATTTGTCAAGTTCATATAGGTTCACAAGAAATCAATCTAAAAGATCAAGTTATGATAACCAATTCATAATAATAGAATAGAGAGAGAGAAATGATTACAAACTATGTGTTGGGTTCCATTAAAACCCCAAAATATAAACTAAGTCATAAATAACTTGAATATATTATCCATAAGTTGATTATACATTATCCAAATACAAAATGATAGCAAAGAGAGTTGAAAGACAGAGCAATGTAAATCTTTGTTCTTCTCTCCAAGCTTGGATCTTTGAATACAACCACTTGCTTCAATCTTCAATACTAACCTAACACTAAAATCTAACTAACTAAATTTACACTAATCTACTCCTAATCTATCCTAATCTAAAATAAGGAATGGAAAAGAATGGAGAAAGGAAAACTAGGGCTTAAGGCCTTAATTAAGACTCCTTGAATGCTGCACACGAGCCCCCTTTAAAGCTTCTCCTGATCAGTCAAACAAAAAGTCAAATAATTTTTCTGCTGGGGACAGGCACGGCCGCGCGGCACCAAAAAGATGGAATCTGCAGCTGCTTGCTGGTGCAGGTTTGCCTCGTGTATTCTTCAGTTGCTTTCTCCTACCCCTATTGCATTTTCCTCTTATTAGCCTTGCTTGCTACCTCTAGCCTCATGCCATTCCATTGCTTTAAGCTCATTTCAGCTCCTTGCCCCATTTAGGCGATCTTTTCCTCTTTTAACGCGCTAGTATTGCTAAGAGAGTTCTTTAACCTGAAAAACATAAAACAAGGGAAAACACATTAAACTCACAAGATTGCTTAAGTTTAAGCAACCGAATGAGTTGGAAAGTATCTAAATAAGTGGTCCTAAAACCATTTATCAAATACCCCCAAACATAAACGTTGCTTGCCCTCAAGCAACCAAAACAAAGCTAAACGGTATATGCAATGCACTATATACAATGTATGCAACCTACGCTATCATGAATGAAAATCCAGGTTCCAGTCAGTATTGAACCAAAGCAATGCCTCAAAAAACCACAAGATAATCAAACAGAAAAGCTACCCAAGACAGGATTATAACGTATATTCTTGCAAATCCAAAACTGTCAGCACTGATGTATTGTGCATTGTGTGCCTAGCAACCATTAAAACAAGGGAAAAACATAAAACAAGTACTGCTAAGAGAGTTCCTTAACCTAAAAAACATAAAATAAGGGAAAAACACATTAAACTCACAAGGTTGCTTAAGTTTAAGCAACCGAATGAGTTGGAAAGTATCTGAATAAGTGGTCCTAAAACCACTTAGCATCTCTACATTGAATGAATGCATGAATGTTGCGTCTTTACATTGCATGAATGCGTGAATGCTGCATCTTTACATTGAATGAATGTGAATGAATGCTTTCCTTCTTTTTAGTGCTTCACACCCATATTAGTGCTTCGCACCCATATTAGTCATCATATGCATACGGTGAGGGCGATGTATGTGAATGTATGTTGTGTTCCTCTCACATGGAGGCAAAATCCATCGGTGATAAGTAATGTCTCTGGGGATCGGCTAAGTCTCTGAGGCTCGTGAAAATGCACCACCCAGATTTGCTCCAGTTGAAAGATCGGATTAATTCTTCCTCTAGTAGATTGCGATGATCTGGGGACCTTCATGCTAAAAAGTCATGCGAGAGTAACCAAAGATAGGTCAGCCTCTGATTAACCAAATCTGAAAGGAAGCTTCTTCATGCCTTCCTCTTTCAATTCAATATCCAGTTTTCAATATTGTACTTCTTGTCATCAAAATAACTGACCTTTGTTTTGCAGGATAAAATTAAAAATCACATCATGCATCCTATCCATACCTACTTCAGGAAATTGACACACCTACGTTTTCTTGTAAGTGAAAAATTGGTCCTGTCACTAGATCTAAGTCTAAGAAAGCACTACATCCATCCACAGACATGACTTCGAGTGCTCAACCAGAATCCACTCGTGTATCCAGGGAAGAGTTTGAAGGACTGAAGAATCAATAGCCGAATTGGCTAGTTTTCTAAGAGAACAAAGCAAGGCCCTTAAAGGGAAGCAAGCCCAAGCTCACACAAAACCAAGAACACCTGGTGGTAGTTGTGGCAGTCAAGAAGCCGAAAAAGCTGAAACTCAGATTCCTGGACCACAGAACCAGGACACAACCAATAAAACTCCTGAAATCACCGCCCTCGTCAAAGAACAGGAAGCCGGTGATATAATGAAGAAAGTACAACAAATGGAGGAAACTCTCCGGTCTATCAAAGGAACTGGGCAGTCGACAGTATTAATTACTCTGACCACTATATTTTCCCCGGGGCTCGTTATCCCTAGAAATTTAGAACTCTTGATTTTGAGAAAGACGATGGATTGGGAGATCCCTATACCCACCTGAAAGTATTCATTGGAGAACTCGGATCTTATGCAGAGGACGAGAAACTTTGAATGCAGTTATTTCAAAAGAGTCTAACTGGAGAGGCCATCGCCTGGTATGCCCGTCTGGACAACTTTAAGATTCACAGCTGGGAAGAGTTGGCCCATGCCTTCCTCAGTCAATAAGACATCCAATCTCAGCTAGCTCCAGACAAGTATCAAATAACCAAAATCAATAAAAAAAATACTGAATCATTTAGAGAGTATGCCTAACGATGGAGGCAGGTTGCAGCACAAGTCACCCCAACCATGAATGAGTCTGAGATAGTCATAACTTTCATCGATATCTAAGAAGCGCCATATTACGAGAGGGTCCAAGCAGGCATAGGAAAACCATTCTCTAAAATGATCAAGCACGGTGAAATGGCAGAAATGGGGCTCAAGTCCGAGAAGATAAAGGATCTGACCACCCTCGAAGCTGTTACTGAACATATCTAGTCTGAAAATTATGGGAGTAATCCCAGAAAGTACACAAAAAGAAAGATGAAGAAGTGTCCTTAGTATTACAAGGACAAAATCTAAGGGGCGAGGCAAACAGTATACCCATTCAAAAGAGGAACTATACCCCTTTTCAAGCTCCAGCACAGCCTTCAAACCCTTCCTTCCAGAAAATATGGAGGTCAGACGTCGAAGAACTTTCACCCCTCTAGGGGATTCAGTTAAGAACGTATTCAAACTTCTGACAGCTTAGAAGAAAATTGTCCAACTCCTTCCACCCACCAATACTGGTGGACGAAATTTTGATCCAAGCAAGAAATGTGCTTATCATTCTGGATCTCCAGGCCATGACACACAAGACTATTGATCTCTCAAACATAAAATCCAAGACTTGATCGACAACGGATAGATTATGGTAACAAAGGCTGAGCAACTACATGTGAAGGACAATCTGTTGGGTTTGTACGTAACACAATCATGCAATCAAATCACATAAATAGGGCAGAAGCGTAAAAACTAGGTTTTCAAAAATTTATACAAACCCATTACCATGATCATTCTTGTGCATCAATTATCAGTGAATGAAGAAGGAGAAAAACAGAATTATACCTTTGAAGATCCAAGCTTCCTCAGGTACAAGTTCTACTCCTTTGATTCATTTGATTCCTCTATAGTGGCTCCTTCCCTTGATCAATGTCAGCCACCCAAATGTTTGGCCTCTAACGGTGATCCACCAAGGAAGATGAAGAACTCAGTAAGATGGGTTATTGGCTTAACCCTTGTTTCTATCTCTATAGAATATGTGTACTCCCAACTCTTGAAAAATTCACGTACCTTATTTCTGATATAAGACTCTCTTATATAGATATTAGGTTAACCCTCCTAATCCAATTAGAATAGGGTTTTATTTAATTAATTAATTAATACTTTTAATTAATTTATATCCTAATCTTTATTAGGATTGAGAGAGAGTACTGATATTATATTAATTCCTAAACTCCTTTAGAATTAAAATAATAATAATAATAATATTAATAAGACTCCTCTTATTAATTTATATTTAATATTTCTAAAATATTAAATAATAAACATTAAGCTATTTAATTTATTCTATCATCATAGATTAAATTAATTATACTTAATGCATTATTACTATCATGCCATTTTCTTCTTAAATAATTCTTCTTCCTTTTATGGCGTGACCCTTTAGGTTCTCCATATTAAACCGGTTGTGAATAAATCAATTAGAACAATTCTAATCTTATTTAAATAAAAAAATTAAACTAATAATCTATTTAAATAAATAACATTTATTCTACAATAGGGATAAGCCTCCCTAGCGATCAACGACTTTCCAGATAATATAGATTTCAACATTAATCATAAAAGAACCTGTGAGTTAATAGTTACCGTACAATTCAATCCTTCCACCATACAATGTCCCAATTAAATATAAGACATGGATTTACTGTCAAGTCTTAATTTATTTAATCTTACGTATTTCGATTAGAAAATGCACAACTCCAAATAATGCAAATTAAAAACCTCTTTCTAATTTCATTCTACCTTGGCCAAGGATTCCTGGGTTGTCATTTAACGAATCACATAGGACATATCTCCTCTTTTACTAGAGGTGGTAGATTCTTTATTGATCATTCATTATCTCCATATATAACTCATTACACCCAAGCATACCCTATATATGCCTTAAAAGGCCTTAAGGAATTAGGCAAAGTATAATTTGTTACATACAAGATACTATGATGATCTCAAGTCCAAGGATCACATGTACTACTATCACATTAGGAATTCCTATTGACAGGCGAATAAAACTCCATTAGGTATTCCATAGCGAGTCACGTTTAGTGAACTTATTCTCCAATAAGCACCTACATACTTGCTTTAGTGTCTCCACACAAATGACCATGAGATCAGTCATCCTCATCCAATGAGCAAGCAACATATGTACCAATCTATCCGGATTTACTAATCCCCATTTTAGTAATCCCACAATTGGGAACTATTTTAGTTTTTAAGCTTTCTAAGAATTTAGATCTCATTATCATGATCTCATCATGATTCTAAAAGCATTGCTTAAAACTATGGGTTATTTACATATTATAAAAACAGCACCATGTAGATAATTATATGCCTTAAATGAATATTTTATTAATAAATAAATAAGATTGTTTACAAAGTATGTGCTTTATCATCATACATGATTGGCTTGTATGCACACTACTATCAATCTCCCACTTGCACTAAAGCCAATCGCCATGGTATCTCATACCCATCTTCTCTAAGTGACAATCAAACTGCTGTTGTGTTAAAGCTTTAGTAAATGGATCTGCAATGTTGTCTTGAGAGTCTACACTCTCCTCTTTCAATGATTTCTTTAATCAAAGTGCCGCAACACATGTTTAGATTTAAGATGAGACTTAAAAACTATTCCTAGTTCTGTAATGAACTTTTCATCCGAAACATCAACTTGCAGCTTCACTTATAGTTATATACTCTGCCTCTATCACTGAATCAGCAACCGTTTGCTGCTTGGAACTCTTCCAACTCACTGCACCTCCGTTCAAGGTAAACACATACCCTGAAACAGATTTACTATCATCTTGGTCTGTTTGAAAACTTGAGTCCGTGAATCCCTCGAGTTTTAATTCTGACCCACCGTAGACAAGAAAAATATCTTTAGTCCTTCTTAAGTACTTTAGGATATTTTTCACTGCCTTCCAGTGCTCTTCTCCTAGATTCGACTGGTATCTATTTGTTACACTAAGTGCGTGAGCAACATCCGGTCTAGTACATATCATACCGGATATGATAGATCCTATTGCAGAAGCATAAGGGATCTTACTCATACGGCCTCTCACCCTAGGTGTCTTTGGGGCCTGTTTCTTGGAGAGATTTATTCCATGGCTCATCGGCATGAGACCTCTTTTGGAATCTTCCATGCTAAACCTCTTTAGCATCGTATCAATGTACGTTCCTTGGGATAAGCCGAGCATCCTTTTAGATCTATCTCTATAGATCTTTATCCCCAAAATATAGGATGCTTCACCCAAGTCCGTTATGGAGAAATTTTTAGATAACCAGATTTGAATGGATTGTAACATAGGAATGTCATTCCCTATAAGTAATATATCATCAACATATAATACAAGGAATGATACTGCGCTCCCACTAACCTTCTTGTATACACATGGTTCATCCTCGTTTTTGATAAAATCAAACTCTTTGATTGTCTCATCAAAACGAATGTTCCATCTACGAGAAGCTTGCTTCAACCCATAAATGGATCGTTGTAGCTTACAGACTTGATTTGTTCCAACTTTTGAAATAAATCCCTCTGGCTATGTCATATACACATCCTCCTCAAGTTTCCCATTGAGGAAGACCGTTTTCACGTCCATATGTCAGATCTCATAGTCGTTGTAAGCTGCAATCGCAAGCAAAATCCAAATGTACTTGAGCATGGCTACTGGTGAGAAGGTTTCATCATAGTTAACTCCTTGTCTTTGTTTGAAACCTTTTGCAACCAGTCGGGCCTTATAGGTCTCTACCTTTCCGTCTGCTCCAGTCTTTTTCTTAAAAACCCATTTACACCCAATAGGTTTAATACCTTCAGGTGGTGAAACCAAAGACCATACTTTGTTTTCATACATGGAGTCCATTTTGGATTTCATGGCTTCAAGCCATTTCCATGAGTCTTTATTACTCATAGCCTGTTCGTAATTCAATGGATCATCATCATTCATGATGTGTACCTCATCGTCATCCTCTATAACGAATCCATACCTCTCAGGTATCTTCGGTACTCTTCCAGATTTACGAACAGGGTGTGGTACAGTAGGTTCTTCTACTTGGTTAGGTACCTGACTTTGGTCCGTGGTAACTTGTGGTTCTTGAACTTCTTCAAGATATATCTTGCTCCCACTGACCCCTTCATGGATAAACTCTTTCTTCAAGAAGGTAGCATGTTTCGCAACAAACACCTTTTGATCAGTTGGATGATAGAAATAATACCCTACGGTTTCTTTAGGGTATCCCACAAATCTACACTTATCGGATTTAGTCTGTAGCTTATCATTTTCAAACTTTTTGGCATAAGCTGGACAACCCCAAGTCTTAACATGCTTAAGATTTGGTTTCCTCCCTTTCCACATCTCATATGGAGTCTTTGGGGCGGATTTGGTAGGTACCTTGTTAAGTAGGTATGCAGCCGTTTCTAGGGCATATCCCCAGAAGGAAATTGGAAGGTCGGTAAAACTCATCATGGATCGAACCATGTCCAACAGTGTTCGATTTCTCCTTTCAGATACTCCATTTAACTGTGGTGTACCTGGAGGAGTCCATTGTGAGATTATACCATTTTCTCTGAGACAATTGAGAAACTCACTGCTTAAGTATTCTCCACCTCGATCTGATCGAAGTATCTTAATACTCTTGCCCGTTTGTTTCTCTACTTCACTTCTGAACTCTTTGAACTTTTCAAATGATTCTGATTTGTATTTCATTAAATACACATATCCAAATCTTGAGTGATCATCAGTGAAAGTAATAAAATAAGAATACCCACCCCGTGCACTTGTTGTCATAGGTCCACAAACGTCTGTGTGAATCAATGCCAATAACTCTGTAACTCTCACTCCTTTTCCACTAAAAGGAGATTTAGTCATTTTACCCATGAGACAAGATTCACAAGTTGGATATGATTCATAATCAGATAGCTCGAGGAGCCCATCTTTATGCAACTTGGATAATCTTGTTTCATTGATATGACCGAGTCTATAGTGCCACATATAGGTATAATTAATATCATCTCTTTTCCTTTTCTTAATTTGTTCAATTTGAAATATATTTTCTTGTAAGTCAAGTGTATAAAGTCCATTTCGCAAATTTCCAATACCATATAAAACATCGTCTTTATAAATAGAACAACCATTGTTCTTTATAATAACGTCAAAACCTTCCATATCCAATACAGAAATTGAAATAATGTTTTTAATAATATTCGGAACATAATAACAATTATTAAGATAAATGGATTTGCCCGAAGGCATTGCTAAACAATAAGTTCCTACAGCTAATGCAGCAACTTTTGCTCCATTTCCCACTCGTAGGATCACCTCATCTTTGTTCAACTTTCTACTTCTGACCCCTGCACAGTATTACATATGTGAGAACCACAGCCGGTATCCAATACCCAAGTAGAATTATGACTTTCAAAAAAATTAATTTCAATCATAAACAAACCTTGATTGGAAGTTGAAGCTTCTCCAAGCTTCTTCTCTGCTAGAAACTTCTTGCAGTTCCTCTTCCAATGTCCCAACTCATTGCAATGAAAGCACATTCCTTTAGCTGGTTCAGGTTTCTTTTGCTCCTTTTCTTTCCCTTTTCCCTTAGCCTTCTTAGATTTCTTCTTTTCAGAAGACACCTTGGGCCACTTCTTTTTATTGGAAGAATCCACCATCAAGACATGGTTCTTCTTGGATGAGAAGTGACCTTCTGCAGTTTTCAGCATGTTAAGCAGCTCAGGTAAGCTGACATCTAGCTTATTCATGTGAAAATTAACCACAAACTGCGAGAAGGTCTTAGGGAGTGACTGCAAGAACAAGTCTTGACTCAACTCCCCATCCATGACGAACCCAAGCTGCCCAAGGCGTTCAATCAAATTGATTACCTTCAGAACATGAGTCTCGACGGGAGTGTCCTCGGTCATCCGAGATCGGAAGAGCTCCTTAGATATCTCATATCTAGCAGTCCTACTCTGTTCACCATACAACTCCTTGAGGTGAAGCAGCATAGCAGGAGCATCCATTTTTTCGTGCTGACGCTGAAGCTCGCTATTCATAGATGCGAGCATGATGCATTGAGCCACAGATGCATCATCTTGCCACTTATTGAAAGTGGCAATCTCTTCCTCAGAGGCTGTTTCTGAAACAGATTCAGGGATAGTGGAATTTAGGACATAAGAAATCTTTTCAACAGTGAGAACAATTCTCAGATTTCTTAGCCAGTCCTCATAATTCGGGTCGGTAAGCTTATTTGCATCAAGTGTGCTTCATAGTGAGATTAGTGATTTTGATATTTTTAAAATTCTGCATGTGAAAAGACAACATTTTAGCAAACATTCATTTTATTAACTTTGCATACCAAAATAAATTTAGGTCTTTATTTTAAATTGGTATCTCCCACTATTTTCATCAAACTATATTACCCTCACTCATATAGTTCGGCAACATCTAATTAAAGATTAGCTAGTGAGATTAAGGATCCCATTTCAAATGTATATAACCTTGTGGATAGCACAACAAGCGATATACAAATAAATAGGTAGACAACTCTTGTCAATTACATCACCATGTAACTCCTTTTATTTTGCCTCTTAAATCATAATGGTCATGTGTGTGCACATCCGAACTAAAATGATTTAAGTTAAGTCCAGCCTAGCACTTTCATAAATTCAAAAAAAAAATTCGTCCTTGTGGATAGCACAACAAGACTAGATCGTTCAATTTTCTTGATAAGCATCAAATGTGATTAATTAACATCTTAAATATTCAATACTCGCCTTATGGATAGCACAACAAACTCATATTAAATATTTAATACTCTATTAACTAATCATGCTAGAAGGCGACGTTCGATATTCCAAATATCATTTGAACGCTTCAGACTTAATATTATTTCTTTGAGAGGTTTGTTATTATTTGTCTCATCTTTTTAAGCGCGCATGCACATATATATATAAAATACGCATCATTTTATTAAACATGCGAAGCATGTTTGTATAAAATATAATATATATAATATTTAGCATGCAATATAGAATACTATATTCTACCCGGATTGATTATGGACTTTTATTCTAGTTTGGTTCACTAGAGCCACCAAGTGAACCAAAAGGTCAAACCTAGGAGTGCAAGAATTTAAATTTAAATATAACTATTACATTTAAACCCTGGCTCCATACAAATGAGTCTTCACGCGTTCCTTGCTCCTTGGTCTCCAATTTCTTCAAAATAATTCTAACTATCTCTATTACATTAACTATTTAAAATTAAATAGAAACCTTGATCAGCAGTCAAGGGGAAGTACATAGAAAGGAGATAGAATTTACATCGAGAATAAAACTAGAGAAGACGAGGTACGCAGACCCCATTTTATAAAACCCATTCATTCAAGCATTCAACCAAAATAAAATCCAATCACATTGGTCATAGTCCAGAATCAATCCCTTTTATTACCATACATATCATCATACGTATCAATAAAACTTATTCATCTCATGAAAATAAATTCATTCCATATATGTATTAATATCAGTTAATGGGCAAAAGTTTGCTAAACTTTGTTTTTGGAAAAATAAACTCCTTTATTTCATTCAAAAATAATTCCAAATTAAACTCTTTAATTTTTGCAATTCTGAAATCTCATTTCATATAAAATAAACATCTTTATTTTAAACCTTTATTAATTAAATAAACCATTCATTTAATTAAATAAAATAAAAAAAAATTTCAAGTTCCTGTCTAGTGGCGCAGCTGCGCCAAGAATGTAAAGGGAACCGACGCAGCTGCGCAGCATGAAAACCAGGAACAGCACCCGGCGCAGCTGCGCAGCAATGTTACCTTGTACCGGCGCAGCTTCGCAGAATCTGAAAAATTTTTGTTGCCCAGAACTCGATCCAATCGCATATCATACATGTATGAAATCACATAGACTGATAATTAGCACAAGATTGGCTCTGATACCACTGTTGGGTTTGTACGTAACGCAATCATGCAATCAAATCACATAAATAGGGCGGAAGCGTAAAAACTAGGTTTTCAAAAATTTATACAAACCCATTACCATGATCATTCTTGTGCATCAATTATCAGTGAATGAAGAAGGAGAAAAACAGAATTATACCTTTGAAGATCCAAGCTTCCTCAGGTACAAGTTCTACTCCTTTGATTCCTTTGATTCCTCTGTAGTGGCTCCTTCCCTTGATCAATGTCAGCCACCCAAATGTTTGGCCTCTAACGGTGATCCACCAAGGAAGATGAAGAACTCAGTAAGATGGGTTATTGGCTTAACCCTTGTTTCTATCTCTATAGAATATGTGTACTCCCAACTCTTGAAAAATTCACGTACCTTATTTCTGATATAAGACTCTCTTATATAGATATTAGGTTAACCCTCCTAATCCAATTAGAATAGGGTTTTAATTAATTAATTAATTAAATACTTTTAATTAATTTATATCCTAATCTTTATTAGGATTGAGAGAGAGTATTGATATTATATTAATTCCTAAACTCCTTTAGAATTAAAATAATAATAAAAATAATATTAATATTAATAAGACTCCTCTTATTAATTTATATTTAATATTTCTAAAATATTAAATAATAAATATTAAGCTATTTAATTTATTCTATCATCATAGATTAAATTAATTATACTTAATGCATTATTACTATCATGCCATTTTCTTCTTAAATAATTCTTCTTCCTTTTATGGTGTGACCCTTTAGGTTCTCCATATTAAACCGGTTGTGAATAAATCAATTAGAACAATTCTAATCTTATTTAAATAAACAAATTAAACTAATAATCTATTTAAATAAATAACATTTATTCTACAATAGGGATAAGCCTCCCTAGCGATCAACGACTTTTCAGATAATATAGATTTCAACATTAATCATAAAAGAACCTGTGAGTTAATAGTTACCGTAAAATTCAATCCTTCCACCATACAATGTCTCAATTAAATATAAGACATGGATTTACTGTCAAGTCTTAATTTATTTAATCATATGTATTTCGATTAGAAAATGCACAACTCCAAATAATGCAAATTAGAAACCTCTTTCTAATTTCATTCTACCTTGGCCAAGGATTCCTGGGTTGTCATTTAACGAATCACATAGGACATATCTCCTCTTTTACTAGAGGTGGTAGATTCTTTATTGATCATTCATTATCTCCATATGTAACTCATTACACCCAAGCATACCCTATATATGCTTTAAAAGGCCTTAAGGAATTAGTCAAAGTATAATTTGTTACATACAAGATACTATGATGATCTCAAATCCAAGGATCACATGTACTACTATCACATTAGGAATTCCTATTGACAGGCGAGTAAAACTCCATTAGGTATTCCATAGTGAGTCACGTTCAGTGAACTTATTCTCTAATAAGCACCTACATACTTGCTTTAGTGTCTCCACACAAATGACCATGAGATCAGTCATCCTCATCCAATGAGCAAGCAACATATGTACCAATCTATCCGGATTTACTAATCCCCATTTTAGTAATCTCACAATTGGGAACTATTTTAGTTTTTAAGCTTTCTAAGAATTTAGATCTCATTATCATGATCTCATCATGATTCTAAAAGCATTGCTTAAAACTATGGGTTATTTACATATTATAAAAACAGCACCATGTAGATAATTATATGCCTTAAATGAATATTTTATTAATAAATAAATAAGATTGTTTACAAAGTATGTGCTTTATCATCATACATGATTGGCTTGTATGCACACTACTATCACAATCCCCTTCCTCAACACAAAGAGGAGAGTGTCAACATGATCAGTATAAAAAATGGAGGAGGATCCAAATACCTCCAATATACCAGAGAATCCACTCCATCCAGCAACAACAGCCTAGACAGTTGGGATGTTTCAGAAAGAAGGTTCCTAATAGAGCAGGAAATAAAATCTATGAAGGATTAAATCGAACAATTAGCAGAACTGGTCGTTCACCAGCATCAGATCACTAGGAAGATGATCAAACGGGCCAACCAGTCTGATATAGATCGTCCTTCCACACTTGAGATTAATCCCATGAGGGATCATAGCCGGTCTCATGACCATGAACCCTGGACTGACAAGGGGGTCGAAGAAGCGAGTGTCCAAATTAGTAGGAAATTCCTATTTCAGAGAAACTTCACCAACTTAAACCATTCGATGGAAGAAATCCTCCAAATGCTAATCAATGAGGGAATGGTTGTAGATTTTTTACCTTCATTGAACCCTCGGTCCAGAAAATTCAAAGCTGACCAAATTTCTCAGTAGCACTCTAATTCACCCGGCCATAATACAGAGGATTGCTGCGCACTTCGTAACCTGATTCAAGACATGATTAAAAGTGGTGAATTGATAAGAGGATATCAAGTTCTCATCCTTCCAGATGAATAAACTCTCTAGATCCCCACTATATGGAATCAGGGTACAGTAGCTGTCATATCCTGCGATAGGGAGTCGACCCTCACACCCTTAGTTCTGCTAGGGAAAGGGGTCAAAGAGGCAGAAAATCCTATAATGGTGGCTGCACCCGAGCCTTTGATCTTACCCTTCAGACCTCAATATCTAATTATCAGTCTGAAACGGGTCCCATGGAACTACAGGAATGACGAAGGTTCCACCTCAAACAACATTGCCATCGTACCAAAGGATAATCCATTGTACCTGCCTCAGCGGGTGATTAAACTAGTCATCAAAGCCAACGCAAAGGTGGATGATGAGAAAATTGAAGAGTTTCTCAACAAAATGGGACACATTAAAATCAAGGTGGTGCAAGGCTTGAAAGACGAACCTAAGCAAATGTTCATGCTAGACTTGGTCCTATCCTCAGTGGATCATCGTAACATTCTAGTGAAAGTACTAGAAGAAGCCCATCTGGCATATACCGTAGATTCTGAGAAATTTTGTCATGTGATGGAACACATTTTAAACATCAATGTGATATCTTTCACTGATGATGATATCCCTGTAAAACGAATGGTCCATCATAAGTCCCTGCATATAGCTGTGATGTCTTTCGGGTATGTAATCGGAGGGGTACTCAGCGACGAAGGATCATCCCTCAATATATGTCCCTACGATACTCTGGAAAGAATGAAGATCAACTCGAATCGGATCAAAACCAGTCGTGTGGTCATCTGAGCTTTCGATGGATCGCGGCGCCAAGCTATGGGAGAAATAGAGCTTCCATTGGAGATTGGCCCACACACTTTCTACGGGAGGGTTAGAGATCGCATTTTGAGGCGATTATTTTTCATTACTGTCAGGGGTTATTTTGTGGCGGACAACTCATCTACTGTGTCCTTCGCCCTAGTTAGCGCTACCCTGTTGTAGAGCGCCTTAGTGATTTTGATTGGGGTTCCTACACCTTTGCCTATTTTCTCCTAGGCATGCGCATACTTTCAAAGGGTTTGACGGAGGCTTGGTTTGGATTCTACTCATTTCTGCTGGTGAGTACATCTTTCTTGTACCTTTTTGATTTCAGCATTTATTTCTGTCAGTTTTGATCACTGAGGACTTTTGATATTGACATGACCACTTCTGGGCATTTGAGAGGCTTCTTTGCCTACGGTCCTGCCACTGCTTTAGGCCTAGAGACCTATCCTCGAGGATGGGATTGGCATCACTTGACTTCGACAGAGGTCCCTGTTGCTAAGGGATTTACTCATGCTTGCCTACAATTGGAGCTTTTGACGGCTGGATCGATCCCATGGGTTCTGTATACCTCTGAGTTTTTGACCATCGAATTCGAGGGAGGCTTTCCCACTGGTCGAGAGTTTGCATTATTGACCCGCAGAGTCTCGATTGTGACATAGGGAGGCTAGAAGCTCTATTTGGGAGAGCGTGTTATCAGGACTATTATGGGTAAGATCCGCATTCCCATTGTTCCTCCTGCTTGGCATCATTGGCCTTTGACCATGCCACTAATAGATATTCCCATGGAGGGCATAGATGGCTTCACCTTGTCAGATGGTGGAGTCCTCGCACTATTGGAGCTAAGACTCGTGCCACCCAGTTCATGGCAGATATGGTGCCAAGGTCCGTGATGATGACGAACTGGATAGCTTGTCTCAGGGTGCAGACTCAATTAGACCAGATTACAGATCTGACCCTGGAGTTGGATATGGCTCATTTCTTTATCAGGCACCTTGCCTTGGCCGAGATTCGTCAGAGGCATCTTCTTTTGACCCATCTAGCTCAGGAGCGGGCCCCTCTTCAAGTCCATTTAGTTGTAATTTTACAGGGGCAGATCCTCCCTTATACCGCCGAGACATGCCTGATGATCGCAACTTTGTATCTACAGCGGAGATGCAGCAGGTTGATCACCTAGACGTGGATTATCTGGATCTTTTTGGATAGCTATGGCAGCTATATTTTTGGTTAGCCACTATTTTGGCTATTTGGCGGTTGTGCCATCATTTTGATAGAACACTGTTTGTAGTTGGGCGGTGGTGCCTTATTTTCTTGTACTTCTTCATTTCGCTTTGTATTATCAGACAGGGATGATGCCCGCAGTAGATAGTTTATCGTAGATATTCATACTATTTCCTATTTATCGCATCATGTTTATATTTTTCATCATGCATGTATTATATTATATGTATGCATTTAGACAGATGAGTTCAGATTTGACCCCTGGATGGTCTTGTGGTATGGTGACACAGATGAAGTCATCCGCCATGAGCCGTATTGAGCATTTTCCACAGTCTGAGGTGGTTTCATCATTGAGGTAGTGGTACAAGAGCCTGCCCTTCTCAGCCAGAGGGATAGTTGACCAGATGTTAGGGCATTCGCTGGCCCTTATAGATTTTCAGGTGCCATATGGGTTTGTGGATGGCATATTATCCTACTGGATACCCAAGAGCAGGTATTTCACATTGGGTGAAATGAGCTGACGCCGACTTTGGAGTAGTACGAGCGGCTTACCGGTCTGGCTTTGGACTTGCCGTGCTCCCGGACTGCTATTAGTGATATGTGGAGACCATTCATGCGGATGTCCGATCTTCTTCTGAGAGTAGTCGCGGACGAGATCGTATCTGGATGTGGGATCTCGATTGACTTCTTGATCGATCATTTTGGGGAGCTTGACAGCTACGATCGACATGTTAGGGACTTTATTATTTTAGCAGAGGTGTGGCATCTGTCCATGATAGATATTCTGCTGATGTGCATTGTGTCATATGTCTATATGTCACTACGCTTAGATCACATGGATGTGGGACTGGTAGTTGTTGTTCGGGCCTTTAGACAGGGTAGCACTATTATCCCGATGATATTAGATGAGACGCTGCGGTCAGCCACTTATTGTATTACCCACCCGGAGGGGTTCTTCTGAGGTAGCTCAGTTTTGCTGTATGTATGGTTGATGTCCCATATCCGAACGATCGGATTTTTCAGGCCTCATGGATATTGCTTTACCCGCGAGGTAGCCACATCTTACTCTTTTCAGCCTACGAAGTGTACTGATGTTGAGACGTGGTCAGCATTTCTGTCGGATATTGAGCATCCATTCTTGATTTTTCCATGCTCAGGGTTAGCCTCCCCATATAGCTTCATTACTTATGTGCCTGGCTTGGATTACTTGCCCCTAGCGGGTTTGAGGGGAGTGACTACTTATCATCCCACGACTGTTATGAGCTAGTTTGATCAGTTCCAGAGCTTGCACCTATTCGAGGGGTCTGTTGATCAGAGGATGTCGGCGTCATCAATGTCATCGATCGATTTGATCAGAGTATATAAGTGTTGGACTCATAGAGAAAAGGCTGAGTTCTCCAGTAGCCATCCGGACCGTTATCTAGAGTACTCGGCATGGTTGGAGGTAGATTTGGCAGCAGCTGCACTTGTTCATTTATCTCTAATTTTGGATTTTGATGAGGTGGAGCCTATGGAGGATCATGATGTCTCCTACTGAGGATGAGCTGTTTGTGGGCTTGACAACTGCTTTGGTTAGTGACCCACCGACTATTCTTATAGGCACAGATTCGACTTTGGCTGATTCGCTATTCAGGATGACCTTTGAGCGGGATTTAGCTAGAGCGCAGATGCTGACCGCCTTATCTGGCATAGATATAGCTTTGGCTGAGAGGGACGCATTTTGAGTCGCTCAGGATGCTGGCTTGATAGAGAGAGAGGAGCACCGATCTTCCAGAGATGCAGCTGTTGTGGAGAGGGATGAGATCCGCTCAGCCAGAGATACTGCTTTTTTGGAGATTGAGGAGACTTTGATTGCTAGGGACACAGCTTTTGCAGAGAAGGATGAGGCTATAGCTTCCCATGATTTCCACATTACTGACAGTACTGCCCTTCGATCTTATACTCACGGCCTGGTTACCGAGATGAGTGCATATATTAATGCCCATAGTTTCACACTGTAGATGACTATGGAGGTGTTGAGCCGTATGGAGGCTGAGGGTATTGCACTTGCAGCTGCTCCTCCATCTTTCGAGAGAGATGGCATGGTGGATTTACTGGCCCGCTTATCCTTGGGTCCATAGACTAGCTTTATCTTTCCTGCACAGACTAGATCAGCCATTTTTGTCATGTACAGGATACTATGTATATCTCAAACATTTATATATCAGAGAAATATTTTTTTTATTCACTTCCCTGTTTGGAGATGTATTGTCATTGCTGAGTGATTACCACTTCTTTCATGACTTGCTGTTGTTAATGTATCTTGAGCTTCTCCTTGATGGACTAATAGTTGAGATGTCAGGGAGTATCTCAGATGGGCCTGTTGATCAGGTAAACTGGATAGTTCTTAGGTTTTATAGGGTTTCAGTGTCTTGGAACTGGTTTCTTATTGGTTTTTGTTTTTTCTTGAAGGTCAAACTGCGTCGTAAATTACTGCCTACGTACTCCCGGGTTGAGGGAGATCAGGTCATTCATAGTTCTGGCTTTGTATGAGAGAGGCTTGAAAAGTACTTGTCTTGGGTTTTTAGTTTGGTTTGATGAGTTTTTGTGTTTTTATTTGGTTTGACCACACCAGAAATAGCTGCCTATGTACTCCCGGGTTGAGGGAGATCAAGCCATTCATAGTTTTGGCTTTCTAGTGAAACCGAACCTGATTTGATTTGTAGGACCCAGATGCGGGTATGTATGTGCTTCAGACATAGTACCTTTTTATGGTGTTTGAGTTGATGAGTTGGGGAAATTCGTTCCTGTCCATTTCTTGTAGTCTGATAGCTCTTCCCGTCAACACTTCCTTGACAATGAAAGGGCATTCCCAATTTGGGGTGAACTTTTTTTTAGCTTCATATTGATTGGCTAAAACTTTCTTCAGCACCAAGTCATTTTCTTTGAATTGCCGTATTCGGACCTTCTTGTTGTAGGATTGAGCAATCCTTTGCTGATACAACTTCCTAGTGGAAAATGGCTGTAGCCCTTTTTTCATCTATCAGGGACAGTTGGTGGTATCGATCTTGTAACCAATGATCCTTGTCTAACTGAGCATCGATCAATACTCGCAAGGATTCCATCTCTACCTCTATAGGGAGGACTGCTTCCATGCCACAAACTAATAAATAGGGGGTAGACCCAGTAGAGGTGCTCATTGACGTCCTGTATACTAACAGGGTTAGGGGCAGCAGATCAGGCCATTCTTTGTGATAGGCGGACATTTTCTGCATGATCTTTTTAATATTCTTCTTCGCTTCGACAGCACCATTCATCTTGGGCCGATAAATGATGGAGTTGAGATGCTTGATGTGGAACTTGCTGCACATTTCTCTCATCATTTGATTGTGTAGGTTCTTAGCATTGTCTAATATAATCACCTCTAATTATCCATATCGACTGGTGACATTGTTTATGATGAAACCAATGATGACCTCTTTCGTGACTTTGGGAAAAGAAGCTGCTTCAACTCATTTGGTGAAGTAATCAATCTTGGTGAAGATAAATTGATGACCATTGCTGGCTTTTGGTTTTACTGGACCAATCACGTCCATTCCCCACATGGAGAAAGGCCATGGCGAACTCATGTTATGTAGCTCATTCAGAGGAGCGTGTATGGCATTTCCATATACTTGGCATTGAAAGCATCTCCTGACATGATCGTCGCAGTCAGTTTTGAGAGAGATCCAATAATGCAATGTTCTTAGTATTTTCTTGGCCAGCAGATGGCCTCTCATGTGTTGACCACAGATTCCACCGTGGACTTCATCCAATAGTCTCTGGACCTGATCTTTATCAAGTCATCTTAACAAGCCTATTCCAGCATCTCTTTTGTAGAGGGCATCTCCGCTTAGATAGAACTTCATGGCCATCTTGTGAATCCGCTTTCACGCGGGTTGCCTTACCCTAGCGGGTGTAAATCCGTATCGTAGATATTCCTTGATGTCTTGATATCAAGGCTGCTTGACAGGAGTTATTTCATTTGATACTTCTCCAATGTAATTCATGTATGCCGGGGCTTTCTGAACTGTGAATTTGATGTTGGGAAACCCACTCTTATCGGATATGTAGATTAATGAAGCCAACGTTGCCAATGCATCAGCGAAATCATTCCTACTTCGAGGAATATGGTTGAAGGTTATATCTTCAAACTCCAAGGATATTTTGATGAGCTGTCAATGGTAGGATAGCAAATGCAGTTCTTTGGTGTGATATGCTCTAGTGGATTATCTAATGACCAACTCAGAATCTCCAAAGACCAGTAGGTGTTTGATACCCATAGATTGGGCTAGTTTCAACCCAATTATATAGACTTCATACTCGGCCGTGTTGTTGGTGTTGCGAAATTGAAGTTTGGTAGCCACAGGATATTGTTCTCCTGTACCAGAGATAAGGACTGCCCCAGCTCCGACACCTTCCATGTTTACTGCTCCATCAAAATACATTTTCCATGGTTGGATTGTATTCTCTTGCTGGAGTTGTTAAATTGTCATGAGTCCATCATTTGGGAAATAAGTCTCCATGGGCTCAAACCCTCCTGAAGGTGCTTCAGCTAACCTTGATTGATTTTTGAGTCACGTAGACAATGTCGAATTGTTATAGGATCAACTGTCATTTGGACAGTTGACAGTTCAAAATTGGCTTGTTGAATATGTATTTAAGTGGATCCATGCGAGATATGAGGTAGGTTGTGTGCCCATGGAGGTAATGTTGTAACATTATTACAGCCCATGCTAATGCACAACATGTTTTCTTGATCAGGGTGTATTTCTGTTCACCATTGCTGAATCTTTTGCTGATGTAGTAGATGGCAATTTCTTTGCTACTATCATCTTTATGTCCTAACATGCAGCCCATTGTGTTGGCATTGACGGACAAGTACATGAACAATAGAACTCCATCCCTTTGGGGCATCAAAACGGGTGCTTCGATCAGCTGTTTCTTGATGGCAAGGAAGGCTTGTTGACAATCCTCATTCCATTTAGTAGAGGAATTCTTCCTAAATAGCTTGAATATGGGTTCACATGTTGCTGTGAGCTAGGAAATGAATCGGCTTATGAAGTTGATCCTCCCCAGAAACACACGTATCTCCCTCTCTATTCGAGGTACTGGCATCACAGTGATGGCTTTAATTTTGGCAGGGTCTAGTTCGATGCCTCTATTACTCACCAAGAATCCTAGCAACTTGCCTGCTTTGAGGCCAAAAGCACATTTGGCATGATTTAGCTTGAGGTTGTACTTGCGTAACCTATTGAACATCTTCCTGAGATGGTCGATGTGATCATCCTCCCTCTGGGATTTGATGATGATGTCATCCACAGAGACCTCTATTTCTTTGTGCATTATGTCATGAAACAGGGCCATAATGGCTCGCTAATACGTGGCTTCGGCATTGATGAGGCCGAAGGATAGTCATCTATAGAAAAAGGTTCCCCAAGGAGTGATGAAAGCTGTTTTCTCCCAGTCCTCTTCAGCAACCATGATTTGATGGTAACCAGCAAAAAAATCTATGATGAAATACTTTTCGTACTGCGCAGTATGTTCGATCAGGATGTGGATGAAAGGTAATGGGAAGTTATTCTTAAGGCATATCGTGTTCATGTCCCGGTAATCCACACATACTCGTACCTTCCCTCCGGGCTTAGGCATGGGAACTATATTTGAAAGCCACTCTAGGTAGGTTGATACAATGATAATCCCGACTTTGATTTGCTTAACATCTTCTTCTATGACTTTTAGACTCCATTCAGGTTTCAATCGCCTGAGCTTTTGTTTGACTGGATTGAAATCATCTTTGATGGGCATTCGATGGATAACACTGTCAGTAGAGAGGCCAATCATGTCTTTATGTGACCATACAAATACATCCTGGAACTGTGTTAGGTGTTCGATCAGTTCGACTTTTTGGTTTTATGCGAGGTCTAAACCCATCTGGATTTCTTTGATGTTTTCAGAGGTTCCTATGTTGATAGTAGTGGTTTGGTCGAGGTTTGGTTTGGGTTTTCCTTCGACCCACTCTTTGATCTCCTCGGGCACCTCATAGTCATCTTCCTCCTCTTGATCAATATTCATCAAGTCGAAGTTCAGTTCTACATCAAAGTCGTAGTTACTTTAACAGGTTGGCATCTCATCAGCAAAGACAAACATATCCAATGCTTGAGTCCTGAAAATAAAAAGGCTTTCATCTTAGATATATACAACTGCTTAAATATACATAGCATTATGCAACGCATAAAAAAGTTGCTGCTATAGATGTGCAGTCAAAAGGAAGCAGTAAATGAAAGCATGATTAAAGGATAGATGCGCTCTCTCTGCCCCATTACCCTTTTTCGACCGAGGCAAGGGACACTTCTTCAGTTGTCCAAGGTCAGATCTTCATGAACCGGGAGGATCAGGGATTTGTGATTATCTGCCTCGTCTTGAATGATGACTGAGACATCCTTTATAATAGGGTCAGGGTTTTTCTTTGAACTGAACCTCTTTTCCTTCTTGATGCAAGGAATTTGAATCTGATCCTCGTTTTCGCTGTCTGGGATCTCATCATTCATACCCTCGTAGTTTATGATGACCCGCATGTTAGCGAATGGGTCTCGTCCTTCATACAAGATCTTTTATTTTCCCTTTTCACTCTCTGCCTCGTGCTTGAGGGCTTTTCTTTCATTGACAGGTATAATTGGAGGAAACAGTATTGCTAATACCACAGTAAGGATCTTCCTCATTAGTTTTACCCATCTGGCATTAGTAAAGTTTGGTAGAAATACGGTGGAAGCATGAGCCTTGGCATGCTTATGTGGATTCCGGTGGTTTTCCCGAGATAAACATCCCAATCCTGTTCTCCCAATCTGACTAGGGATTTGTATCGGGCTCTTGATACCTTGCTGATTCTTTCCTAACCCTTCTCTAGGTTGGAAACCCAGGGATACCATTTTCTGGCCCACTGTCATTACTTAGGTGGAGACCTTAGGCTTCAAGGCTAGGAGCCCAGATAAATAGATACTAGGTATCACTCACCTCCAAGGCTTGAAAACTTGCAGGTTCAATCCCTGCATCCAGGCTGATCACTGGCATGTCTCCCTGTATGCCAACAAGGTATTCTGGTTCACCATTAACCGTGATGAGGTTTGAACTTTCTGGCTCGATGGTTTAGTGGAGATAATAAATCTACAACCATTCCCTCATTGATTAGCATCTGGAGGATGTCTTCCATTGACTGGTTTAAGTTGGTGAAGTTCCTTTAAAATAGGAATTTTCCACTAGTTTGGACGCTTTCTTCTCTAGTCACCCTATTGGTCCAGAGTTCATTCTCATGAGGCTGATATTGATTCCTCGGGAAAATGATCTCCGGTGTGGGAGGACGATCGATGTCAGACTGGTTGGCCATTTTGATCATCTTTCTGGTGATCTGATGCTGGTAGACGTCCAGTTCTGCTAATTGTTCGATTTGTTCTTTGATAAACTTCATTTCCTATTCTATCAGGAACCTACTTTTGGAGACTTCCCAACTGTCTGGGGTGCTGTTACTGGTTGTAGTTGATTCTCCTATATAACGGAGGTATTTGGATACTTCTCCACTTGTGGTGCTGATCATGTTGACATTCTCCTTTTTATGTTGTGGAAGAGGATTCTCCTGCACATGCGGTTGTTCTGGCTTTGTTACCACAATCTCTCCATTGTCGATTAAGTCTTGTATTTTGTGCTTGAGAGACCAGCAGTCTTGTGTGTCATGGCCTGGAGATCTAGAATGATAAGCACATTTCTTGCTTAGATCAAAGTTTTGTCCACCGGTATTGGTGGGTGGAAGGAGTTGGACAATCTTCTTCTGGGCAGTCAGAAGTTTGAATACGTTCTCAAGTGAATCCCCTATAGGGGTTAAAGTTCTTCGACGCCTGACCTCCATATTTTTTTTTGGAATGGAGGGTTTGAAGGCTGTGTTGGAGTTTAAAAAGGGGTATAGTTCCTCTTTTGAATGGGCATACTGTTTGCCTCACCCCTTGGATTTTGTCCTTGCAACACTAAGGACACTTCTTCATCTTTCTTTTTGTGTACCCTCTGGAATTACTCCCGTAATTTCCGGACTGGATATGTTCAACAATAGATATGAGGGCTGTTAGGTCCTTGATCATCCCGGATTTGAGCCCCATTTCTGCCATTTCACCGTGCTTGATCAATTCAGAGAATGGTTTTCCTATGCCTGCTAGGACCCTCTCATAATATGGCGCCTTATGGATGTCGATGAATGTCATGACTATCTCAGATTCATTCATGGCTGGGGTGACTTGTGCTGCCACCCGCCTCCATCGTTGGGCATATTCTCTGAATGATTCATTGTTCTTTTTCTTGATTTTGGTTATCTGGTATCTGTTTGGAGCCAGCTGAGATTGGAAGCTGTATTGACTGAGGAAGGCATGGGCTAACTCTTCCCAGCTGTGAATCTTATAGTTGTCCAGACGAGCATACCAGGCTCTGGCCTCTCCAGTCAAACTTTTCTAGAATAGTTGCATTCGAAGCTTCTCGTCCTCTACATAAGATCCGAGTTCTCCGACGAACACTTTCAGATGTGTATATGGATCTCCCAATCCATCATATTTCTCGAAATCAGAATTTTAAAATTTTTCAGGATAACGAGCCCCGGGGAAAATACAGAGCTCGGAGTAAATAACACTGCCGAATGCCCCAGTCCCTTTGATAAACTGGAGAATTTCCTCCATTTGTTGTACTTTCTTGAAAAGGTCACCATCTTCCTGTTCTTTGCCGAGGGTGGTAATTTTAGGGGTTTTGTTGGTTGTGTCCCGATTTTGTGGTCCAGGAATCTGAGTCTCGGCCTATTCGGTATATTGACTACCACTACCACCAGGTGCTCCTAGTTCTGTATGAGTTTAGGTTTGCTTCCCTTTAAGGGCCTTTCTTTGTTCTCTTAGAAAATCGGCTTGTTCAGCTATCTGATTTCTTAGTCCTTCGAACTCTTCCCTAGATACAGGGGTGGATTCTGTTTGAGCACTCGAAGCCATGTCCGTGGATGGATTTAGTGCTTTCTTAGACTTAGATCTAGTGACAGGACCAATTTTTCACCTACAACAAAACGTAGGCGTGTCAATTTCCTGAGGTAGGTAGGGATAGGATGCATGATGTGGTTTTTAATATTATCATGCAAAACAGAGGTCAGTTGTTTTGTTGAAATGATGATAAAAAATAAATAATGAAAACTGGACATTGAATTGAAAGAGGTAGGCATGAAGAAGCTTCCCATCGGATTTGGATAATTAGAGGCTGACCTATCTTAGGCTACTCTCACGGCTTTTTTTGGCATGAAGGTTCCCAGATCATCGCAATCTACTAGAGGGGAAATTAATCCAATTTTTCAACTGGAGTGAATCTGGGTGGTGCATTTTCATGAGCCCAGAGACTAAGCTGTCCCCAGAGAAATTACTTATCACCGACGGGTTTTGCCTCCTTGTGAGTGGAACACACAACATACATTCACATACATCGCCCTCACCGTATGTATATGATGACAGTTGGTGCGAAGCACTAAAAAGCAGAAAATCATTTATTCACATCCATTCAATTTAAAGACGCATCATTCACGCATTCATAAAATGTAAAGACGCAGAATTCATGCATTTATAGTTTTGAAAGGGAAATGCTTTGAAAAGATTTGAAAGAAACCTAAGCCCTCTACTGTCCCTAGTAGAGTCGCCACCTGTCGACGTCGGAAAAAAATCCGTTGGTCGGGTCACAACCCGGATCTTTCTCTCTTCTTAAGTTATCTCTACCCTCACTCTTTTTATTGCGAAAAAGGTTTTGAAGGATTTTTTAGGAAAAGGTCAACATGTATCATGTCGACGATTTGAATGTTTTACAGAGTTGCCAGTTGTTAGAATTGAAATGGTTGTACCAACTCAACCGAGTTTGTTTGAAAGAGGCCCAATTGTTGGACACAGTTGAAACTTGATCTTTGAAAACAAAGTTTTGAGCTTGGGGGCTTGGTTAAGTGTGGGGAAGGTGTTAGGCACCCCACAACACCCGTGTAAACACGGTACCGCAATTTTTTCAATATTTCCCTTAAAAATGAAATGCGTGTGTGAATGTTGTTTGAAATTTGGGCCCATGTTTGATTTAATTGAAAGTAATGCTTTACTTCGTGGAACCAATATACGAAGGGTTTGATTTGATTGTGCAAAAAGTCTTTGATTTAATTTGCAAAAGTATTTGATTTGATTTGCAAAAAGCTTTTCTTTTGGTTGAATTGAAAATGATGTTTTGAAAGCTGGTTATCAAACCCTTACGCTAACATAGGAATTGAAGCCTGTTGATACTTCCAATTTTATCTTTATAGCTTTATGGCTTGTATTTGAATGGTGATTTGTCGGACTGCGAAGCATCCTCGACCACAAAATATATACAAGTGTCGGTCTCCTCATGGGCATGAAAGCCATCGGAGGGACGCTGACATGGCAAACCATATTTTTTCACTGTGTTGAGACCTTAAATCCGAATAACCTTTTTAAGGTCTTTGCATGTACATTTTACAGAAAAACTGGCAGGGTGCATTCGTAAAGCGGAGTTTGTCCATCATGGGAATCAAATTCTGATCGATTTGATCATAAATCCCATAATTCCTAGGCTCACATGAGATTAGCCAATAAACCTACACAGTTCAAATTTGTACAGAAACAGATATATATCCCAATATGTCCAGAACCAAGGATTCATCAATAAATCCTAGTTCGCACCTGGTCGAAGCGACTCGTTCCCACTAGATAGCGATCTAAGCGACGCGAGATTGCTTTTGTGATTGAAAAATGCCGATTCATATCGAATGAATATTTAAAGCATTAATTTAATGAAAAGCAAGTAAACCAAGATATATACAATGTTATATATACAAAAGCTGTAAACGGCGATGGGTTTTCACACCAGTGCTCAGACTGAAATTACAATATATATATATATATATATATATATATTGACAAAAAAGTAGTCAATCAAGACTTGGAAGAGAACCCAGTGGTGGTGAAGGCTGCTCATATATGCATATTTATATATTAAAGCAGTAAAAAGGCCACATAATAATCCAGGCCGAACTGAAATGTAAATGTACAGAAATATAGTCAACTAGGGACTGGGAAGATAACCCAGGAATGGTGAAGGGTGGAAAAAGTAGTATAAAGGCCACAAAATAATCCAGGCCGGACAGAAATATATGATAGTAGTGTGCATACAAGCCAATTATGTATGATGATAAATCACGTACTTTGTAAACAATCTTATTTATTTATTAATAAAATATTCATTTATTATAGGCATTTAATTATCTACATTGTGCTGTTTTTATAATATGTAAATAACTCATAGTTTTAAGCAATGCTTTTAGAATTATGATGATGATCAGGCTAATGAGATATAAATTCTTAGAAAGCTCTAAAACTAAAATAGTTCCTAATCGTGGGATTACTAAAAATGGGATTAGTAAATCCGAATAGATTGGTACATATGTTGCTTGCTCATTGGATGAGGATGATTGATCTCATGATCATTTGTGTGGAGACACTAAAGCAAGTATGTAGGTGCTTATTGGAGAATAAGTTCACTGAACGTGACTCGCTATGGAATACCTAATGGAGTTTTACTCGCCTGTCAATAGGAATTCCTAATGTGATAGTAGTACAAGTGATCCTTGGACTTGAGATCATCATAGTATCTTGTATGTAATGAATTATACTTTGACTTATTCTTTAAAGTCCTTTAGGGTATATAAAAGGGTATGCTTGGGTATAATGAGTTACATATGGAGATAATGAATGATCAATAAAGAATCTACCACCTCTAGTAAAAGAGGAGATATGTCCTATGTGATTCGTTAAATTACAACCCAGGAATCATTGGCCAAGGTAAAATGAAATTAGAAAGGAGTTTCTAATTTGCATTATTTAGAGTTGTGCATTTTCTAATCGAAATACATATAATTAAATAAAATAAGACTTGACAGTAAATTCATGTCTTATATTTAATTGGGACATTGTATGGTGGAAGGATTGAATTGTATGGTAACTATTTACTCATAGGTTCTTTTATGATTAATGTTGAAATCTATATTATCTGGAAAGTCGTTGATCGCTAAGGAGGCTTATCCCTATTGTAGAATAAATATTATTTATTTAAATATATTATTAGTTTAATTTATTTATTTAAATAAGATTAGAATTGTTCTAATTGATTTATTCACAACCGGTTTAATATAGAGAACCTAAAGGGTCACACCATAAAAGGAAGAATAATTATTTAAGAAGGTAATGGCATAATCGTAATAATGCATTAAGTGTAATTAATTTAATCTATAGTGATAGAATAAATTAAATAGCTTAATATTTATTATTTAATATTTTGAAAATATTAAATATAAATTAATAAGAGGAGTCTTATTAATATTATTACAATTATTATTATTTTAATTTCTAAAGGAGTTTAGTAATTAATTTAATATTAGTACTCTCATTTATTCCTAATAAGATTAGGAGACAAATTAATTAAATGAATTTAATTAATTATTCCCCATGTGGTGGGAAGCCTAAATTAATTAAAGGAGTTTAATTAATTAAAAGAAATCCCATGTCTAATAGGATTAGAAGGGTTGACCAATATCTATATAAGAGTAGTCTTATAATAGATATTAGTTGAGGCAATTCTAATTGTTGGTGAGTACTCCTTTTCTATAGAGGATAGAAAACTAAGCCAACCACCCTCCTTCTTGATAATTCATCTTCTTTGGTGGATCACCTCTAGAGGCCAAACACTTGGGTGGCTAACGTTGATCAAAGGAAGGAATCTAACCCGAAAATTCAAGGAGATCACGAAGAACAAGGAGTTGAACTCGTACCTAGCTTCGTTTTACAAGGGTATGATTCCATAACTTTTTATTTATCGTTTTAAATTAATAATTTGCATAAAGGATTATCCGGGTAATGGTTTTGTAGAAAATATTTTAAACTTTGATATACCATGCTTCCGCTAATTTTTGCAATTTGATTGCATCACGATTTCGTACAAACCCAACAGTGGCATCAGAGCCAAACCTTTATGTAATTATTAATTTATTTTTGATTTCATATACATATGGGTATATATTTAAAATAATTTATTGGGCATAATTTTATTGTATAAAATTATTTTTTTTAAGAAAAAAAAATGACTTTTTTTTTGGGACGAATCACAAATTTTTTTTGGGTTCTAATCTTGAATTCTGCAAAGAAAAGGTGTTGTCTCTTTCTTACTCCAAAAAGAAGGTGACCCATCAGGAAATGACTCTTTTAATAAACCTACAAGACTCTTTTAATAAAAGAAGGTGACTTCTTTTTAAAAAATAAATGTGAATTTATATTATATATATATATATATATAACCTGATTCGTTATATAAATATATATAATATATACGGTAATATCAAATATATATATATATATATATATATGTTATATATATATATGATATATTTATATAATATATTCTAAATAATTTTATAATTAAAATAAAGAGTTTATTTTAATCTTGAAATTGGATTTCATGCAATTTAAAATTGCCCATTAAATGATACTCATATATATGGAATGTTTTAATTCATGAGATTAATATTTATTTATTGATATATATGGTGATATGTATGATAATAAATGGGGATTGATTATGGACTATTTGACCAATGTGATTGAATTTTATTTTAGTTGAATGCTTGAATGAATGAGTTTTATTAAATGGGGTCTGTGTACCTCGTCTTCTCTAATTTTTTTTCTTGATGTAAAATTCTATCTCCCTCCTATGTACTTCCCCTTGACTGCTGATCAAGGTTTCTATTTAAATTAAATAGTTTAATGTAATAAAAATAGTTAGAATTATCTTGAAGAAATTAGAGACCAATGAGCAAGGAGCGCGTGAAGACCCGTTTGTATGGAGCCCGGGTTTAAATGTAATAGTTATATTTAAATTTAAATTCTTACACTCTTAGGTTTGACCTTTTGGTTCACTTGGTGGCTCTAGTGAACCAAACTAGAATAAAAGTCCATAATCAATCCGGGTAGAATATAATATTCTATATTGCATGCTAAATATTATATATATTATATTTTATGCAAACATGTTTCGCATGTTTAATAAAATAATGCGTATTTTATATATATATATATATATATATGTGTGTGTGTGTGTGTGTGTGTGTGTGTGTGTGTGCATGCGCGCTAAATAAGATGAGACAAATAATAACAAATCCCTCAAAGAAATAATATTAAGTCCGAAGCAATCAAATGATATTTGAAATATCGAACGTCGCCTTCTAGCATGATAAATTAATAGAGTATTAAATATTTAATATGAGCTTGTTGTGCTATGCACAAGGCGAGTATTGCATATTTAAGATATTAATTAATCACATTTGATGCTTATCAAGAAAATTTAACGATCTAGTCTTGTTGTGCTATCCACAAGGACGAACATTTTTCTTTTTTAAATTTATGGAAGTGCTAGGCTGGACTTAACTTAAATTATTTTAGTTCGGATGTGCACACACTTGACCATTATGATTTAAGAGGTAAAATAAAAGGAGTTATATAGTGATGTAATTGACAAGAGTTGTCTACCTATTTATTTGTATATCGCTTGTTGTGCTATCCACAAGGTTATATACATTTAAAATAGGATCCTTATTCTCACTAGCAAATCTTTAATTAGATGCTGCCGAACTATATAAGTGAGGGTAATATAGTTTGATAAAAATAGTGGGAGATACCAATTTAAAATAAAGACCTAAATTTATTTTGGTATGCAAAATTAATAAAATGAATGTTTGCTAAAATGTTGTTTTTCACATGGAGAATTTTTAAAATGTCCAAATCACTAATTTCACTGCGAAGCATACTTGATGCTAATACGTTTACCGGACCAAATTATACGTACTGGCTAAGAAATCTGAGAATAGTTCTCACTGCTGAAAAGATTTCTTATGTCCTAAACTCACCTGTCCTTGGAACTGTTCCAGAAACAGCCTCTGAGGAAGAGATTGCCACCATTGTAAAGTGGCAAGATGATGCATCTGTGGCTCAATGCATCATGCTCGCATCCATGAATAACGAGCTTCAGCGTCAGCACAAAAACATGGATGCTCCTACTATGTTGATTCACCTCAAGGAGTTGTATGGTGAACAAAGTAGGACTGCTAGATATGAGATATCTAAGGAGCTCTTCCGATCTCGGATGACCAAGGGCAAAGTGAACATACAGGAACAAAAGAAATCTGATCCAGCTAGCGAAGGAATGTGCTTCCATTGCAACGAGTCGGGTCATTGGAAGAGGAACTGCAAGAAGTTTCTGGCAAAGAAGAAGCTTGGAGAAGCTTCGACTTCCAATCAAGGTTTGTTCATGATTGAAATTAATTTTTTAAAAAGTCAAAATTCTACTTGGGTATTGGATACTGGCTGTGGTTCTCACATATGTAATAATGTGAAGGGACTGGTCAGAAGTAGAAAGCTGAACAATGATGAGGTGTTCCTACGAGTGGGGAATGGAGCAAAGGTTGCTGCATTAGCTGTAGGAACTTATTATTTAGCAATGCCTTCGGGCAAGTCCATTTATCTTAATAATTGTTATTATGTTCCGAATATTATTAAAAACATTATTTTAATTTCTGTATTGGATATGGAAGGATTTAACGTTATTATAAAGAACAATAGTTGTTCTATTTATAAAGACGATGTTTTATATGGTGTTGGAAATTTGCGAAATGGACTTTATACACTTGACTTACAAGAAAATATTTTTCAAATTGAACAAACTAAGAAAAGGAAAAGAGATGATATTAATTATACCTACATGTGGCACTGTAGACTCGGTCATATCAATGAAACAAGATTATCTAAGTTGCATAAAGATGGGCTCCTTGAGTTATCTGATTAAGAATCATATCCAACTTGTGAATCTTGTCTCATGGGTAAAATGACTAAATCTCCTTTTAGTGGAAAAGGAGCAAGAGTTACAGAGTTGTTGGGATTGATTCACACAGACGTTTGTGGACCTATGACAACAAGTGCACGGGGTGGGTATTCTTATTTTATTACTTTCACCGATGATCACTCAAGATTTGGATATGTGTATTTAATGAAATACAAGTCAGAATCATTTGAAAAGTTCAAAGAGTTCAGAAGTGAAGTAGAAAAATAACGGGCAAAAGTATAAAGATACTTCGATCAGATCGAGGTGGAGAATACTTAAGTGGTGAGTTTCTCAATTATCTCAAAGAAAATGGTATAATCTCACAATGGACTCCTCTAGGTACACCACAGTTAAATGGAGTATCTGAAAGGAGAAATCGAACACTGTTGGACATGGTTCGATCCATGATGAGTTTTACCGACCTTCAAATTTCTTTCTAGGGATATGCCCTAGAAACGGCTGCATACCTACTTAACAAGATACCTACCAAATCCGCCCCAAAGACTCCATATGAGATGTGGAAGGGGAGAAAACCAAATCTTAAGCATGTTAAGACTTGGGGTTGCCTAGCTTATGTCAAAAAGTTTGAAAATGATAAGCTACAGAATAAATCCAATAAGTGAAGATTTGTGGGATACCCTAAAAAAACTTTAGGGTATTATTTCTATCATCCAACTGATCAAAAGGTGTTTGTTGCAAAACATGCTGTCTTCTTGGAAAAGGAGTTTATCCATGAAGGGGTCAGTGTGAGTAAGATATATCTTGAAGAAATTCAAGAACCACAAATTACCACGGATTAAAGTCAGGTACCTGACCAAGTAGAAGAACCTACTATACCACACCCTGTTCGTAAATATGGAAGAGTACCGAAGATACCTAAGAGGTATGGATTCGTTATAGAGGATGACGATGAGGTACAGATCATGAATAATGATGATCCATTGAATTACGAACAGGATATGAGTAATAAAGACTCAGGAAAATGGCTTGAAGCCATGAAATCCGAAATGGACTCCATGTATGAAAACAAAGTATGGACTTTGGTTTCACCACCTGAAGGCATTAAGCCTATTGGGTGTAAATGGGTCTTTAAAAGAAAGACTGGAGCGGACGGCAAGGTAGAGACCTATAAGGCCCGACTGGTTGCAAAAGGTTTCAAACAAAGACAAGGAGTTGACTATGATGAAACCTTTTCACCAGTAGCTATGCTCAAGTCCATTCGGATTTTGCTTGCGATTGCAGCTTATAACGACTATGAGATCTGGCAGATGGACGTGAAAACGGACCTTCCTCAATGGGAAACTTGAGGAGGATGTGTATATGACACAGCCAGAGGGATTTGTTTCAAAGGTTGGAACAAATCAAGTCTGTAAGCTGCAACGATCCATTTATGGATTGAAGCAAGCTTCTCGTAGATGGAACATTCGTTTTGATGAGACAATCAAAGAGTTTGATTTTATCAAAAACTGACGATGAACCATGTGTGTACAAGAAGATTAGTGGGAGCGCAGTTTCATTCCTTGTATTATATGTTGATGATATATTACTGATAGGGAATGACATTCCTATGCTACAATAGATTAAAATCTAGTTATCTAAACACTTCTCCATGAAGGACTTGGGATAAAGATCTATAGAGATAGATCTAAAAGGATGCTTGGTTTATCCCAAGGAACGTATATTGATGCAATGCTAAAGAGATTTAGCATGGAAGATTCCAAAAGAGGTCTCATGCCAATGAGCCATGGAATACATCTCTCCAACAAACAGGCCCCAAAGACACCTGAGGAGAGAGCCCGTATGAGTAAGATCCCTTATGCTTCTGCAATAGGATCTATCATATACGGTATGATATGTACTAGACCGGATGTTGCTCATGCACTTAGTGTAACGAGCAGATACCAGTCGAATCCAGGAGAAGAGCACTGGAAGGCAGTGAAGAATATCCTAAAATACTTGAGAAGGACTAAGGATATTTTTCTTGTCTACGGTGGGTTTGAATTAAAACTCGAGGGCTTCACAGACTCAAGTTTTCAAACGGACCAAGATGACAGTAAATCTATTTCGGGGTATGTTTTTACCTTGAACGGAGGCGCAGTGAGCTGGAAGAGTTCCAAGCAGCAAACAGTTGCTGATTCAGTGACAGAGGCAGAGTATATAGCTGCAAGTAAAGCTGCAAAGGAAGCTGTTTGGATGAAAAAGTTCATAACTGAACTTGGTATGGTTCCTAGCATTGGAGAAGCAGTTCCCATTTACTGTGACAACACAGGAGCAGTTGCACAGGCTAAGGAACCAAGGTCTCATCAAAAATCTAAACACGTGTTACGGTGATTTCACTTGATCAGGGAGATCATTGAAAGAGGAGACATCACCTTGGAGCGTGTAGACTCTCAAGACAACATTGCAGATCCATTTACTAAAGCTTTAACACAACAGCAGTTTGATCGTCACTTAGAGAAGATGGGTATGAGATACCATGGCGATTGGCTTTAGTGCAAGTGGGAGATTGATAGTAGTGTGCATACAAGCCAATCATGTATGATGGTAAAGCACGTACTTTGTAAACAATCTTATTTATTTATTAATAAAATATTCATTTAATAAAGGCATTTAATTATCTACATGGTGCTGTTTTTATAATATGTAAATAACCCATAGTTTTAAGCAATGCTTTTAGAATCATGATGATGATCATGCTAATGAGATCTAAATTCTTAGAAAGCTCTAAAACTAAAATAGTTCCCAATCGTGGGATTACTAAAAAGGGGATTAGTAAATCCGGATAGATTGGTACATATGTTGCTTGCTCATTAGATGAGGATGATTGATCTCATGATCATTTGTGTGGAGACACTAAAGCAAGTATGATGGTGCTTATTGGAGAATAAGTTCACTGAACGTGACTCGCTATGGGATACCTAATGGAGTTTTACTCGCCTGTCAATAGGAATTCCTAATGTGATAGTAGTATAAGTGATCCTTGGACTTGAGATCATCATAGTATCTTGTATGTAATGAATTATACTTTGACTTATTCCTTAAAGTCCTTTAGGGTATATAAAAGGGTATGCTTGGGTATAATGAGTTATATATGGAGATAATGAATGATCAATAAAGAATCTACCACCTCTAGTAAAAGAGGAGATATGTCCTATGTGATTCGTTAAATGACAACCCAGGAATCATTGGCCAAGGTAAAATGAAATTAGAAAGGAGTTTCTAATTTGCATTATTTAGAGTTGTGCATTTTCTAATCGAAATACATATAATTAAATAAAATAAGACTTGACAGTAAATTCATGTCTTATATTTAATTGGGATATTGTATAGTGGAAGGATTGAATTGTATGGTAACTATTTACTCATAGGTTCTTTTATGATTAATGTTGAAATCTATATTATCTGGAAAGTCGTTGATCGCTAAGGAGGCTTATCCCTATTGTAGAATAAATATTATTTATTTAAATATATTATTAGTTTAATTTATTTATTTAAATAAGATTAGAATTGTTCTAATTGATTTATTCACAACCGGTTTAATATAGAGAACCTAAAGGGACACCATAAAAAGAAGAATAATTATTTAAGAAGGTAATGGTATAATCGTAATAATGCATTAAGTGTAATTAATTTAATCTATAGTGATAGAATAAATTAAATAACTTAATGTTTATTATTTAATATTTTGGAAATATTAAATATAAATTAATAAGAGGAGTCTTATTAATATTATTACAATTAATATTATTTTAATTTCTAAAGGAGTTTAGTAATTAATTTAATATTAGTACTCTCATTTATTCCTAATAAGATTAGGAGACAAATTAATTAAATGAATTTAATTAATTATTCCCCATGTGGTGGGAAGCCTAAATTAATTAAAGGAGTTTAATTAATTAAAAGAAATCCCATGTCTAATAGGATTAGAAGGGTTGACCAATATCTATAAAAGAGGAGTCTTATAATAGATATCAGTTGAGACAATTCCAATTGTTGGTGAGTACTCCTTTTCTATAGAGGATAGAAAACTAAGCCAACCACCCTCCTTCTTGATAATTCATCTTCTTTGGTGGATCACCTCTAGAGGCCAAACACTTGGGTGGCTAACGTTGATCAAAGTACTTGTGGAAGCTTCGTTTTACAAGGGTATGATTCCATAACTTCTTATTTATCGTTTTAAATTAATAATTTGCATAAAGGATGATCCGGGTAATGGTTTTGTAGAAATTTTTTTAAACTCTGATATACCATGCTTTCGCTAATTTTTGCAATTTGATTGCATCACGATTTCATACAAACCCAACAATATATAAATATATATATATATATATATATATATATTGACAAAAATGTAGTCAACCAAGACTGGGAAGAGAACCCAGTGGTGGTAAAGGCTGCTTATATATGCATAAATATATATAAAAGTAGTAAACTACCTCAGATTTGACATCCGGGCTTGACAGAATTGAAAAGTTAGTATACATACAGTTAAATAAACACAAAAAAAGCCAAACCCAGACTGGGAAGATAACGCAGTCCGGCAAAGTTGCTTAAAACGAAGATGCTAGTGCACTAAAGCTGTTAGAGCTACCGGATCGTCAATCTGAGTTGTAGAAATGCTAGAAATTGAGTTTATGTATAGAAATATACTAAATTTTGTCGAAAACGGCCACGGAACTAAGTTCCGGGAATATTTAGAAAATGATTTTTGATATGCAAGTGTAAAACAGTGCAAAGAAGTAGGAATCACTTTCTGATCTTAAAAATACTTACAATGGACTGCTACACGGGCTTTTTGCCAAATCGCAGGCTGTAAACGTCAGAATCTATCGGTTATTTTCTGATATGTGGTAGTATGTGGGTATATCTACGTGTTACAGTTAAAAAATTTGGGTTTAGAAGAGGTGAAAAAGTTAAAAAATCAAATGGACAGAGGTTCGCTGCGTTTTTTTTTAAAATGAAGGGAGATCACCTCATATATATATGCCAGGGAGCCTCTGCTCTACCTACTACTACCGCAGGTAGAGGTGGGGCTCCCTTGGTGGGCCCACGTGTTCGGTTGAGTGGTGTTGAAGTATGTGCACTCCGAGCAACGCGAGGTCGAAGTCAAAACTTTCTAACTTTTGATCGGAGCGTTCGTTTGAGGCGTGCGATACCTTTTCGAAAAGCCCTCTCCGAGAGTGTCACAATGACATGGGATAAAACATTTTTTGGGTCCAAGAAGACGAGTTCATAACCAGGTCTTCGATTCCCCGCAGTTTGTCTGTTAAGCTGTCTTGCGCTATTTGCACTCTGGATCGTCGTTATGTTTCGTTTTGGCCTTGGTGGCATCAATTCGGCTTAAGTTTGACCGAACCGGCTTGAGGTTGGTAAAATGACCATTTTCCCCTCCCGGGGTTGACTTCAGTGTCGGCATGGCCTTTGGTTGACATCCGATAGTTTTTTCCAAGACTTCGATCCTATTCGAGTCTGTCTGTCCTCAGTGTAATCTCTGAAGCTGACTTGGTCATTCCAGGATATCTTCTGGAGATGTTGTGGAACTTCAAGTTTGTTCCCAAAATTGACTTCACTTCCCAGGTTACGACCGGGGACCACCTGTACCTCCCGGGTTGAGATCGGGGCTGGTCTATACCTCCGGGTTGAGATCGGGGCTGAGTTGACATCCCGAAACTAGTGTTCAAGGCTGTGGTTGTCCCAATATTGGTGACCGGGGTTGATCTGACGGTCCGATTGGAGATCGGAGTTGATTTGATGGCCCAATATTGAGATTGAGATTTATCTGATGGTCCGATTAGAGATCGAAGTTGATTTGATGGCCCGATATTGAGATCGGGGTTGATTTGATGGTCCGATTGGAGATTAGAGTTTATTTCGGTGGCCCGATATTGACATCGGGGTTGATTTGACGGTCTGATTGGTGATTAGAGTTGATTTGATGGCCCGATATTGAGATCGGGGTTGATATGACAGTCTGATTGGAGTTCGGAGTTGATTTGAAAACACAGTTTTACCCTCTTACAATGCTAATATCGGGGTAGGAAACTTCGAGTGTCTACACCCTAAATTAGGAAACCCTAATGCTAAATTAGGAAACCCTAAACCTAATTTAGAAACCCTAAACCCTAATTAAGAAGTATAAACTCTAATTAAGTTATCCTAAATCCTAATCATGTTAACTAAACTTAATTTAGGTGTTAATAACTTCATTAAGTTATCCTAAACACAAAAATCAAAATCCTAAATCATAATTAGTGAAGATTAGGGCAAAAATTAGCTACTAATTAAACCCTAAGTTGCTTACAAGCTAGTTCCACCACCTACTTTCGTAAATTTATCCAATTTGACCCCCAATCACCTTGTCATAGCTGCACAAGTTTAAAGGAAAGATATTTGTGGAGGCAAAATGAGAAAATTGACCTAAAAACCCTAACCTAGAAATTCTATAAATAGCAGCCTCAATTCAGTGTAAAATTATGAATTTCTTTCACTAATATAATTATATTATTTAGCAAAAGGATCCCTAGCAATAGCAACATCAGAATCAAAGCTTAGAAAGCCAAATTTGCTCAAGAAAAGTATAAACCCTAATTTTACATTTGATCTTTTTGTTGTTATGATGTTTAGTTATGTGTAATAACATGTTGGTTAGTGTTTTGGGTTGTTAGATCACGTTTTCATAACATCTAGATGCATCAAAAAGGTGTTTTAAGCAATTTCAAAAAAATATTAAAAACAAGCCTGACAGCCATATGTCAGAGCCTGTAGATCTTCGTGTGTTAATGTTTAGGTTTGTTAATGGCATGCTAGTTGTAGTATTACATGAGCTTAGTAATATAAAAGAAGAATCAAGTCCATGGGATTAACAGAATGAAAGATATAAGTGGTCAAAGGTCATTGACTTATAACAAAAATTTAAAATCTGGAAAACCCAGAAAATTTCCAAGAAGGCTCTGACAGCCATTTGACCGGCTCAGATCTTCGTCCCAGATGATTGTTAATCTATGAAAGTGCTATGTTTTTGTACTTTGATATGTATAGTAGACCAATACAGTAGTCTAACACCTTACAAATTCATAGGATGACTAGAATTAATGGTCAAAACCCGTTGAACATTCACGATTTAGTTTTCTGGAAAACTCAAAAATGAAGAACATAAAGAACAGTCTTTGACAAGACTTTGACCGACCTAGATTGATGCCTTAGGGAGTTACTCGGTCTAGACCAGTGCTATCTCGTTCAAGTATGACATATATACTACACACTGCAACAAATAAAACATCTATACAATACATAGAATCAAAGCTATTAGCATCACAAAGTTGTTGACCGACGTTGACCGATGTTCTGGGTTACCCAGAAACCCAAGAACTGCTCTGACAAGTACTTTGAGCCTTAATAACTTTCTGCTAGATGATGCTTAGAGTCCGAAATTGATATATAGTTGTAATGTTACATAAACACTATAACACTAAAGCACTTACAAACACCGAATCAAAACAAGCTGTGAGAACAAGCTTGGTCAAATTAGCCACTCGGCATTGACCAAGGCTGTTCTTCAAAGCTGAAGAACACCTTCAGCGACGCTTCCTGTCGCTGTAGGCTTTTAGCGACAGACAAAAATAAAAATAAATAGAAATAATTAGTAAATAATTATAAATTCAAATTTAAAAATTATTTTAAGTTATAATATTTAAATTTTAATATTTTGACATAAATTTCATAATTATTTTTATAAATTAATAAATAAATAAATTAATTAAGTAATTAATTAAATCATTTATAAATAATAAGTAATTATTTAAAAATGATTTAAATATTCTAAAAATCATAATAAATGATTTCAAAATAAAACTAAGGTTTTAATAAATAGACTAAGTAATTAATAATTATTAAGGTATAAAGTTAATGATTTAAAAATCATTATAATGGATAAATAAATACTTAAAAATTATTATAAGCTTCCGAAAATTATTATAAATGATAAATAAGTTATCTGAAATTATAATACAGTTTATAAATAGGGTTTTATCAAGTTTTTAACTTATTAAATATCCAGTGAGATTTTAGGACACCGAAATCATACCGAACATAGACCGAACGTATTTAGTTTGAGTAGTTAGGTACTGTTATCAATACTAATGATATCTATAAATATGTTTAACATATTTTAGGCATCTTAAACACTTCAAATAACATTAGATAAACGTTCTACGCGCAGGCAAGTATTCAAACTTTACCTTTTCATTGTACAAGTATTCTATTCATAAACTTATTACATTACGCAAGTTTTATATGTTACTTGAATACCTTTCGATATCTTCTACCGAACCAGATTGTTACTTATTTATTGAAAAAGTTACTGCTATTGTTTCAGCATAAATTAAGAAATGAATCACTTGTTCATATGATGTTGAATTGCTGTTTATCAAGCATAAACTGTTAGTCAAACCAAATTTTTTTGGTAAGGCATCCTATACTGAGTTGAATTTACCCTAAATTGGGTTTTCTATATGTGTGTCTATGAATAGACAATAGAAGTAGGATGATATGCATACTCCTTGGATACTGAATAGGCTGATCCCCTATCTCAGATCCGAATAGGCAAATTTCTAAGTCTGTGTGACTGACAGAAATGGTTGAGTGAAATAGAAATTACAGAAATGGTCGTCAACCCTCAGTAAAGTGAAATTATTGAACTATCGTTTATTCAAAATCAAATATTTTGTTATATAAACTTGCTGAGCATGTCATAGTTCATTCTTGCAAATTATTTCCTTTGCAGTTTTAGATGGTAATCCCGGCACTTATGGCAACCGTAATGGAAAAAGACCTTACGTAGATTAGCTTTATTTATTGTCTTTAATTAATGTAAGTCTTATAAGACTTTTTGTTGTAATAACAACTCAATGTTGAGAACCATGTAACTTAACTTATTATAAGGTATATATATTATCATTTTTTGTTTCCGTAATAGTGTATTGATACATATTTAGATGATTAATAGTATGAGTTACTCGTTACAGTATCCTTAGGGATTATATATCTGAGCGAGGGTATTGACACTATGGACTGTTCATGTTATTGCTAGTATTTTGGATTTCAGATAGATATGAACTACTAATATGAAAGGGATATTCATAGGATACAGTCTATTTATCCAAGTGAGGGTTTCCAAACAAAGCAATAGTTTTAAACAATAATTATTATCTATTATGGGATACTGTGAACCTTGGATAGATATGAATTATATCTTATTGAATATCTATAGTATTTAGATAATCGTGAACTCCAGATCGGATACCACGGGTGTATAGATTTGGGGGCGTCCCAGGTTGGTATCAAAGGTTTAGGCTATAGCTCTAAGAAAGAAGTAAAGTATCTTAGGATATAGTCATTGAGTCCACAAAAATATTTAACTACACATAAAATAACATTAAAAGATTTGTGTTAGATGTAGAGTTCCTTAGTATATAATCAAATAATGAAAGAAATTTCTTTTGTAGAAAATGGCCGATGCAGAGGATATGCAAATAGTCATAAATCCACCTCAGATAATGACAGAACAAGAAAGTGATCCTGAGGAAGAGGAACTACTGCATGATCAGGAGATATTAGAGGCTGAAGAAGGTGAAAATTCGGTAGCCGATCAGTTAATGAGGATTGAGGAACATGAGGAGGCACTCGCTGTAGTGATTCAGCAGGTTGACATCAATATTGTGAATGTTGAGTTTAGGGCACATATGGCTAAAGGCGTGCTGGAACATGAGAGAGCAGATTCCACCCGACTGAGGATGCTTCTGCATAATGCTTAGAAGGGTAGACATAAGGCACATGCTAGGTTAACCAAGTTTGTCAGTGGAACTCATGGGACATTCGATAGTCTGTAGAATTGAGTGATTAAATATCCAGTTGAAGATAGAAAGATTCCTTATCTCATAGATCGATCAGTGGTATGCCACATGATCCAGGATGCATATGAGGAAACCATGAATTTCTAGATTTTAGTATATGAATCTAGATGCTCAGTTTCTATTATAGAGCAGATTTTGTTGTGTTAAGCTAGTAGTAGTAATAAACCACTAGTCGAATATGTAATTTATCGTTTCTGTGATATATATATATATAAGTTCTATTTAAAAATATCAGATTCTTACTATGTGAATAATTGTACTTATATTTATACTTGGCTTTATTTTATAGAATCATGCCACAAAACAGAAGGAGAGCACAGTCAAAGAATGATGATGACTCTACCCAAAGTTTAGTAGACTTGTTATTAGGAGCTGTACAAAATAGACCTACCAACCAAAATAAATTGTTCAAAGACTTTGAGTTAGTAGGACCACCTGAGTTTAAAGGGTATCGAAGAACCTATTGAAGCCCAAGTCTGGATCATTGAAATAGAAAAGTTTTTCCTAGTAACCAATGTTAGGGAAGACCAGAAAATAGTTTTTGCAACCTTTTTCTTAAAAGGGGAAGCAAATTATTGGTGGGAATTTACCAAAAATCGTGCAGGGATAGAAGTTGTCTCATGGGAAAAATTTAAGGAACTATTCTTTGAAAATTATTTTCCCCAATCGTTAAAAGATTGTATGGAGGTGAAGTTTTTGTAATTAAAGTAGGGAGAACTTACTGTAGCCCATTATACAGCTAAATTTACTGAATTAGCACGATTCGCTTCGCAACAAGTAGATACTGAAGCTAGGAAAACCCGAAGGTACGAGGAGGGTTTAAAACCCCAGATTCGTAATAAGTTGTCTGTGTTTCAGCTTAGGACTTTCCCTGAGATTCTCGAGAAGGCTATTATTGTTGAGAGTGAGAAAACCTCATTAAATATCATAAAGATAAAAAGAGTCAAGGTGAAGGAGTAAAAGCAAAGGGAGAACCCAGATCAGGAGGGTTTAATAATAAAAGAAGGTGGCATACCACTTTTCCTAACAACTATGGGAAAAAGGTATCTAAATTCAACAACAATAACAACTTTAACACCAATATGAATAATAATAAAACAGACTCTTGTGTCAAATATGGGAAAATTCATAAAGGTATGTGTTTAAAGAATAGGTGTTATAATTGTGGTCAGGAGGGACATTATTCTCCTCAGTGTCCTACTCCTAATCAAAAAAAATGCTTCATCTGTGGAACATTTGGACATATAAGTAGAAATTGTCCGAAAAACAATAATCAAGGAGTAGGAGGGGGAAATAAGGTATCAAACAACAAACCACCTATAACAGTAGCTGGAGGTTCAGGTCGTCCAACTGCTACAACATTTAATATGACGGTGAGGGATGTTTCTTATTCACAGGACGTGGTGACAGGTATCATCCCTATCAACACTTTAAATGCGTATGTGTTATTCGACTCTGGAGCTACTTATACTTTTGTGTCTAAAAGCTTTTCTAAAAAGTTAAATATGCCATGTGAAAACTTAGACGAACCATTCTTCGTAGATATTACGAATAAAGAGAAAATACCTGTTGAAGCTATTTATAGAAATTGTAGTGTAAACATTAAGGGACACAACTTCTTGGTAAATCTTATTCCTATTGAGTTAGGTGAATTTGATGTAATCCTAGGGATGGATTGGCTGGTTTTTTATAATGCAATGATTGATTACCATCAAAAATGGATAAACCTTGTGACTACGTCAAAGTCAAAAGTAGTGTTCAACGAGAGTTGTTCACCTAAGCAGTTTTAATGTTTGACTATAATTCAGGCAGAAATACTACTTAGGAATGGTTGTATAGGTTATTTGGCCTATATAGTAGATACTCAAAAAGAAGGAGTTGTAGACACTCAAAATTTTGTTTTCCTATTACAAACCCTGCAGGAGGGCAAAACTGTCTTCTCAACCCCGGTCAACAACACCGGGATATCAAGTCAACCCCGGTCTCAATATCGGGACGTCAGGTCAACCCCGGTCTCATTATCGGGCCATCAGGTCAACCCCGATCCCAATACCGGGATGTCAAATCAACCTCAGTCTCAATACCGAGACGTCAGGTCAACCCTAGTCTAAATACTGGGCTATTAGGTCAACCCTGATCTCAATACCGGGCAATCAGGTCAACCTCGATCTCAGTACCGGGCCATCAAGTCAACCCCGATCTCAATACCGGGCCATCAGGTCAACCCCGGTCTCCATATCGGGCAGTCAGGTCAACCCCGATCTCCATTCTGGGATGTCAGGTCAACCCTGGTCTTAATATCAGGATATCAATTCAGCCGTAGTCACAACCCGGGAGGTACAGTTAAGCCCCGGTCACAACCGGGAGAACTAGTTCAACTCTAAAGATAATCCTGGGAAGCAAATTTAACCTTTAGAGGAAAACCCAAAGCATCACATCATCCCCAGAGATAACCCGGGAGAATAAGTCAACCTAGGAGATAACCCTGAGGAAGAACCAAGTCGGATGGGATCAAAACCTGGAAGACGATGTCGAGAAAGTAGTCGAAGATCGTGCCAGCACAGTAAACAACCCCTGGTGGGGAAAAATGGTCATTTTACTAACTCAAAGCCAATTTGTTTAAATCATGCCGAATTGATGCAGCTAATGTCAGAAAGAACCATAACATTGATCCGGAATAAAAACAGCGCAAGACAGCTCAGTGGACGATCTGCACTAAAATGAAGACCCAATTATGAACCCATCTTCTTGGACTCAGAAAAGGTTTTATCCCATGTCATTGCAACACTTTCGGCGAGGGCTTTCCGAAAAGATATAGCACGCCTCAAACGGACGTTCTTATCAAAAGTTAGAAAGTTTCGAATTTGACATCACATTGCTCGGAGTGCATGTACTTAGATGCAACAGGGCCCACCACCTCTACTTGCCACGTGGAGCTGCATGTAGAGTGGACGCAGCCACAGTTAGACCCGCTTCCACCTGGTCTATATATATAAGTGAATCCCCAGCTCATTTTCAATTCAAAAAATGCTCTGAACCACTGCCCGTTTGGTTTTCCAACTATCTTCTTGTCTTCCAAACCCAAATGTTTTCACTCTAACACAAAGATATTCCCACATACTATCACATATCAAAAAATAACAGGTAGATTTGGACGTTTAAAGCCTATAATTTGGCAAAAAGCCTGTGTAGCAGTCCATTGTGAGTATTTTTACGATCAGAAAGTTATTATTACTTCTTTGCACTTTTTATACACTTGTATATCAAGTTTCATTTTCTAAATATGCCCGAAACTCAGTTTCGTGGCAATTTTTGTTGACTTTTGGTACATTTTAGTACCTAAACGCATTTTTTGGCATTTCTACAACTCAGATTGACGATTCGTCGCTTCCAGCAGCTTTTATATACTTGCATCTTCGTGTTGAGCAACTTCGCTGGACTGGGTTATCTTTCCAGTCCGGGTTTGACTTTTTTTATATATATATTTAACAATATATATACTAACTTTTCAATTCTGTCAAGCCCGAATGTCAAATCCGCAGTAGTTTACTATTTATATATATATATGCATATAAATGCAACATTCACCATACTGGGTTATCTTTCCAGTCCTGGTTGACTACTTTTCTGTCTATATATATATTTACATTTCCATTTGGTCTTGATCATTCTGTGGCATTTTTATTATTTGTGCACCATTCACCATATTGGGTTATCTTTCTAGTCCTAGTTTGACTATTTTTTTGTCTAAATATATATTTACATTCTAGTCCGGGCCTCGGAGTGAAAACCCACCGCCCTTTATTATTTTTTATATATAATTCGATTATGTCCAACCTGGATCATTCCGGGACTTTTACAGCTTTTATATATATATTTCAATTCTGTCAAAGCCTGGATCATTTCGTGGCTATTTACATCTTTTATATATATATACTTCAATTCCAATACAGGCTTGTGAGTGAAAACCCATCGCCCTTTACAGCTTTCTTATATATATAATTTTATATATATGGGTTCGCTCATTTTTATTAAATTGTTGCTTTAAATATTTATTTGATATGAATCGGCACTGACATTTCTGCTGGCGAACTAGATTTCTTTAAATCTCGCCAACTCTAGCTTTTAAACGGTTCAAAATAGGTACAGACAGAATCGGGAAGCTAGAATGGCTGAGATTTATTTAAATCTAGCATTTTTCTAGTTTAAGTTATAAAAACTACCTCGCGGCCCTTAGATCGCTATCTAGTGGGAACGAGATGCTTCGGCCAGGTGCGAACAAGGATTTATTGATGAATCCTTGGTTCTGGCGATATTTGGATATATTTCAGTACAAATTTGAGCTGTGCAGGTTTATTGGCCTCCCTATGTGAGCCTAAGAATCGTGGGATTCATGATCAAACAGATCAGAATCTAATTCCCACTATGGACAAAGTCCACTTTACAAATGTACCCTGCCAGTTTTTCTGTAAAAATGTACATATAAAAGATCTTAAAACGGTTATCCGGATTCAAGGTCTCAACATAGTAAAAACATGGTTTGTCGTGTCAGAGTCACTCCAATGGCTGTCATGCCAATGAGAAGACCGACACTTTTATTTATTTTGTGGTCGAGGATGCTTCGTAGCCCGACAATCATCATTCAAATTGAGCCTTAAGGCTAAAAAGATAAAACTAAAGTATCAATATGCTTCAATTCCTATGTTAGCGTAAGGGTTTGAAAAAACTTCTTTCAAAAGCATCATTTCAATAATCTAATCAAAAAAAGAAGCTTTTGCAAATTAAAACAAACACTTTTGCAAATCAAATCAAACCCTTCGTATATTGGATTAACGATGCAGGAACATACTTTCAAATTAAACATAGGCCCAATTTTCTTCCTACAATCACACACACATTGCAGATTTAAAAGGGAAATATTGAAAAGATGCGGTACCGTATTTACACGGGAGTTGTGGGGTGCGTAACACCTTCCCCACACTTAACCAAGCCCCCGAACTCAAAACTTCGATTTCAAAGATCTAGTTTCGATAGTGTCCAGTAATTGGGCCTCTTTCAAATAAACTCGGTTGAGTAGGTACAACCATTTCAAATCTACAAACTGGAAACTCTGTAAAACATTCAAATCGTCGACATGGTACATGTTGGCCTTTTCCTAAAAAATTCTTCAAAACCTTTTTCATAAATAAAAAGAGTAAGGGTAGAGATAACTTAGGAAGAGAGAAAGATTCGGGTTGTGACCTGACCCGTGGATTATTTCCTGACGCCGATAGGTGGCGACTCTGCTGAGGATAGTAGAGGGCTTAAGCCGCGTTCAAATCTTTTCAACATTTCACTTTCATATCTGCGTATGTGTGAATGCTGCATCATTACATTGAATGAATGCGTGAATGTTGTGTCTTTACGTTGAATGAATGTGAATGAATGCTTTCCTGCTTTTTTATTGTTTAGCACCCATATTAGTGCTTCTCACCCATGTCATCATATGCATAACGGTGAGGAACGACGTATGTGAATGTATATTGTGTGATTCCCCCACCAAGAGACAAACCCGTCGGTGATAAGTAATATCTTCGAGGGCGACTAAGTCTTCTGGGCTCATGAAAAAGCACCACTCAGATTCAATCAAGTTGAAAGATCGGATTAATTTCTCCTCTAGTAGATTGCGATGATCTGGGGACCTTCATGCCGAAAAAGCCACGAGAGTAGCCTAAGATAGGTCAGCCTCTGATTAACCAAATCTGAAGGGAAGCATCTTCATGCCTTCATCTTTCAATTCAATGTTAAGTTTTCAATTCCAATGTAAAGAAGCACAATGTAAATATCATAATGAAATTTTACATTCCCTGTTGATACATCCTGTCATGTCATCCTGTCATCAAAATAATTGACCTCTGTTTTGTAGGATAAGATTAAAAACCCCTAAACATAACACATTACATAACATGTATATGGTTGGTGTCTATCAATACTAAACTACCTATTCTTCTTGTAAGAGTAGTCTCATTACCAGATCATAATCTAAAAAGGCAGAAAGCCTATCCACCAACATGGCTGAAAGTGGCCAACACTGTGACGCCCCCAAATCCGGGTTCCTCTCTTTCCTCGGATCTAGTGCAGTCACGATACTACTATCGTCGAAGTATTACATCTTTTAATCTTTAGTAAAAGAATACAACTTTGCTTATTATAATTTAGAATATAAATTCTTTCCATAATCAGGATCTCATATAATGACTCCAAACTTTTACAAGTTATAATCTTGGTCATTTACCATTCCTGTCTTATATCATGTTCGATATTATAAAAATGCGGAATAACTTAAACTTTTTCAATCTTCCTTAATAAAATCTTTTATTGATTCCATAACTTGAATCCATTACATTTTCCTGAATCAAACTATATCATGATTCACTCTATTCAGATTTCTGTATAATCGTATACATCTTAACTTAATATCCTCTATGTATTATCTAATACATCTTTACAGTACGACAAGCATTAAACCTCGTAAACAAATATCAAGTACAACTACTAGAACCTAAACATGGCTCAAGTAATAATCTAACCAGTATTCTTCATTGCAATACTATCTATCTTTATCAATCAAGAAGCACGAAGTCTTTATCGTAAGACCTTAACCTGCAAAAGTGGTTATTTGTAAGAGTGAGCTCGACAGCTCAGCAATTCTAACAGTTTTCATGCATCACATAGCATATAACATCATACTCAGTTCATGCATTTATAATCAATTTATATTTACTAAGCATGTTACTTCTCACATAAGAAGCATATCATCAAAGATCAACTTTAAATCTCATACATACCTCATATACAGTTCATATATAAGTTCACATCATCACAGCATAATATAATTCAACTAACAGTATTGAATTCATATATCAAATAGGAACTGAAAGACTTGCCTGATTCGTAGTTTAACAACTACGACTTAACTGCTTATAGATATCTGCACTTAGTGTAATCCTACACAGTTATATAATCATGGATTTCACACTCGTCAGTTATACACATCCATACATTCCCAATATAATAATAAGTATTACATTATTTTCTATCTTGGTTCTTAGAACCTTCGTTTCACTTTCTTATCGTATTCTTAGAATAACTATGTAAGTATAAGTATACTTTAACCATACGTACTTACTACCATTCTTCATATACACATGCCCGTCTACCACTAATCCATTTACATATAGCTAGTGTAGTCCACACTTGAGTTAATCATTCTCATATAGCATTACTAACACATAAGATCACAACAAATAGCAAACATACTCTTTTTAGCATTTTATAGCATTATTGTAAGTTAACCGTCAAATCGGATTCAAGTATCAACATGTGATCTTACATAGCACGTATACATATTAAAGGATACTTTCATGCTCGTTCAATCTTTTCACGTTCAATTTACATGATATAGGTTCTAAGTTAATACCCGTAAAAACTTAAGTCCATTCAAGGCTATAAAGTCATAAAGTCTAACATGCTCGCCTTTTAAACACATAGGGTATTCATATACTTTGTATTAGGCATACTCATGAATAATTATATCACATTCATGCAACTAACACCGTTTTCTTTTGAAAACATGCTTCATTTATGCTTCACTTGAATCACAACACCTAATCATGGTATATATACATGTAGGATACATGATCGAGTCTGCGAGTACTATCAAATTTGTTTACAAATATCAGAATTCAAATCTCAATATACATGTCAAGACTCACGTGCAAAACGTATACTTTCACTAGTAAATCTCACTAATAGGGTCTAATACGTCCATGCTATCTAGATTCATGTGTTAACATGTTCGACACGTATTTCTAAGTCATCTAAACATGCTCGCAAAATCAGAATGTGTTCATGACATTTACGTGCCAAGGTTCACCTTTAACACTAACATTTTCGTTAAAAATGTTCACTAGTGTGGTTTATCATGCTCGTGCTATACTATGAAACATATGTACGCAAGTCAGCATGCATTTCATGTGTTTCTAGGTCATAAAAACATGTCTCAAAAGTGAAAATGTTTAAAACAAATATAATAAGTCAATGTCTATTTTGAAACTCTAAGTTTATTGTGAAATCTATAACTTCACCATTCAAGCAAGCGATTCTAATATAACATGCTCATGTTAGTTTAATATACTTATATATTTATATTACCCTGCTTGCATGCTTGTCTAAGCTATAATAATTAGGTAACTCTTAGCAGATTTCTTAACAGAAGGCAAAAATTGGGATAGGGGACCGGATTATAACCAAGACAGGAATGGTAAATGACCAAAATTATAACTTGTAAAAGTTTGGAGTCATTATATGAGATCCTGATTATGGAAAGAATTTATATTCTAAATTGTAATAAGCAAAGTTGTATTCTTTTACTAATGATTAAAAGATGTAATAGTTCGACGATAGTAGTATCGTGACTGCACCGGATCCGAGGAAAGAGAGGAACCCGAATTTGGGGGCGTCACAAACACGAGTCAGGTTCCGTATCTCAAAAAGAGTTTGAGGGATATAAGAATCAAATAGCAGAGTTGGCTATCCTCCTAAGGGAACAAAGTTAAAGCACTCAGGGCCAGGCGATACCCAATAAAACCAAGTCCTCCTCATAGGGTGGCAATCAAACTACTGATAAAAAGGGGGAAATACATATCCCTGAACCTCGGTCCAGTAAAAGAACCAACAGAACCCCTAAAATCAAAAATCTCAGGGAAGATCGGGAAACTGGTGATATCCAAAGGAAAGTTTAACAAATGGAAGAAACCATCCGGGCAATCAAAGGGACTGGAAACCTAGAAAGTGTCACCTATTCAGATCTCTGCATATTCCTCGGGGTTAGATATCCTAACAAATTCCAAGTCCCCGTGTTTAAAAAGTACAATGGGGCAGGCGATCCCTATACACACTTGAAAGTATACATTGGCGAGCTAGGGTCTTATGTTGAAGATGAAAGCCTCATAATGCAGATTTTCCAAAAGAGTCTCACTGGAGAGGCTAGGACATGGTATGCCCGACTTGACAATGCCAAAATTCACAGTTGGGAAGAGTTAGCCCACGCCTTCCTAAATTAATACAGCTTCCAATCTTAGATAACTCTGGATCGGTATCAAGTGACCAAGGTCAAAAAGCAGAGTACTGAGTCTTTCCGTGAGTATGCCCAAAGATGGAGACGTCTGGCAGCACAAGTCAGCCAGCCTATGATAGAAACTGAAATGGTGATGACCTTCATAGACATCCAAGAAGCACCTTACTATGAGAGGATCCTAGATGGAATAGGAAAGCCATTCTCAGAGATGATCAAACATGGCGAGATGACAAAGATGGGCCTGAAAGTAGGCAAGATTAAAGATCTCATAGCTTTGAAAGTAGTCGCCGATCATATACAGTCTTGCAACTATGCAAGTGATCCCATGAGGATACCCAAGAAAGGCGATGAAGATGTATCCCTCATTGTACAGGAGCAGTCTAGGAGACCCAATCGTAGTCCCCCCATTTGGAAGAAGGAAGACAATCTGTTAGTTCAACAACAAGTCGTATTCAACCAATGCTAGGACAGAAAGAGAAAATTTGAAAGAACGGAAAATCTGGTGTTCACTCCACTAGGCGATTCCCTTGAAAACATGTTGGTGATGTTAATAGATCACAAGAAAATTAACGAACTGGCTCCACCTTTGGATACAAAAACAAAAAGATACAATCCTATCCAGAGATGTTCTTACCATTCAGGATCTCCAGGACACGATACACAAGATTGTTGGTCCTTGAAGCCTAAAATCCAAAACCTGATCGAAAACGGAAATATTGTGGTCCAACAACCTGACCATCCAAATGTCAACATCAACCTTCTGATGCCACATGATTCGGAGGGAGTTAATATGATCGGGTCAGGAAGTGATAAAATGCATTTAAATCATAAATACATACGAAGGATGGATGAATACCCCCAAAAGAACAGAACAAATGTCCTACAGCAAGAAAATGCAGAGGAGGGCATAACAGTGATGCAAAAATTGGATACGATCAAACATCAAGTTACTCAGCTGGCTAATCTGATAGTGTGCCAACATCAGGATACAAGGAAGCTTTTCACTCAACTATCAGAAAGCCAAGAGAAAGAGGAGGTTATTCAAAATGTAAGCATATCTCCCTCCAAGATCAGCCAACTCAATAAAGAAGATCAAAGCATGCTGAGTAGATGAGAAAGGGGGAATGATAAAATTGCTAGAAGATCTCGCCAAAGGAAAAATTGTCCGGAGGAATTCGAATTCCCAAATAGGAAATATCAAAAAACATTTCAAATACTGGCAAACCCTCAAAATCCTACCATACTGAGAGTTTGGGAGAGTAGGCAGAGAAGGGTATTCACACCTTTGGGGGACTCATTAGAAAATGTGTTAGCACTGTTATTTGCGCAGAGAAAGATTACTGAGTTGCTGCCTTCTGCGAAACTTGAGATGAGAAGTTATGATGCCACAAAGATATGTCTCTACCATTTTAACTCACCTAGGCATGCAACTGAGGAATGCCGATCTCTAAAGCACAAAATCCAGGATCTAATTGAAAATGGAGAACTGAAGATAGAAGTCCCCATGAACAAAAGAGGCAAAAGGGAAATAAGGAGCTTAAGATGTCCACTCGAAACAAGCAGTTCAAAAGAGGTGATGACTATGAGCACCAATCCTGGCAGAGCATAAGGTGGACCGATCCTAATTCTTGGAGTAACAGAGGAGACAAGAGAGTCGTCTAAGGAAATTCCTCCACCACTATCAAATATCTTGTTACCCAAAGCCAGCAACCACCTTCCTGATGTTACCCTCCTAGATGATGAGGAGGAGATACTGATCCTTCCTCGTGTGAAAAAAGCCCAAAAGGAAAGTTCCTTGCAAGAAATATAACAACAGTTTGAGAGTGATCTCATAGTCGAATCCTCTCAAGACCATGAGAAAGGTGAAGGAATAGAGGAAGAAAAAGGTGGTGAAATTCTCGAGGAAGCCAACCCATCGAGGAATCTAGAGTTCATGTGACACCCCCAAATCCGGGTACTTCGTTTCCACATGATTTGGTGTTCACTTTCTAATATAACATATATCTACCCAATGAATAATGCAAAATAAACTACAACTTAAATTAAAATAACTAAATCTCCCTTAAAACAAGGGTTACAACCTTCTCAAAATCAATCCCAGGGTTACTCTAACCTTGACATGAATATAATAAAGTGCGGAAATAAAACATAACATTCAATTATTACAATCATTCTCAATTAAATAAAAAAAACAAGTCTTCACTTGCTTTGCTTTCCCTTGCCCTTACTTGTAGACTGAGCATCAGTGTTATCAACCTTAACTGAAATTGTTATTTTAATGCAAGAGTGAGCAAACCACAGCTCACTGGAGTTTAACAATAATATAGACATGAAAGAATATCTTTAAGAAAATCTTAACAACTTAGCTTGCTTCAATAATAAAGAATTGAATAATAATTCTCTATCAATATTAAAATTTGGATATAGAATTTATCTGAGGGTCATAAGACCTTTGAACTCTTGTCCTAGGTTATAAATATTTCTATTTAAACCTTTAACAGTCAATAAGACTATGGACCTTAACTCGTACTTAGGGGGATCAGCCCTTCGTACCATGTATTGTGCACAACCATCTTAACGCTATGCGTAGTAACCTCCCCTAGTAAATAGGGTTGTTCAACTCAGTAATTTAAATTCAAGTCCGCACCAAAGAAAGTTTGGTTTGGATAAGCTTACAAGGGTAATTTAGAATTCACGTTCATCAACTAAGGATTAGTTGAATCGACTTCCAATAATTCAAAATAAAAGAATTATGAATTAACATATGCTTTAGAAGTAAACCTAAAGCATTTAAAATAATAATTGGATCTTACTTGAACAATAAGTTAAGACCATTTCAATTAAATAAACAATTGTCCAATACTGAAATGGAAAGGACATTCTCAACAATGAATATATGAATTCAAGAGATCATATAAAATCAATACAAGATTAGGGTTTAGAAAACTTGCGTAAAATTAACGAGTTTAGGGTTTAGAAGACTTGCCTCAAGCGCAAGCTACTTAACACAATTCACGTACTTTAATACTTCCTACACATATATATTTAATCACAATAACCTAAATTAGTTAACACGTAACTAATTCACATAAGTGGTTAACCCTCATGGTTAACTCACATTCTGATTAAATAGTAATAATAATCAACCATCACATAGTTAATTACATCACCTACATATTCACATAATTAAATTAATTATGTATTTAACTCAATTATAATTAAACAATTATAATTCAAGCACTTAATCAAATTATAATTACTTAAATTATCATTACCTTTTAAATTATAAACAATTTATAATTTAAAATCAATTAAACCACATTCATGCATTTATAATTACACAATTTATAATTAATCATGTATTTATCAATTATAATCAATAATTAATTAAACTATAACATGCATTATAATTACACAATTTATAATTAATTATGTAATTATCAATTAAAAATTCACAATTAAACATGCATTTATTAAATTATAATTACATAAATTATAATTTAAATTAAAATAATTAAACTTCTATACCTTATAATTTCACAAAATTTATAATTTAAATTACACATTTACTCTTAATTATAATTAATAAAATTATAATTAAGTAACTTATTAAACAATTATAGTTTTAAATACCATATTAGGTTTTCAAAATTTCTTTTATTTTCCAAACATGAAATTATCATAATCATATAACAACATGTTATATCATTCAAAATATATATCCCCTTATCCATGAAAAATTAAACTAAGGTCTTTAAAATAAACTGTACAAGCAAGCAAAACTCACTGCCCAAGCACTGTGCCCGGCGCAGCTGCGCAGCCAGCTGCCTTTAAACCGGCGCAGCTGCGCAGTGAAGGAATCTGGGAAGGACAAGAGGCGCAGCTGCGCTGCTCCTGGCCTTGCTGCCGGCGCAGCTGCGCAGCAACTCGGCCAGATGCAGACAGCCACGTTACTCTGCTTCACCGATTAACCCATACAAGCCAACAACGCCAAAAATACAGTATTATAGACTCTGTAAAACATATATACGCTATTACACATATATAAAGCATGCTTCCAAAATACAAAATCATTTAAACAATGATAATCATAAGTTTTGAAAATCTATTTTGGCCATTTTTATGAAAACTCATATTTTCATAAAATAATTCTCTGTAATAAAATTTTCTTACCAATTCCTCTTATAAAACATGCATTATGTTTGGAATTGAAGATATTATCATAACAATTCTAAATAGGCATATTAACACACAATCAAATCATAACTTTTACTCTAAAATTGGCCAATAACATACAAAATCATAAGAACATCAATTTCTCCATTAAAACATGTTTTGACAAAATTTTGATTTCTAAAAATCCTTGATCATGACATACAATTCATATAATAACCATTATAAACACAATTTATATATGTACATCATATTTGTATAACTTTCATGCTAAATCATAAACACAGAGAACTCATATTCATGAATATTATAAAGAAAACACATAGAAATATAATTTAATTGAAATAATACCCTTTTTGCTTAGATGATTGAAGAAGAAGATGATAGTGATTCCTTCAAGCTTCTCAAGCTATACCTTTTCTTTCTCTTCCTCTTCTCTCTATCTTCTTCTCTGTTATTTTCTCTGCTCTTTTTTCTTAGCTTTAGACTAACTTTTAGAAAAACTAACGTACTGATAGTATATACATATAATATATAACACAAGTAATATATAATATATGTAACTCCCATATAATAAGTATATGCACTAACTACTAATTATAACGTAAGTTACAAAATTCAAAAGCCAACTTGGCTTGTTTGGCTACAAGAAAAATTAAAAACTAGTTTTTATTAACTCCAAACATGGTTTAGGTAATTTAGGTTTAGCTAGTGTAAGGGCCCTCTTTGGCAACAGTCTTTTAAAACAAAAGCAAGGGCCTTGTTTGGTAAAAATTATTTTTTAAAAAAATTCCTTTTCTTTTTATTTTAATAAATCATTTGACGCATACTTTAATGTCACATTTTAATTAATTAAATATTAATCATCTAATTTAATCAATTAAAATCTAACATCAATAAATCACATAAAATTGCCACATAATTATAATTACTCGCTAATTATAATTCATGTAACACTTCATCACATAATTCATCTAATTTAATTATCTCAATTAAATTAGAATTATAATATAAAATTAATATACATTAATTAAATAAGCATTACACATTCAATTAATTAATATATACACTTAATTAAATCAGCTCCATAAATCACATAATTTATTTATTTAACTCAATAAATAAATCACATAAAATATTTATTTAATTCAATAAATATTTAAAATTAAATATAAAATCACAATCGTTACAATCTTCCCTCCTTAAAAGGATTCTGTCCCCAGAATCACAAAAAAAATAAAAAAATAAAAATAAAATCTCGTCTATTACAGTTCATCCCTTTCTGCGACGAGTCCAGTTTGAGCCTCCTTAAGGGATATGCTGATTCAGGAGGCGATCAAGTTATGGCTGGGATTGAAGATATTCATGACCAGGAGGTAACCTCTATCACAAGCTTCAAAGGCAACATAACCACTAAAAACTGGACTATCAGGCCTCAGTTAGCCAAGAAGACGTAGATCCAGAGGAAAGTTGAGAGTTCCAAGAGACGCTGTGACGTTATCACTTTATTAGCGTTATGCCTTTTATTTTCCAAGCATATAAAAATCAAAAAAATCAAAAAATCAAAATCACACAAAGCGAACTACGAATTACCTGATCTCCCTCAGCCCGAGAGTACGTAGGCAGCCACTCCTGGTGCGGTCATACCAAACAGAAAACTAAAAAATTCATCAAACCAAACTTAAAAGAGACCTTTCTTAAACCTCACACAAAATTTGAACTACGAACGACCTGATCTCCCTCTACCAGGGAGTACGTAGGCAGCCATTCACGGTGCAGTATGACCTTCAAAGAAAAATAAAAAACTAATAAAAATCAGTCCCACTACACTAAAACCCGATAAACCCGAATACTATCATGCCTCCCTAGTCAACAGGGCCATCTGAGATACTCTCCGACTTCTCAATGTCAATCCATCAATGAAAAGCTCATGACACATCAAAACAGCAAGTTATAAAAAAGTGTATGTATAGGAAAGTAAAAGCTAGTCTATGAACCCGTGGATAGACGGGATAACAATGACAACATGGCATCCCTCTCAGAAGATTGAGGAGCAGCTGCAAGCTCATGGACCTCGATTTCCATACGAGCTAGAATATCCACGACCATCTGCATAGTGATGATATGACCATCTATCATCCCGGGCAACTAAAGCCTCCTCAATCTCAACAAATGATACATCCCTAGTAGCTCGAGCCTCGTCTCTAACAGCAAAAGCAGCATCCCTTCCAGAAAGGGCTGTCAATATCAACGCTCAAGATTGATCCCTCTCAAAGGTCATCTGAGCTAGTGAATCAATAAAAGCAGGATCTGTCCTAGTAGGAATGCTCGGTGGGTCACTAACCAAGGATGCTGTCAAACCAGCAAACAAATTATGCTCCGTGGGAGAATCAGGATCCTTCATAGGCTCCTCCTTATCAGAATCAATGCTCAGAGCTGACTGGATAAACGCAACCAATGCGATATCTGCCTCCAACCATGCAGAATACTCTGGGGAATGATCTGGATGGCTAGTAGAAAAATTAGCCCTTTCCCTACGAGTCCAACACTCATAAGTCCTAGTGAGATCAGCTGATGACAAAGATGAAGCGGATACCCACTGATCCATAGCCCCCTCAAAGTGGTGAAGGCTTTGAAACTGATCAAACTGGCCAATGACTGCCAGCGGATGCTATGTGGTCACCCCTCTCAAACCCGCCAGGGGAAGGTAATCCATACCGTCTGCATAAGTGATGAAGCTATAAGGGGAACTAAACCCTGAGCAGAGCAAGATCGAAAAGGGATGCTCAATCTCTGACAAAAAGGCCGACCATGTCGCCGCATCTAAACACTCAGCTGGCTGGAAGGAGTAGGACATAGCTATCTCATGGGCAAAGCAGTATCCAAGGTGTCTGAAGGTGCCGATCGGACTCAAATACATCATGAACCATACATACAGCAAAACAGTGCTGCATCTAAAAAATCCCCCTGGATGGGTACTGCAGTAAGTAGCCGACCTCAGAGTCTCTGCTAATATCATCGGCAAAATCGTACAACTATGTCTGAGAGCACAAACCACTACCATCAAGCCAATATCCAAGTGGTCCATATATAGTGGCATATACAAATAAGTTGTGACACACATCAACAGAATGTCCACACGTGTAAACTGCCACTTCTATAAAGGGAGGATAAAATCCCCTGAATATTGCTCGTAGCTGTCCAGCCGGCCAAAGAGATCGATCAAAAAGTCCAGGGACACCACATGCCTCGCAGTAATCTCCTCAGTGATGACTCTGCATCTCAGACCAGTCATGGTCATGAACGGTCGTCTCATGTCACTAATAGCTGTCCTGGCACATGGCAGATCTAATGACAAACCCGTGAGGCTATCATACTCCTCCAGCGTAGGTGTCAACTAATAAAGGCCAAACCTGAAAAGCCTACATCCAAGAAAAACCATTATAGTCAGCGACCCATGCTGAGAGGACCCAACGACACCTCAATGTTGTTCCATCAAATCCGGAGCAAGTCTCGAAAGGATGAGACATCGATATATTAATACGACCAGTCACAGGGATCAAATGGCAATCATCATAAGATTCAACTTGTCAGCAACTCATCACTCCTGAAGTGCGATAAGACTTGATTTCCTCTGACCCACAGAAGCATATGGGATACTGGTGTGCTGTCGCAGACAACCAAAAATAAAACTTTACTGCGAAATATAATTATGTAGTAGTGCAAGTAAGAGTCGATCTCACAGAGACTAATTAATCTATTTTTATATACTTCGTATTCCAAAAGAAAAGGTTTTTGAATATTATTTAATTAAAATAAACTAATGTGTAAAATAATGTAACGAATTAAATCAGGAAAACAAACCTTGGGTTAAGTCAACTTCCACCTTAGAAACATACACTGATCATTGACTCAAGCATACACAATTAATACTTTGAATATTCATCGTTATAATCACTTCCATGTCTTTCCTAAATTTTAGTTAGATAGAAACTGTGACACCCCCAAATCCGGGTACTTCAATTCCACGGGACTTGGTGTTCACTGTACGAATATTATCTATCTATCTACCCATAGTAAATGCAAACCATGCAATAAATAGAATTAAATCCTCCCCTTATGGGGTTACAACATCTGAGTAATAAATAAAATAAATCCCAGGTCATACTAACCTTAAACATCTGTGCGAACATAAACAAATACATAAGTCTTACACAACTCTAATATAAGTCTGAAACATAAACACATAAAATAAACAACAAGTCTTCATCACTTGTTGACCTTGCCCTTGCCTTTGCTAGTAGAAGGCTCGTTGGACCTTTCGTTCTTAACTGCAATGTTATTATTACGCAAGAGTGAGCACGATTGCCCACAAGTATAATAATATGACAACAATATAATAACATGCGAGTGAATCAAAGACATCTGAATAAAGAAACTCAACTTTTGACTCAAGAATGAATAACAGGAATCAAAAGAACATCTGAGGGTCATAAGACCTTGAACTATGTCCTAGGTTGTAAAGTTTTTATGCTTTAAACCTTTAACAGTCATAAGACTATGGACTCTACTTCTCGTACTTAGGGGGATCAGCCCTTAGTACCATACTGTGCACAATATCTCAACGCTAAAGCGTAAATAATCCCCTTTTACAGGGTTGTTCATCTCAGTTTTGACATCAGAGTCCGCACCAAAGGAAGTTTGGTTTGGATAAGCTCAATAAGTATTTTGGAATTTAGAACGTTCATCAACTATGGACTAGTCGAATCAATAAGGGTTCACTAGTCCTATAAGGTTCAACAATAACATCGATATTCAACTTGAATAATAAATCTCAAGAGTATACAATCGAATAAGTATTGTATAACTGAATCATGCTTTTAAAAGAGTTACAATATGTAATATGAATTTCGAACTTGAACAATTAAGAACACGAGCTTACTCGATATAGAAACACAAGTCTAAGACTTAATAAATGAATAAATTAGAATTTAGGGAACTTGCTAAATCAATAAGTTAGGGATAGGATACTTGCCTCTTGCACAAGCTATAAATATAATTACAATTCACTTCCTCAACGTCCTACACATTACATTATGTATACGACATCGATTAGTTTTCATAACTACCATGTTTAACTGTAGAACTATTCACTTAAGTTCGACTTACAACTTGGTTTATAATATTACTCAATGGCTAACCACATAACATGAATGTAAACTCACAACATGCATATCACACATGTATAGCCCTTTAAACAATCATAATCAAGTTTTACAATTACGATATTCAAGTTCGCACTTAGTTTGTTAACTTGAACCTTCACATTATCTTATACATGTCAATAACTTAATTTATTAATCATGAACTTCAAATCATATAATATTCATTTATGTAACTTAAAACATCTTTTATTATCGAGAACACTACACTTGTGTGCGTGCATGTCCGAAACCCTCCGATTGCCTACGAATACGCATCAGTCACAAAGATGGCCATTTTTATCCATTTTAACGATTTCAAATTGAAATCCTTAAAGAATGAAAGTTGTAGGTCTACTCGTTATCTTTCCGAATCATCTTGAATCGCCTTAATCGGAGTTCGTATGAAAACGTTATGCTTATTTTACTACAGGAGGTCAAAACAGTCTCGAAAATAAAAAAAACAAAGGCTCCTGGATAGCCCTTATACCCATTGGGGTGGGTCCTAATACCCATGAACACCCGCTGGGGTGGGTCCCCCTGCTGGTGCACTCCCTGGTTCGCGATGAACACACAGAGTAGCCCAAATAAATCCAAATTAAACTAACGTAATGAATTATAAGGCTACCCATAATGTAAAAACTCCACAGAAACATTATATAACATTTTTAGCATGATCTTAGCATTTTAAATTACGTATTTACACAATCCAAGGCATCTATTTTCACTGTTTTCAATATTTTATAAAGTTTTAAAGGAAAACAAGAAATTCAACGTTACGGATTCGTTATAACACCGAATCCGTTCGTTTAACTTCCATTTTGTTCGTTTAAACGTACATAATTACATGCAAGTATCAATTTAAGTTAAATAAACGTATAAGGCGTGTAAATTTTGTACGTAAGGGCTATATGGGCCATATGTACAATTTTTACACTCTGTAACTTTTGAAAACCCAATTATCAACAAAATTCCATGGTGTGATCACTGAAAGTTATGCATATATGGCATATAATATGTTATAAACACATATTAACACAAATATAGCCATATAATGAATAAATATCCATTTTTTTCCATTCACAGAGAATTTTTAAAGCTCGTAAATGGAAAAACTCTGTAAAATTTTGAAAACCCAATTAAGGCCTAATTACATGAATTCGATTATTTTAATTCATTCATACCAAATACAAAACATGTTATAATGATATAATAACACATATATAAGCATATAATCAAAAATTGCTAATTTTTCCCATACACGGAGAACTCAGAATATATGTTCATGAAGGAAACATAGTACGTGAAATAAATTAGGACAAAGGAATTACCCCTAGTAAACTCTGTGAAGATGATGATATGGGCTTTAATTCTTCAATCTCTTCTCTAATCGATTCTTCTCTCAATTTTCTCTCCTAATCTCTCTAAGTTCTCTGATGTTTGTAATATAAAATATAAGACTGATGTATAAGATATATGTATAGCGTAATACGTATAATGTGTATAGTGGGTGAGTGGTCGTCGGTTAGTCCCATAGTGGATTAACTGATCAACTCCCCATAAGGCCATGTTTGGTTTCTCCCATTCAATCTCCTTTCCCTTTAATTTAATTAACTTACTATAATATAGTTTAATAATGTCACACTTTTAATTAATCAATTAATGTTATTTAAATCAATTAAATAAAATAGCATAAATCCACATTAAATCACATAGTCACATAATTAAAATTCTCATACATTAATTATGCCAAATCATTAAATCTCCAATTAATTATTTAAATTAATTAGAATAACATTATGCTTATTAATTAATATATTAATCAAATAAGCTCAATTAAATACATACTTTGAATATAAAATTCACCACATTAATTTAACTAATGTGACACGTATAATTAAATTAATCTACCACAATTTTATCAATTAATTATTTAACTCAATAATTAAATCATCGAAAATATTTATTTAATTCAATAAATATTCAATTTAAATTACAAAAATCTTGTTCGTTACATCTTTCCCCCCTTAAAAGGATTCTGTCCCCAGAATCACGGTTCAATTAAAAATTCGTCCCGTTACATTCTCCCCCCTTACAACGATTCTGTCCCCAGAATCACATATACAAAAAATTTAAGTAAATAAATCTGGGTAATTCTTCATCATATGCTCTTCGAGTTCCCACGTAGCTTCTTCAGCATTGTGGTTCCTCCAAATTACCTTAACAGAAGGTATAACTTTGTTTCTGAGGACTTGCTCTTTCCTGTCAACAATCTGAACAGGAATTTCTTCATAGGATAAGTCTTTTTCAAAATGTAGGGGTTCATATTCAATCACATGTTTGTAATCGGGTTTGTAGGGGCGTAAAACTGAAACATGAAAGACGTTGTGGACATTCTCAAGCGCTGGAGGTAAGGCTACCTCATACGCAACTTCTCCAATCCTTCGTAGTACTTCAAAGGGTCCAATGAACCTTGGGCTCAATTTTCCCTTCTTACCGAATCTGATCTTCCCCTTCCAGGGAGAGACTTTCAAGAACACATAGCTTCCCGATTCAAACTCAACGTTCTTACGGTGTGGATCGGCGTATTTCTTCTGTCTATCCTGAGCGGCTACCAGTCTTGTCCGGATCACTTTGACTATCTCTGCTGTCTGTTGTACCAACTCTGGACCTAGCAATTGTCTCTCGCCAACTTCATCCCAGTATAGCGGAGTTCTGCATTTTCTTTCGTACAACACTTCGTAAGGCGGCATGCCAATACTAGCGTGGTAACTGTTGTTGTAACCGAATTCCACAAGTGGTAGGTGATCATCCCAATTTCCTTTAAAATCTATGATGCATGCTCTCAACATATCTTCCAATGTCTGGATCGTTCTTTCACTTTGCCCGTCTGTCTGAGGGTGATAAGCTGTACTCATTCTCAACTGTGTCCCCATGCATTCCTGTAGTCGCTTCCAGAAGTTTGATGTGAAGCGCGGATCTCTGTCGGAAATAATTGACACCGGAACTCCGTGCCTCGAAACAATCTCTTTCACATATAACCTTGCCAACTGATCTAAGTTGAATCTGATTTTGATCGGAAGGAAGTGTGCTGATTTCGTCAGTCGGTCAACGATAACCCATACTGCGTCGTAGCCTTTCTGAGTCGTCGGAAGGCCAACCACGAAATCCATCGTAATGTGTTCCCATTTCCATTCTGGGATTTCCAGGGGTTGTAGCAAACCACTCGGCCTCTGATGTTCTGCTTTTACTTTCTGACAGGTCAGACACTTTGCAACACACTCAGCAACATCTCGTTTCAAATTCGGCCACCAGAAGTGCTGTCGAAGATCCTGGTACATCTTGGTACTACCGGGGTGAATCGAATACCGTGAGCTATGAGCCTCGCTCAAAATGTCATCCTTAATCTCTGGCACTGACGGTACCCAAACTCTGTTCTCAAATCTCAGTAGTCCCTCACTGTCTATCTTGAATCTCAGTTCGGTTCCTTCAGATATCTTTTTCTTAACCTTTTTACATTCTTCGTCCTGAAGTTGAGCTTATTTAACTTTATCCAATAGGATTGTACCAGTTTGCATCTGAAACAACTTCTCGTCAATCTCCATCGGATACTTCACTTCCAATTCCAGCTTTTCCATTGCTGAAATTAGCTCCTCCTGAGCAGTCAACATCATCAATTTCTCCCGACCCTTTCTGCTTAAGGCGTCGGCAACCACATTAGCCTTACCCGGATGGTATAAGATTTCACAGTCATAGTCCTTAATTAACTCCAGCCACCTTCTCTGGCGCATATTCAAGTCCTTCTGTGTAAAAATATATTTCAGACTCTTGTGGTCTGTATATATTTCACACTTCTCCCCATAGAGATAGTGTCTCGAAATTTTCAAAGCAAATACCACTGCAGCTAACTCCAAGTCATGGGTCGGATACCCTTTCTCATAGTCTTTCAATTGTCGTGACGCATACGCAATGACCTTGCCGTTTTGCATAAGCACACAGCCAAGTCCTTTATGCGACGCATCACTATAAACCACAAAATATCCTGTGTCGTCCGGAAGGGATAACACAGGTGCTGAACTCAACCTCCTCTTAAGCTCTTGGAAACTTTCCTCACACTTCTCTGTCCAAACGAATTTCACCGATTTTCTAGTCAAATTCGTCAACGGAGTTGCGATCTTGGAAAAGTCCTGAATGAATCTTCTATAATAACCCGCCAATCCAAGAAAACTCCTCACTTCTGACGGTGTTTTCGGCTGATCCCAGTTCATCACAGCTTCGACTTTAGAGGGATCTACCAAAATTCCGTCCTTGTCGATCACATGTCCAAGAAATTGCACTCTTTCAATCCAGAATTCACATTTCAAAAATTTAGCATACAACTTCTCTCTTCTCAACGCCTCTAATGTTAACTTCAGATGTTCTACATGTTCTTCCTTGGTCTTTGAGTATACTAAAATATCGTCGATAAAGACCACCACGAATTTGTCCAAAAACGGCTTGAACACTCCATTCATTAAGCCCATGAATGCTGCAGGAGCATTCGTTAGACCAAATGACATTACCAGAAATTCATAGTGACCATATCGAGTCCTAAATGCTGTCTTTGGAACATCCTCTGGCCTCACCTTCAGCTGATGATAGTCACTCCTCAAATCTATCTTTGAAAAGTACCTTGCACCCTTCAATTGGTCAAATAGATCGTCGATCCTCGGTAATGGATATCTATTCTTAATTGTGACCTTATTCAGTTCTCTATAGTCGATGCAAAGTCGCATCGTCCCGTCCTTCTTCTTCACAAACAACACCGGCGCTCCCCACGGCGATACGCTCGGTTGGATGTACTTCTTGTCTAGTAACTCTTGTAGTTGTACCATTAACTCTTTCATCTCTACTGGAGCCATCCGGTATGGTGCCTTCGATATTGGGACCGTCACTGGGGCCAAATCGATCACAAACTCAACCTCTCTGTCTGGCGGAAGTCCTGGCAGATCATCCGGAAATACGTCTATGAAGTCCCTCACGACTGGTATATCTTCCACTTTCGGGTTTTCTTTACGACTATCAACTATGTAGGCTAAATATCCTACACAGCCTTGTCTTAACAACTTCCTGGCCTGCATCATCGTCAGACAACTTGCTTGTCTAGGCGATTTGCTGCCATAAAACACAACCTTTAACGGGGTCATAAGGTTGATACACTTCCTCTGGCAATCAATTACAGCCCCATAATTGACTAGGTAATCCATTCCCAGAATAACATCGAATTTCCCAAGTCTAATAGGGATAAGATCTACGTTCATAATATTACCCTTAATATCTACTCTACAGTTCTTGTGTACATACCTAACAGGGATCACTTCTCTATTCGCAATCTCTATGTTCATGGGGTATTCTAACTCGTCCATAGGAAGTTCTAAGTTCTTAGCAAAGTCATCGGATATAAATGAACAAGTAGCACCCTAATCAAATAGTACATAAGCATTAACTTTATTGATCGGAATGATACCTGACACCACATCGCGAGACTGTACAGCATCCTGTACGGTCATGTTAAAGGTCCTGGCGGTCGGTCGGTTGGTTGCGGTTGGTCCCGTAATAGTTAGAGCACTTCCACTGCTGTTTCCCCTGTTCCCTCCTGATCCTGCCCTCCAGATCCCTTCTTGGGACAGTCCCTTGCCAAATGGTCCTTTGAGCCGCAAGTGAAGCAAGCGCCCTTCTTTGGGTTCGGACAGTTAGGTGCTATGTGGCCTTCCTGACCACAATTGTAGCATACTCGTTTTCCTTTCATACAGACCCCCAGGTGAGCTTTTCCGCAGGTCGGACATGCTTCGATCCTCTTCTTCTGACCTCCTTGCTGATTCCCAGTTGATGAGTTATCATTCCACTTCCTCTTCTGATTATTACTCCCTCCCGTGTTGCTACCACTAGCCTTGTTGATTCCTTCACCTTCACTCTTCTTCTTTTTTTGATCTTGGTTATACTTTGTAATAGCGTCACTCCCACCTTCAGCGAGAATGGCCTTCTCTAACACCCCAGCAAAAGTGTTCAATTGGAACATTGACACTTTGCTATACAACCAGGGCTTCAGGCCTTGCTCAAACCTCCTTGCCTTCCTCTGATCGGTGTGCACTTGATACGTGGCAAACCTAGCCAACTCATTGAATTTCGCCGCATATTCCGGTACGGACATATTCCCCTGTTTCAGCTCCAGGAACTGGACCTCCATTTGATTCTGCGAACTGGTCGGAAAGTACATCTCAAAGAACATCTCTTTAAACCTCTCTCAAGTAATCACACCTTCACCTCCCCGGACCTTATTCGCTTGCCACCAATAGCTGGCCTCGGATTTTAGCATGAACGTTGCATAGGCGGTTTTCTGGTCTTCTCTAACTCTGGCGACGTCGAAAACTTTTTCCATCTCCATAACCCAGGTTTGAGCTTCTATCAGGTTCATGGTGCCTTTAAACTCTGGCGGTCCCACCGCCTTGAAGTCCTTGAACGTTGTGTTCGGTGGAGCTTGAGGTTGGTTGTTAAGCGCTCCAGCAAGTAAGTTCGCCAACTGCTGAACGGGGTTAGCATTGGCGTCGTTGTTGTTGCTAGTTGACCCTTCCTGGGCCGGTCGACGGTTTGGTCTTCTCCTTGGCGGCATATTTATGTTAAGATATATGCTTATTAGAACTTTATTCAATCTTTTAAATATTTAAGGCTTAACTTAAACATTTAGACACAATCAGTCAACACATTATCTCAAATAAACTCTGATATATTACTAAATCAAAAGTTTTAACATAATACGATAGCATCACTGCTATTTACATCAACTATCCTGAGATAAAGAATCTACAGGATTTAAAACATAAAATATTCCTCTGTTTATAAACATATTGGAATTTACATTATTAACTACCAGATAGGTTTCACAAAATCAAATGTTCCTATCACTGCCCATTAAGGCGACGAACAGCTTTGTCACGCTCTTCTTCCATAATCCGAGACATCGTCCTGCGATCTAGCATGTATGACGGTAGTCCTTCGAACTGAATTGGGTACCTCATAACCTGATCCTGGGCCTCATTAATTGCATATTGAAGCGTAGAGTACGTCTCCTCAAGCTTGGCCTTCTTCGCCCGACAATTATCTTCTGCGAGATCTGCTCGCCGTGATTCCCTTACCCAAGCCTCCTCTGCTATGGCCAGCCTTGCTGATTTCTCTTTCAGTTCATTCTTCAATTCCTCTATTTCCTCTGACTTCTGCTTAGTTTGGCCTTTCTCGTGAACCAAATTCCACTCTATATTTCCCAAACGTGTGTGAAGAGCCTCAACCTCTCCATCCCTCAGCTCGATGGTAGACTGTTGAGTAACCGACCGCTCCCTCAGCTCCTGGACAGTCTCCCTCAGCTCATGAACAGTATCACGTAACTCTATGTTACGGTCATACAGCTCGTCATACATCTCGGCACTGATAGAGCTCGGCGAAAATTCTTCAGGGTCTTCCTCCTCCTCTACGGCTGCCTCAGCCTGAACCTCAATCTCCTCAGGGTCTTCCTCAGAGTCCTCATCTGAATCAGACACCGGCACATACTCCTGACCAATGACTGTGATCAAGGGTGATGGCTCTCGTTGGACTAACTGCTCCCAGACTACGTGGATATCTCGGGGCTCCTCTTCTCTAGCCTCTAGGGGTATAACGTCCCTGGACTGACTAGGTTCTCCAGCATCTGTCATCCTGACAAATAAAATTTTAAGTTTTAGTAATTACGTGATGTTAATCGATACTCGAATATATAAGTATATGCACATAACACATAAGGTAAGTTATTATCTTTCTTAGAACTCGATAAGAGTTATCATTACTATGTTCTCGATCTCTAAAAAGGCTACTATCCTAAGGTTTTCCCCCAACCTAAGGTTCATAACCTACAGCTTTGATACCAACCTGTGACACCCCCAAATCCGGGTACTTCAATTCCACGGGACTTGGTGTTCACTGTACGAATATTATCTATCTATCTACCCATAGTAAATGCAAACCATGCAATAAATAGAATTAAATCCTCCCCTTATGGGGTTACAACATCTGAGTAATAAATAAAATAAATCCCAGGTCATACTAACCTTAAACATCTGTGCGGAACATAAACAAATAAATAAGTCTTACACAACTCTAATATAAGTCTGAAACATAAACACATAAAATAAACAACAAGTCTTCATCACTTGTTGACCTTGCCCTTGCCTTTGCTAGTAGAAGGCTCGTTGGACCTTTCGTTTTTAACTGCAATGTTATTATTACGCAAGAGTGAGCACGATTGCCCACAAGTATAATAATATGACAACAATATAATAACATGTGAGTGAATCAAAGACATCTGAATAAAGAAACTCAACTTTTGACTCAAGAATGAATAACAGGAATCAAAAGAACGTCTGAGGGTCATAAGACCTTGAACTATGTCCTAGGTTGTAAAGTTTTTATGCTTTAAACCTTTAACAGTCATAAGACTATGGACTCTACTTCTCGTACTTAGGGGGATCAGCCCTTAGTACCATACTGTGCACAATATCTCAACGCTAAAGCGTAAATAATCCCCTTTTACAGGGTTGTTCATCTTAGTTTTGACATCAGAGTCCGCACCAAAGGAAGTTTGGTTTGGATAAGCTCAATAAGTATTTTGGAATTTAGAACGTTCATCAACTATGGACTAGTCGAATCAATAAGGGTTCACTAGTCCTATAAGGTTCAACAATAACATCGATATTCAACTTGAATAATAAATCTCAAGAGTATACAATCGAATAAGTATTGTATAACTGAATCATGCTTTTAAAAGAGTTACAATATGTAATATGAATTTCGAACTTGAACAATTAAGAACACGAGCTTACTCGATATAGAAACACAAGTCTAAGACTTAATAAATGAATAAATTAGAATTTAGGGAACTTGCTAAATCAATAAGTTAGGGATAGGATACTTGCCTCTTGCACAAGCTATAAATATAATTACAATTCACTTCCTCAACGTCCTACACATTACATTATGTATACGACATCGATTAGTTTTCATAACTACCATGTTTAACTGTAGAACTATTCACTTAAGTTCGACTTACAACTTGGTTTATAATATTACTCAATGGCTAACCACATAACATGAATGTAAACTCACAACATGCATATCACACATGTATAGCCCTTTAAACAATCATAATCAAGTTTTACAATTACGATATTCAAGTTCGCACTTAGTTTGTTAACTTGAACCTTCACATTATCTTATACATGTCAATAACTTAATTTATTAATCATGAAATTCAAATCATATAATATTCATTTATGTAACTTAAAACATCTTTTATTATCGAGAACACTACACTTGTGTGCGTGCATGTCCGAAACCCTCCGATTGCCTCCGAATACGCATCAGTCACAAAGATGGCCATTTTTATCCATTTTAACGATTTCAAATTGAAAAACTTAAAGAATGAAAGTTGTAGGTCTACTCGTTATCTTTCCGAATCATCTTGAATCGCCTTAATCGGAGTTCGTATGAAAAAGTTATGCTTATTTTACTACAGGAGGTCAAAACAGTCTCGAAAATAAAAAAAACAAAGGCTCCTGGATAGCCCTTATACCCATTGGGGTGGGTCCTAATACCCATGAACACCCGCTGGGGCGGGTCCCCCTGCTGGTGCACTCCCTGGTTCGCGATGAACACACAGAGTAGCCCAAATAAATCCAAATTAAACTAACGTAATGAATTATAAGGCTACCCATAATGTAAAAACTCCACAGAAACATTATATAACATTTTTAGCATGATCTTAGCATTTTAAATTACGTATTTACACAATCCAAGGCATCTATTTTCACTGTTTTCAATATTTTGTAAAGTTTTAAAGGAAAGCAAGAAATTCAACGTTACGGATTCGTTATAACACCGAATCCGTTCGTTTAACTTCCATTTTGTTCGTTTAAACGTACATAATTACATGCAAGTATCAATTTAAGTTAAATAAACGTATAAGGCGTGTAAATTTTGTACGTAAGGGCTATATGGGCCATATGTACAATTTCTACACTCTGTAACTTTTGAAAACCCAATTATCAACAAAATTCCATGGTGTGATCACTGAAAGTTATGCATAGATGGCATATAATATGTTATAAACACATATTAACACAAATATAGCCATATAATGAATAAATATCAATTTTTTTCCATTCACATAGAATTTTTAAAGCTCGTAAATGGAAAAACTCTGTAAAATTTTGAAAACCCAATTAAGGCCTAATTACATGAATTCGATTATTTTAATTCATTCATACCAAATACAAAACATGTTATAATGATATAATAACACATATATAAGCATATAATCAAAAATTGCTAATTTTTCCCATACACGGAGAACTCAGAATATATGTTCATGAAAGAAACATAGTACGTGAAATAAATTGGGACAAAGGAATTACCCCTAGTAAACTCTGTGAAGATGATGATATGGGCTTTAATTCTTCAATCTCTTCTCTAATCGATTCTTCTCTCAATTTTCTCTCCTAATCTCTCTAAGTTCTCTGATGTTTGTAATATAAAATATAAGACTGATGTATAATATATATGTATAGCGTAATACGTATAATGTGTATAGTGGGTGAGTGGTCGTCGGTTAGTTCCATAGTGGGTTAACTGATCAACTCCCCATAAGGCCATGTTTGGTTTCTCCCATTCACTCTCCTTTCCCTTTAATTTAATTAACTTACTATAATATAGTTTAATAATGTCACACTTTTAATTAATCAATTAATGTTATTTAAATCAATTAAATAAAATAGCATAAATCCACATTAAATCACATAGTCACATAATTAAAATTCTCATTCATTAATTATGCCAAATCATTAAATCTCCAATTAATTATTTAAATTAATTAGAATAACATTATGCTTATTAATTAATATATTAATCAAATAAGCTCAATTAAATACATACTTTGAATATAAAATTCACCACATTAATTTAACTAATGTGACACGTATAATTAAATTAATCTACCACAATTTTATCAATTAATTATTTAACTCAATAATTAAATCATCGAAAATATTTATTTAATTCAATAAATATTCAATTTAAATTACAAAAATCTTGTTCGTTACAACTAAATAACCCTAACTACTAAACAACTTCAGACAAGCGCTAAAAGTTTAATCTAGTAGAAGTTTTAAGAATTAGAAAAACTGATGAAGTTAAACAACAAAAGCACAAGCGGTTGCATTTAATTTAGTTGAATATTTTTTCTAAGATATAATAATCTCGTGATCTGCAGTCAATTATTAATATTAGTTGGTTCGTAAATTAGAGTGACCAAATAATTACGGATTCGATGTCTAATTTAGCAGTAGATTTTAATGAATAATAAACTAGTGTGCACCCTAGAAATTAAACACATCAATCATATAATTCAAGTACAAAAGAATAATCAATACTCACAATATTAATTGAACAATTATAATTAAATAGATCTCACAGTGTAATATTCCAAGACTTTTGTCTCCTTAATCCAAGAATAATAAATTAGCTATCCATAGCCATAGAAAAACACCAAAGAATTATAGAGAAAATTATTTTATTAAATGAATACAAGATATATGATGTCTCTCTATATGTTTGTGTAAGTCTCTTTTTATATTGTATCATATCAACCCTATCATGCCTAGCTTTTACACCAATCCTCGTCGCGAATGGAAAAGATAACAACCGAACTAGAGCCTCCCCGCTGGGGAGAGTACTCCACGTGTAAAGTCCCGCTGGGGCGGAAGTCTTTACTGTCCAGCCTTATCAATTCGCATGGAACTTCTTTTCTTGCAAGCTTGCTAGGAATCGTGGCCCATGTGATTTGCCAGCTACTAGCGTGGCCCAGGTATGAAGATGACTTGCATGGATTAAAAGGCTAGCTGATTGTATGTGCTGCAACCGTACCAAGCCGCCAATAATTGTGGGCTGCTTATTAATTTGGGACGTGTGCTGCTTTATTAATTTAAGCTACTCCTACAATGGATAATGATGAAACCGTGGCCCATTCCTTTATTTGCTTACTAAAACCGTGGGCCTCATGATATAATTCATGCTTGCTGATTTCATTTGTAAGCTACTGAATTTGCTTATTTTGTGAGTCCATTATGATGTTAATGATTTTCATGGAATACTTTTGCAAACTCTTCAATTCGTGGCCCACCTTTAATTGCATGGCTCCCTTCCAAGCGTGAGCTGCTCTAATTTGTATACTTCAATTCATGTGCATGATATTTATATGGATCATGTAATTAAAAACCCACTTGATAATTATCAATTTGGAATTCCTTGGCTCAATTGTACCTAAAATAAAAATATAAGATAAATGAATGCATTTAAGTACAAAAGAGATATAAAAGATTAAGTATTAAGGGAATAAAATATAACATATTTCATTCTCATCAAATTCCCCCACACTTATATTTTGCTCGTCCTCGAGCAAAACTATAACACAAAAATTCAACTAAACAAATACGCCAAACTTGAGAAACGAGTTAACATGAACTTCAACCTTGACCTCAAAGATTTAAAACAATAACTCTTGGGAAACTTCAAAACATGTATCCTCTGAAACCCAAATTTCTCTATCAATCTTACTTTATTTTCAACCGCTAGTGCGTGTGTGAATTCACCTGTATCAAACCAATCAGACCACATAAAAACTTATGAAATCGAAGCCTTAAAGGAGAAAGATAAACTCAACCACTTGTTTTCCCACAAATTTCAGTTAACATCAGCAGATAACATCAAAGGATCAAAAGGCTTTTCTTTCTGTCTTATTTTTTTTTTCTTTGGTAAGTGCATTTTATGCTCCATCTTACTAGCGAGTGCGTTTTACGCTGCATCTCGCATGTCACTTGTTTATGAGTGAGTGCGTTTTACGCTCCATCTCATCCCACCACATGAATCATTTCTTTTCTCTTTAATTTTTTTTTCTTTTAATCTTTTAAACTTTGCCTAAATCATTTTCCTTTTTTTAATTAATACCTCATATCAACTTCAAGTAGTGATCAAACAAATGATACAGTTCAAAATATCTTCCCTAGACATTTAATCGGATAAATTGTAATACCCAAGAATTTCCATATATTATTAAATAAATATATTAAAGGAAGTGAATATTTATTTGAATAGAAATGATTTTGTATTATGAGATGAGTTAACTCAATTATATTAAATAGAATAATTATGATAATTGAGAAAATATGGAGTTTGCGATAAACTCGTTAAATGCCTTGTGTGGCACAATGATGAGAAATATAAATTGATAAGGGTAAAGTAATAAAGGAACTACTACGTGAACAATTAATCAAATATTAATTGTTATTATGAAAAATGGAATATTAGTGGTGATTAATAATATGTTGATTATTATTATTGCAAGTAATAGAATGTTAATGAGCAACTTGCTTATAAATATAATAAGATTTATATTTATTAATGTGAACATTAATCATATGAATATCAATGAATTATTATGGAGATTAATAATTACATTGATTGATGAGGAAGAGATTAATTAATATTATATTTAATTAATTGATAAGATAATTAATTAATTTCCATTGAGTATAATAATATATGAACGAGTAGATTGTATTTGCTCAACTAATTGCTATGTGCAAGCATGTGATAGTTAAATATATATTGTATAGTAGCTAACTATATATTATATGAAGTGTAAAGTGTAATATAACTATACTACATATAGAAACCATATAGTAAGATTGATTAAACTATATAAGCTACATGAATTATGCCTGTGTGACAATATGTATGTCAGTATATATTAAAATAGTCCATCATGAATATTTTGTAAACAATTGTTGCGTAGTAGAATTTAATAATAAAGGAGACAATGTAATACGATAATATCCGGTTAAATTATATCGGTGTGATAAAATGTACATGGAATATATTTTTACAAATTAAATGTACTATATTAAAATATTATTGGGATTGGCATATTAATTCCACCTAAGTATACATATAATACCTAAGTGTATATAATATATAGTAGGCATATATGTTATAATGTAAGTATTGTATATAATATATGGTAGGCTTATTTGATTAAACATTTCATTGTATCACACTTGCTAGAATGCTGGATATATGGCCTTGTCCCATATCGATAGTCACTATCTCTTCACACGTGAACACTCATGAGGCTATCCTATTCCTATAACCTCAAACTCAGCAAACCTTAGCCAGCAATCATCATTGGGGGAGTGGCTCCAACAGTGGAGTTCAACAACCAATTACCAACCCTTGCATATCTGTTGTTTACTTTCATTTTCCATCGATTCAAACCATAAAACAAAATTAATGACTGGTTATACATTTATCTATATAAAGCACCATTCCTTCTCATTTTCTGTTGCGTGAAAATTTTTTGTAAAGTGTAAACTGAGAGTGTAAGTTGCTGAGCAATTAAAGAGGTATAATCAATGTGTGAGGAGTTCAATTCAAGCTTAAATTGCATTACATAGGTATAAAATCTCTCTCTTATTCTCCATTTCTTGTTTACTGAAGGTTTCAAATTCTGGAATTAAGTATGAAATCCATGAAGTTATGATTGGATATGTTTGTTAGTTGTTGTATAAGACTTAAAATCATATTAGTATACAATGTGGCATGCTTGCAATCAAATTCGTATAAAGTTTCTATGTTTAGGCTGGGTTTCTGCCGTAACAGGCTGATCTCTTGTGCGAACCAGTAGTGATGCAGCTGCGCGAGTTTATAACGGAGGAGCAGCGCAGTTGCACCGATCTCTGAACTAAGTTGCTTGGCTGCTGCTGCAATCTGTTAAGTAATAACTTGTTCATATAAATTTAGACAGGCATGATGACTACTCCAGCATATGTATTGATGTACCTGGACCTAAAGAGAACACATTTTATTATATTAGCATACATGAGTGATGAAAACTTATAGTTTTGAAATAAACTAAGAGTTTTAAAAAGGAACTTTGATATGTTAGACTTATATTGATGTTCTAACTGTTGATACATGTTAGTATAGTTTAGAGATGCATGAGAGACATATTAACTTATGTATATAGGTTTCGTAATGTAATATGAACATGTGAACCTCACTATTGCATATTCCTAACGAAAGTGTAAGTTTTGAAAACAAACTTTGATATGTTATATCCAAGTTGATGTTCTGACTGTGCAAGCATATTAGTATGGTTTAAGAATGCATGAAAGGCATGTCGACTTGTGTATATGGATTTTATAATGTACCGTGATCATGTGGACCTCAATAGTGAACTATAATAACAAAATATGTGTTTTGAACGTGCACCTTGACATGTTACATTGAGATTTGAATTCTAAAATTTATGGACATGTTTGGTAGTGCTCTTAACCTCATTAACGTCATACACGTACATATGCCATGTTAAATGCCATGAAAACTAGTTGAGCACAAGTGAAGCATGATTTAAGCTAAGTAACAATACTAGTCATGTGTATATGAAGTAAAAACTTGCAAGCATGCCTAAAATGAGTTATGTGATCACCTCATATGTTTAAAATAACAAACATGATAGCTAATGTGATTTCATGACCTTGAGTGGTCCTAAGTTATTAAAAGTGTTGACCTAAGACCTATATCATAAATATTAAACTTAAAAAGGTTAGACAATCATGGGAGTGCCCTTTAATATTTATACGTGCTATGTGATATCATACGTTGATACTTGAATCCAATTTTGACAGTTAACTTATAACAATGCCATAATTTACTAAATAAAATATGTTTAGAATTTATTATGGTATTATGTGTTAATTATTTTATATGAAGATGATTAACTTGAGTAGACGAACGTTAAGGATAAAAGACAATAAAAGTTATACTAATATGATACTATATATGGTATAACTGTGTAGCTAGGTTAAGACTTAGCTTGTGTGTTAATTGTATATCCAAGATAAGATATGATGTTATAGTATATGACTAATGGATATCATATATATACGTAACTATATTACGATAGGGATTCAAAAGTGTTGATTTACTTAACGTGGATAGACTACGCTTAAGGCAAGTATCTAAACCTTATCTCTTTGAATGCAAGTTCTCTAAACTTAGATTCTTATTTTTATTTGAGTATTATGAAAGCCATTATACATGTTGAACTTGGTATTGTTCTTGAATATCGTGAAAGTGTCTATGCCATTTAATTCGGCTAGACTATATGCATATTAAGAAAAACTATCGAAACTAATTGACTGGTGCGGAATCTGTGAAAATTGAGTTGAACAACCCTTATGGTAAGGGGAGTCTATATTGTTGGAAGCCCCAACTTACGCGCGAATATTATAGTGGTGTTATGCATAACATAGAGTATTGTAGACTGATCATCTATTGTACTTATTTCTTTTGGGTTATCAATTTAATTTTGATGATTCTAGTAGATGTTCAATAGTTCTTAGTGATTGCTTAGTATAAATTGTTTTTTCCAGTTGGATACGTTGATAGCCCTTGAATTCATATATATCTGTTGATCTATATTGAACTATCATTTCATATATCCAAGATTTGAATTGAGAATTGTTGATATTCCTTATTCATGATATTATTCTTGAAACTCTGAACTATCTTTTGAGATTATACTTTCATATTTCAAACTCGTGTTATAAAACTCTTTACCCTTATTATATATTACTTGTTTGGCAATTTGTGCTCATTCTTGCTTATTTAAAACCTTTCAGTTAAGGCGAAACAGGGAAGTGTCTCTGGGAAAGATAAAGGTAAGGGCAAGGCTATCGACTAGCCTGCCCCTTTATGTTTTAAAATTTTTGATGTTGTATTAAGATTGTTTTTGGACTATGTTTAAGTTTAAGTAGGATTATGTAATAAGTTTTTATTCGATATTATTATGGAATCTATTAAGTACTGTAGGTTGCGAGACTTGGGAAATAATTATAATAAATTATTGTATATTATTCTAGATTAGATCTTCAGCTGTGAATGTGTGATTTTAGTTATTATTGTATTATTGTGAGAACGTGACAAACCGAATTCGAGTGACCAAGTGGCGGTCCAAATTTGGGGGCATCACAGGTTGGTATCAAAGCGGTAGTTATAAACCTTAGGAGCGAGTGTCCTTAGATTATAACTTAGGAGAACTTAGAAGTTAGAAGGGAGATAAAACTCACGTAGAGTTTTCCTTGAGAGAGACTTAGCGTGTTATGAAATGTAGCTTCATTTTATACAATGAACTTATATTTTATTTAACATTCTAATGGAGTTACTGTTTGTTTGCCTTGTGTTTGAAATTGTAGGATGGCAGATATGGGAGTACCTAGTAGAGTGGCTGAGGAGGAGCCTAGAGACATACATGTAGTATACGAGGCACCTATAGAGGCTGTGCCAGTGCAGGCAATTGCACCATCCGAGTCTGATGACGAGGATGAGGTAGAGGTGGAGTTCGACCCCGAGGTGGAGCCTATAGAGGACGAGCCTGTTGAGGACGAGCCTTTAGAGGATGAGCCCATGGAGGACTCCTATGAGCCCAATCTTGAGGAGCATATGTTAGGCGAGTATGAGCAGCGGATCCTAGAGTTAGACTACAGAGTCCAGGAGTTGGAGGTTGAGGCCCAAGAGAAAGAGTCCAAGTTCTAGAAACTGAGGGACGAAGACCATCAGACGAAGTTGGCCATGCAGGAGCTAGAGGTGGAGATTACTTATTGCAAGGAGGCATGGATTCAGATGGGAACCTTGTTTCACAAGTCAGTGGCTAGGAACGTGGATCTGGCAGGAAAGTTGAAAAGGGTAGAAAAGAGGGAATTGAGTGAGAAAATAGAAAAAGGAACACTCCGTACTAAATTAGAGTTGGAGGTGATGGATAGGATCCACTTCGAGGAGAAGTGGGAAGCGGCAAATGAAAGGGCTGATGACCTAGAGGATGAGGTCAGATGCAAGAAGAGAAAGATGAACAAAATGGGGTATGTGTTTCGTTCGGCTTTTGAGAGGGTGATTGATGGTGTGTACCACTACCCGGTGGAACAGGGACAGACCCTACATAGTATGAGTCGAGAGATGATAGCATACATAGCATAGATCGAGTACAAGAGCGCTGTGGAGCGTGGAATGATGGGATGAGACCCTTAGTCAGTCTAGTAGTAGTTTAGTAGTATTTACTTTATGTGATGTATAAACTATGTGTAAATCCCAATTTTTGTGTGAAGTGTGGGATAGTGATTTAAACCCCGAGAATGCTTTTGTTAGAGGGGTAATGTGTTAGTATTTTTCCCGTCTTTTGTGATATTAGGGGATACATGTGATAACATTTATAGCAGTATGCTAGGGAAAATCATGTAATAAATTAGCATATGAATATAAATGATCTTATTTCAAAAACGTGTTATAAATTTATTCTTTATATATTAAAAGAAAATACTTAAGTCATATAACTGAATAATAATGAAATGAAAATTTGTGATGCAGATCATAGCACCAAGACGTAGATTGACTACACCTGAAAAATCAGTTAATAATGAAAGGGAGCAAGTAGATCCCATCCAGAAGTTAGTAGACTTGTTAGGAGAAGCTCTAAGGGAAAGGAACAACGAACCCATTCGCCCCAACCCTCAAACTATCCTAGTAACAACCTTCAAAGATTTTAGGAGTGTAGGACCCCCAGAGTTCGAGGTTACTACTGACCCGATAATTGCACAAACCTGGATCAAGGAGATCGAGAAGGCTTTGACAATAGCTAGTGTGGGTGAAGACCAGAAGACAGTATTTGCTACATACATGATGAGCGGAGAAACGAACTACTGGTGGGAGGCTAATCAGCAGAGAGCGGGAGAAGGGACGATAACATGGGAGAGGTTTAAAACGTTGTTCTTCGAGAACTATTTTCCAAAGAGTATGAAAAATAGGATGGAGGTGAAGTTCCTAAAGTTAAAACAAGGTGACATGACGGTGGCGCAATACGCAAATAAGTTTAACGAACTAGCGCGATTTGTGGAGCACCAGGTATGAGATGAGGAAAGGAAGGCAAGACGATTCGAATAAGGGCTGAAGCCGTGGGTGTTCAATAAGGTATCAGTTCTTCAAATTGATTCCTTTGCGACATTATTAGAGAAGGCAATCATTGCGGAAGGTGGCAGTGAGGCCTTAAGTCTGTATCATAAGGAGAAGAAAAGCAAGAACACTAGGAGTGAGTATCGTGGAGGAAGCAGCAGCAAAAGTAGTAATCACGTGAAGAAAAAATGGGAAAACAACAACAATAACAACAACAATAGAAACAATAATCAAGGTGGAAGTCACCAGGGGAGTTTTAAGAAAAGAAGTGAAGCTTGTAATAAGTGTGGAAGAAGTCATCAGGGGGAGTGCTGAAAATGAAAGAGCACGTGCTATAACTGCGGCCAAGAGGGGCACATATCATCAAATTGCCCAAAATCAAAGAAAATCAGGGGATGTTTCGCTTGCAGATCAACGGAGCAGCAGATTAAGGATTGCCCAAAGAAAGGAAGTGGTGGAACTAGCGGAGGTCAGCGAGGAGGTAGCAAGTTAATGATTGGTGGACCTGCTCAGCCCAACCGATCGGCTGCCCGAACCTTTAACATGACCGTCCAGGACACAGTGACTGCAAAGGACGTAGTGTCAGGTATAATCCCAATCAATGATATAAATGCTTATGTATTATTTGATTCGGGTGTCACCTGTTCTTTTGTATCTGAAGAATTTGCTAGTAGAGTTAATACACCCCGAGAAAGATTAGAAGATCCCTTGAACATTGTGAGAACCCAGAATTTCACATAATTCAAAGTTTGCAAATAATTTTTTTTTATTATTTATTTAATATTGATATTGATTATCAATATTGTGCTGAGTATCTGTGATACGAGTTTAGCAAAGGGGTCAAACTGTGTATTGACTGAGAAATATGAGTAAAATTTAGTTTAACAGAGAAAAAAAACCCTAACCTTAGTTACGGATAGGGATTCGGTAGAAAATATAGTTATAATAATTGTATTGATGAGGGAGTAAGTTGATTTTAGGGCCCAAAGAATTAATTGGTAGCCCAATTGATTATTTGAGTATGAGGCTTGTAGCTAATTTTATTTAATAACAATTAAATTGTTAAGCTAGCCCAATATTTGATATAAAGGGCAAGTATAGTTGTGACACCCCCAAATCCGGGTACTTCAATTCCACGGGATCTGGTGTTCACTGTGCAAATATCATCTATCTATCTACCCATAATAAAAGCAAACTATGAAATAAAAAAAAAAAATCCTCCCCTTATGGGGTTACAACATCTGAAAATAAATACATCAATCCTAGGTCGTACTTAACCTTAAATCTCAAATGCGGAAACATAAACAGTTAAATAAGTCTTACACAACTTTAACATAAGTCTGAAACATAAACACATAAAATAAACAACAAGTCTTCATCACTTGTTGACTTTGCCCTTGCCTTTGCTAGTAGAAGGCTCGTCGGACCTTTCGTTCTTAACTGCAATGTTATTATTACGCAAGAGTGAGCACGATTGCCCACAAGTATAATAATATGACAACAATATAATAACATGCGAGTGAATCAAAGACATCTGAATAAAGAAACTCAACTTTTGACTCAAGAATGAATAACAAGAATCAAAATAACATCTGAGGGTCATAAGACCTCGCACTATGTCCTAGGTTGTAAAGAGTTTAAACTTTAAACCTTTAACAATCATAAGACTATGGACTCTACTTCTCGTACTTAGGGGGATCAGCCCTTAGTACCATACTGTGCACAATATCTCAATGCTAAAGCGTAAATAATCCCTTATTAAAGGGTTGTTCATCTCAGTTTGACATCAGAGTCCGCACCCAAGGAAGTTTGGTTTGGATAAGCTCAATAAAAATTCTAGAATTTAGAACGTTCATCAACTATAGACTAGTCGAATCAATAAAGGGTTCGCTAGTCTTATAAGGTTTAACAATAACAACGATATTCAACTTGAATAATAAATATCAAGAGTATACAATCGAATAAGTATTGTATAACTGAAGTAATACTTAAAGGAATAGTAACATCTCATATAAAAATCTCAACTTGAATAAAGAAGGATAAGAACTTGCTCAATGTAAAAGTAAGATTTGAGTTTAGGAAACTTGCCAAATATTAAACAAGTTTAAGGATAGGAAACTTGCAAAATATTAAACAAGTTTAAGGATAGGAAACTTGCCTCTTGCACAAGCTACAATTTATAATTCACGTTCTTTATTAAATCCTACATATCAATATGTTCACAATACACATTAATCAATAACTCGATATACGTATCGAATCACACACATCGGTCTTGAGCACGTTATTGGACTATACAATTAATGATTCAAGTCATGTAATTAACTTATTAATTACTCACGTAATATAAGTTATTAACCTTTTATTATATGTTTAATCATGTCTTCATGTTTATTACATTAGGTTCCAATTACATATCCTGGACTTGAACAATTAAAATCTCATTTTTGGGCAAAATTGCCAAGTGGCACTGCAGCTCCACCATTTGAACTAAAAATGGCGCTGCAGCTCCACTGGCGATGCAGCTCGGACTTTAAGCTTAAGTCTGGCACTGTAGCTCCACTGACGCTGCAGCCCCACTCTTAGGCTTAAAGTTGGCGCTGCAGCTCCACTGGCGCTGCAGCCCCACTCTTAGCCTTAAAGTTGGTGCTGCGGCTCCACACGCCATTTTTAGTATCTGCAGTTCACGAATAACAGAGAACCAGGACCAGAATTCACCATTTAATGCTATCACAACAATTTAATTGCTACCCATGAAGTATGGACTTCATAGAAACACTATACAACATTTCTAGCATGATCTTAGCATTTTAAATCATGTAATCACACAATCCAAGGCATCTAATTTTACTGTTTTCATACTTTATCATGTTTTGAAGGAAAATCATAAAATTTTACTTTACGGATTCGTTATAACACCGAATCCGTTCGTTTAACTTCTGCTTTGTTCGTATAAACGTGTACAATCATATGCAAGTGCTAATTCAAAGTTAAATCATCGATTCATGGTATAAAAATTGTACATAATGGCCGTATGGCCATATATACAACTTTTCTAAAATCAAATCAAGCATAATTGTATGAAATTTATTACTTTAAATCATGCATACATGGTATAAAATATGTTATGATCATATAATAACACATATAAAACCATATCATGCATTAATCATCAAATTAGTCATTCATAGAGAACTTTTTAAGAATACGTTAATGGAAACTGTAAGAACTTGAATTTAAAAACGTAGGAGAAAGAATTACCCTTGCTAGTTAGTGATGATGATGCAACTAAATTCTTCAATCTCTTCTCTAACTAATTCTCATGTCTTTTCTCTCTTTTTCTCTATGTGTTTTCTCTCTACTTTCTTAACTGATGAATGCAATATATGATATATGATATACCACTAATATGATATACGTATATAATAGTGGAGTCATGGGTCGTCCGTTAATTCCATAATGGGTTAACTGACCCCAACCCCCAATAAGGCTTTGTTTGCTTGCCCCTTATATTCTTCCTTTCCCATTAATTTAATTAACTTACTATTATATAGTTAATTAATGTCACACCCAATTTAATCAAATAATGTTATTTAAATCAATTAAATAAAATAGCATAAATCCACATTAAATCACATAGTCACATAACTAAAATTCTTATTTATTAATTACGTCTAATCATAAATCTCTAATTAATTATTAAATTAATTAGAATAACATTATGCTTATTAATTAATATATTAATCAAATAAGCTTAATTAAATACATACTTTGAATATAAAAATTCACCACATTAATTTAATCAATGTAACACATATAATTAAATTAATCTACCACAAATTCATCAATTAATTATTTAACTCAATAATTAAATTATTAAAAAATATTTATTTAATTCAATAAATATTCAAATTAAATTACAAAAATCTCGTTCGTCACATCTTTCCCCCCTTAAAAGGATTCTGTCCCCAGAATCACGGTTTAATTATACTTTGTCCCGTTACATTCTCCCCCCCCCCTTACAAAAATTCTGTCCCTAGAATCGAATACACATAAATTAAGTAAATAAATGTGGATAATTCTTCATCATATGCTCTTCGAGTTCCCACGTAGCTTCTTCAGCATTGTGGTTCCTCCAAATTACCTTAACAGAAGGTATAACTTTGTTTCTGAGGACTTGTTCTTTCCTGTCAACGATCTAAACAGAAAATTCTTCATAAGATAAGTCTTTCTCAAAATGTAGGGGTTCATATTCAATCACGTGCTTGTAATCGGGTTTGTAGGGTCGTAAAACTGAAACGTGAAAAACGTTGTGGACATTCTCGAGCGCCGGAGGTAAGGCTACCTCATACGCAACTTCTCCAATCCTTCGCAGTACTTCAAAGGGTCCAATGAACCTCGGGCTCAATTTTCCCTTCTTTCCGAATCTGATCTTCCCTTTCCAGGGAGAGACTTTCAAAAATACAAAGCTACCCGATTCATGCTCAACATTCTTACAGTGTGGATCGGCGTATTTCTTCTGTCTATCCTGAGCGGCTACCAGTCTTATCCAGATCACTTTAACTATCTCTGCTGTCTGTTGTACCAACTCTGGACATAGCAATTGTCTCTCGCCAACTTCATCCCAATATAGCGGAGTTCTGCATTTTCTTCCGTACAACACTTCGTAAGGCGGCATGCCAATACTAGCGTGGTAACTGTTGTTGTAACCGAATTCCACAAGTGGTAGGTGATCATCCCAATTTCCTTTAAAATCTATGATGCATGCTCTCAACATATCTTCCAATGTCTGGATCGTTCTTTCACTTTGCCCGTCTGTCTGAGGGTGATAAGCTGTACTCATTCTCAACTGTGTCCCCATGCATTCCTGTAGTCGCTTCCAGAAGTTTGATGTGAAGCGCGGATCTCTGTCAGAAATAATTGACACCGAAACTCCGTGCCTCGAAACAATCTCTTTCACATATAACCTTGCCAACTGATCTAAGTTGAATCTGATTTTGATCGGAAGGAAGTGTGCTGATTTCGTCAGTCGGTCAACGATAACCCATACTGCGTCGTAGCCTTTCAGAGTCGTCGGAAGGCCAACCACGAAATCCATTGTAATGTGTTCCCATTTCCATTCTGGGATTTCTAGGGGTTGTAGTAAACCACTCGGTCTCTGATGTTCTGCTTTTACTTTCTGACAGGTCAGACACTTTGCAACACACTCAGCAACATCTCGTTTCAAATTCGGCCACCAGAAGTGCTGTCGAAGATCATGGTACATCTTGGTACTACCGGGGTGAATCGAATATCGTGAGCTATGAGCCTCGCTCAAAATGTCATCCTTAATCTCTGGCACTGATGGTACCCACACTCTATTCTCAAATCTCAGTAGTCCCTCACTGTCTATCTTGAATCTCGGTTCGATTCCTTCAGATATCTTTTTCTTTACCTTCTCACATTCTTCGTCCCGAAGATGGGCTTCCTTAACTTTATCCAATAGGGTTGTACCAACTTGCATCTGAAACAACTTCTCGTCAATCTCTATCGGATACTTCACTTCTAATTCCAGCTTTTCCATTGCTGAAATTAGCTCTTCCTGAGCAGTCAACATCATCAATTTCTCCCGACCCTTCCTGCTTAAGGTGTCGACAACCACATTAGCCTTACCCGGTTGGTATACAATTTCGCAGTCATAGTCTTTAATTAGCTCTAGCCACCTTCTCTGGCGCATATTCAAGTCCTTCTGTGAAAAAATATATTTCAGACTCTTGTGGTCTGTATATATTTCACACTTCTCCCCATAGAGATAGTGTCTCCAAATTTTCAAAGCAAATACCACTGCAGCTAACTCTAAGTCGTGGGTCGGATACCCCTTCTCATAGTCTTTCAATTGTCGTGACGTATATGCAATGACCCTGTCATTTTGTATAAGCACACAAGCCAAGTCCTTTATGTGATGCATCACTATAAATCACAAAATTTCTTGTGTCGTCCAGAAGAGATAACACAGGTGCTAAACTCAACCTCCTCTTAAGTTCTTGGAAGCTTTCCACACACTTTTTCGTCCAAACGAACTTCACCAATTTCCTAGTCAAATTCGTCAGCGGAGTTGCGATCTTGGAAAAGTCCTGAATGAATCTTCTAGAATAACCCGCCAATCCAAGAAAACTCCTAACTTTCGACGGTGTTTTCGGCTGATCCTAGTTCATCACAGCTTCGACTTTACAGGGATCTACTGAAATTCCGTCCTTGTCGATCACATGTCCAAGAAATTGCACTCTTTCAATCCAGAATTCACATTTCGAAAATTTGGCGTACAACTTCTCTCTTCTCAACGCCTCTAATGTTAACTTCAGATGTTCTACATGTTCTTCCTTGGTCTTCGAGTATACCAAAATGTCGTCGATAAGGAACACGACGAATTTGTCCAAAAATGGCTTGAACACTCTATTCATTAAGCTCGTGAATGCTGCAGGAGAATTCGTTAGACCAAATGACATTACCAGAAATTCGTAGTGACCATATCGAGTCCTAAATGCTGTCTTCGGAACATCCTCTGGCCTCACCTTCAGCTGATGATAGTCACTCCTCAAATCTATCTTTGAAAAGTACATTGCACCCTTCAATTGGTCAAACAGATCGTCGATCCTCGGTAATGGATATCTATTCTTAATTGTGACCTTATTCAGTTCTCTGTAGTCGATGCAAAGCCGCATCGTCCCGTCCTTCTTCTTCACAAACAACACCGGTGCTCCCCACGGCGATACGCTCGGTTGGATGTACTTCTTATCCAGTAACTCTTGTAGTTGTACCATCAACTCTTTCATCTCTACCGGAGCCATCCGGTATGGTGCCTTCGATATTAGGGTCGTCCCTGGCTCCAAATAGATCACAAACTCAACCTCTCTGTTTGGCGGAAGTTCTGGCAGATCATCTGGAAATACGTCCATGAAGTCCCTCACGACTGGTATATCTTCCACTTTCGGGTTTTCTTTACGACTATCGACTACGTAGGCTAAATATCCTACACAACATTGTCTTAACAACTTTCTGGCCTGCATCATTGTCAGACAATTCGCTTGTCTAGGCGATTTGCTGCCATAAAACACAACCTTTGACGGGGTCATGAGGTTAATACACTTCCTCTAGCAATCAATTACAGCCCCATAATTGACTAGCCAATCCATTCCCAGAATAACATCGAATTCCCCAAGCCTAATCGGGATAAGATCTACATTCATAATGTTACCCTTAATATCCACCCTGCAGCTCTTGTGTACGTCCTTAATAGGGATCACGTCTCTATTCGCAATTTCTATGTTTATGGGGTATTCTAACTCGTCCATAGGAAGTTCTAAGTTCTTAGCAAAGTCATCGGATATAAATGAACAAGTAGCACCCGAATCAAATAGTACATAAGCATTAACTTTATTGATCGGAATGATACCTGACACCACATCGCAAGACTGTACAGCATCCTGCACGGTCATGTTGAAGGTTCTGGCGGTTGGTCGGTTGGTTGCAGTTGGTCCCGTGATAGTTAGAGCACTTCCACCGCTGTTTCCCCTGTTCCCTCCTGATTCTGCCCCTCCTGATCCTTTCTTGGGACAGTCCCTTGCCAAATGGTCCTTTGAGACGCAAGTGAAGTAAGTGCCCTTCTTTGGGTTCGGACAGTTAGGTGCTATGTGGCCTTCCTGACCACAATTGTAGCATACTCATTTTCCCTTCATACAGACCCCCAAGTGAGCTTTTCCACAGGTCAGACATGCTTCGATCCTCTTCTTCTGACCTCCTTGCTGATTCCCAGTTGATGAGTTATCATTCCACCTCCTCTTCTGATTGTTACTCCCTCCCGTGTTGCTACCACTAGCCTTGTTAATTCCTTCACCTTCACTCATCTTCTTTTTTTGATCTTGGTTATACTTTGTAACAGCGTCACTCCCGCCTTTAGCGAGAATGGCCTTCTCCAACACTCCAGCAAAAGTGTTCAATTGGAACATTGACACTTTGCTATACAACCAGGGCTTCAGGCCCTGCTCAAACCTCCTTGCCTTTCTCTGATCGGTGTGCACTTGATACGTGGCAAACCTAGCCAACTTATTGAATTTCACAGCATATTCCGGTACAGACATATTCCCCTATTTCAGTTCTAGGAACTGGACCTCCATTTGATTCTGCGAGCTGGTCGAAAAGTACATCTCGAAGAACATCTCTTTGAACCTCTCCCAGGTAATCACACCTTCTCCTCCCCGGACCTTATTTGCTTGCCACCAATAACTAGCTTTGGATTTTAGCATGAACGTTGTGTAGGCGGTTTTCTGGTCTTCTCTGACTCTAGCGACGTTGAAAACTTTTTCCATCTCCATGACCCAGGTTTGAGCTTCTATCGGGTTCATGGTGCCTTTAAACTCTGGCGGTCCCACCGCCTTGAAGTCCTTGAACGTTGTGTTCAGTGGAGCTTGAGGTTGGTTGTTAAGCGCTCTAGCAAGTAAGTTCGCCAACTGCTGAACGGGGTTAGCATTGGCGTCGTCGTTGTTGTTCGTTGACCATTCTTGGGCCTGTTGACGGTTAGATCGTCTCCTTGGCGGCATTTTTCTGTTAAGAAATACGCTTATTAGATCTTTATTCAATCTTTTAAATATTTAAGCCTTAACTTAAATATTTAAACACAATCAGTCAACATATTATCTCAAATAAACTTTGATATATTACTAAATCAAAAGTTTTAACATAACACGATAGCATCACTGCTATTTACATCAACTATCCTGAGATAAAGAATCTATAGGATTTAAAACATCAAAATATTCCTCTGTTTATAACCACATTGGAATTTACATTATTTACTACCAGATAGGTTTCACAAAATCAAATGTTCCTATCATTGCCCATTAAGGCGACGAACAGCTTTGCCACGCTCTTCTTCCATAATCCGGGACATCGTCCTGCGATCTACCATATATGATGGTAAGTCCTTCAAACTGAATAGGGTAACTCATAACCCGATCCTGGGCCTCATTAATCGTATACTGAAGCGTAGAGTACGTCTCCTCAAGCTTGGCCTTCTTCGCCCGATAGTTATCTTCTGCGAGATCTGCTCGTCGTGATTCCCTTACCCAGGCCTCCTCTGCTATGGCCAGCCTTGTTGATTTCTCTTTTAGTTCATTCTTTAATTCCTCCATTTCCTCTGACTTCTGCTTGGTTTGGCCCTTCTCGTGAGCCAAATCCCACTCTATATTTCCCAAACGTGTGTGAAGAGCCTCAACCTCTCCATCCCTCAGCTCGATGGTAGACTGTTGAGTAACCGATCGCTCCCTCAGCTCCTGAACAGTCTCCCTCAGCTCCTGAACAGAATCACATAACTCTATGTTACGGTCATACAGCTCGTCATACATCTCAGCACTGATAGAGCTCGGTGGGAACTCTTCAGGGTCTTCCTCCTCCTCTTCGGCTGTCTCACCCTGAACCTCAATCACCTCAGGGTCTTCCTCAGAGTCCTCCTCTGAATCAGACACCGGCACATGCTCCTGACCAATGACTGTGATTAAGGGTGATAGCTCTCGTCGGACTAACTGCTCCCAAACTACGTGGATATCTCGGGGCTCCTCCTCTCTAGCCTCTAGGGGTACAAGGTCCCTGGACTGACTAGGTTCTCCAGCATTTGTCATCCTGACAAATAAAATTTTAAGTTTTAGTAATTACGTGATGCTAATCGATACTCGAGTATATAAGTATAAGCACATAGCACATAAGATAAGTTATTATCTTTCTTAGAACTCGATAAGTGTTATCATTACTATGTTCTCGATCTCTAAAAGGCTACTATCCTAAGATTTTCCCCAACCTAAGGTTCATAACCTACAGCTTTGATACCAACCTGTGACACCCCCAAATTCGGGTACTTCAATTCCACGGGATCTGGTATTCACTATGCAAATATCATCTATCTATATACCCGTAATAAAAGTAGACCATGAAATAAATAGAAATAATCCTTCCCTTATGGAGTTACAACATCTGAAAATAAATACATCAATCCCAGGACATACTTAACCTTAAATCTCAAATGCAGAAACATAAACAATTAAATAAGTCTTACACAACTTTAACATAAGTCTGAAACATAAACTCATAAAATAAACAACAAGTCTTCATCACATGTTGACTTTGCCCTTGCCTTTGCTAGTAGAAGGCTCGTCGGACCTTTCGTTCTTAAATACAATGTTATTATTACGCAAGAGTGAGCACGATTGCCCACAAGTATAATAATATGACAACAATATAATAACATGCGAGTGAATCAAAGACATCTGAATAAAGAAACTCAACTTTTGACTCAAGAATGAATAACAAGAATCAAAATAACATCTGAGGGTCATAAGACCTCGAACTATGTCCTAGGTTGTAAAGTGTTTAAACTTTAAACCTTTAACAGTCATAAGACTATGGACTCTACTTCTCGTACTTAGGGGGATCAGCCCTTAGTACCATACTGTGCACAATATCTCAACGCTAAAGCGTAAATAATCCCCTATTAAAGGGTTGTTCATCTCAGTTTGACATCAGAGTCCGCACCGAAGGAAGTTTAGTTTGGATAAGCTCAATAAAAATTCTAGAATTTAAAACGTTCATCAACTATGGACTAGTCAAATTAATAAGGGTTCGCTAGTCTTATAAGGTTTAACAATAACAACGATATTCAACTTGAATAATAAATATCAAGAGTATACAATCAAATAAGTATTGTATAACTGAAGTAATACTTAAAGAAATAGTAATATCTCATATGAAAATCTCAACTTGAATAAACAAGGATAAGAACTTGCTCAATGAAAAAGTAAGATTTGAGTTTAGAAAACTTGCAAAATATTAAACACGTTTAAGGATAAGAAGCTTGCAAAATATTAAACAAGTTTAAGGATAGGAAACTTACCTCTTGCACAAGCTACAATTTATAATTCACGTTCTTTATTAAATCTTACATATTAATACGTTCACAATACAGATTAATGAATAACTCGATATACGTATCGAATCACACACATCGGTCTTGAGCACGTTATTGGACTATACAATTAACGATTCAAGTCATGTAATTAACTTATTAATGACTCACATAATATAAGTTATTAACCTCTTATTATACGTTTAATCATGTCTTCATGTTTATTACATTAGGTTCCAATTACATTTCCTGGACTTGAACAATTAAAATCTCATTTTTGGGCAAAATTGCCAAGTGGCGCTGCAGCTCCACCATTTGAACTAAAAATGGCGTTGCAGCTCCACTGGCGCTGCAGCTCGGACTTTAAGCTTAAGTCTGGCGCTGCAGCTCCACTGGCGCTGCAGCCCCACTCTTAGGCTTAAAGTTGGCGCTGCAACTCCACTGGCGCTGCAGCCCCACTCTTAGGCTTAAAGCTAGCGCTGCAGCCCCACTCTTAGGCTTAAAGTTGGCGCTGCAGCTCCACATGCCATTTTCAGAATCTGCAGTTCACGAATAATTGAGAACTAGGACCAGAATTCACCATTTAATGCTACCACAATAATTTAATTGCTACCCATGAAGTATGGACTTCATAGAAACACTATACAACATTTCTAGCATGATCTTAGCATTTTAAATCATGTAATCACACAATCCAAGGCATCTAATTTCACTGTTTTCATACTTTATCATGTTTTGAAGGAAAATCACAAAATTTAACTTTACGGATTCGTTATAACACCGAATTCGTTCGTTTAACTTCTGTTTTGTTCGTATAAACGTGTACAATCATATGCAAGTGGTAATTCAAAGTTAAATCATCGATTCATGGTATAAAAATTGTACATAAGGGCCGTATGGCCATATACACAACTTTTCTACTCTGTGACTTTTGTAAAATCAAATCAAGCATAATTGTATGAAATTTATTACTTTAAATCATGCATACATGGTATAAAACATGTTATGATCATATAATAACACATATAAAACCATATCATGCATTAATCATCAAATTAGTCATTCATAGATAACTTTTTAAGAATACGTTAATGGAAACTGTAAGAACTTGAATTTAAAAACGTAGGAGAAAGAATTACCCTTGCTAGTTAGTGATGATGATGCAACTAAATTCTTCAATCTCTTCTCTAACTAATTCTCAAGTCTTTTCTCTCAATTTCTCTCTTTTTCTCTATGTGTTTTCTCTCTACTTTCTTAATTGATGAATGCAATATATGATATATGTTATACCACTAATATGATATACGTATATAATAGTGGAGTCATGGGTCGTCCGTTAATTCCATAATGGGTTAACTGACCCCAACCCCCAATAAGGCTTTGTTTGCTTGCCCCTTATATTCTTCCTTTCCCATTAATTTAATTAACTTACTATTATATAGTTAATTAATGTCACACCCAATTTAATCAAATAATGTTATTTAAATCAATTAAATAAAATAGCATAAATCCACATTAAATCACAGTCACATAATTAAAATTCTTATTTATTAATTATGTCTAATCATAAATCTCTAATTAATTATTAAATTAATTAGAATAACATTATGCTTATTAATTAATATATTAATCAAATAAGCTCAATTAAATACATACTTTGAATATAAAAATTCACCACATTAATTTAATCAATGTAACACATATAATTAAATTAATCTACCACAAATTCATCAATTAATTGTTTAACTCAATAATTAAACTATCGAAAAATATTTATTTAATTCAATAAATATTCAAATTAAATTACAAAAATCTCGTTTGTCATAATAGTGATGACCCAATTTATTTGGTGGAGGAGCCCAAGCTCATTTTAATTAGTAGGCAAAAGAATAAGAAAGTGCAAGCCCAAAAATAAAATAAAATGGAGCCTAAGCTTGGCCCAATTTAAATTCACTTATGGAGGGGTATTATTGTCATTATATAAAGCATTTAATAAATCAAAAATGTAGTGGATGAAAAGGGCCATGTGGCCGAATTATATAGAAAGAAAGATAGGAAGATATAATATTTGATATGATTTGATAAAGATATGGGAAGATATGAAGATATCTTAGATAGATTTGAGAAGATATGGAAGATATTTGATAAGATTGGATAAAGATATGGAAAGATATGAAGATATCTTAGATAGATTTGAGAAGATATGGAAGATATTTGATATGATATGGTAAGATATGATGAGATTTGCTAGAGATATGATGAGAGATTTGGGAGATATGCCAATATATGCTTAGATATGTAGAGATATGGCTAGATATTGGGGCAATTAGTGGCCACATGGCCGGCCACAAGAGAGAGAAATAGGAGTTGGGAGATTTCATAATATATCTCTAGTTAATAAAATCTATATTCTTTCTTTCTTCTCTCTCATCTCATTCTTTTAGAAGCAAAGCAAGAAATATAGAGAGAAAGAGAGAGAGAGTGACATGTTCGGTCACTAAGGAGGGGAGAGAGAGAGAATTTTTATGTGTTCCAAGATCCCTAGCCATCTTAGAAGAAGAAGAAGGAAGAACTTGAGCATAGGTATAAAGGTTTCTAATTATATAATTTAATTTCCTTGGTAATTTGATTTAAGTTTGATTTTTGTAAGGTTTTGCTTTAGTTGTTCAAAAAACCTTGGATTTATAGGTATCTAAGTGTCTTAAGTGTAAATCTAACCATTTGGTATGTCCAAAGTTTGGTCAAAAACAATAGAATGAAACTATGTTTCATAAAGTTGAAAACCTTGATTTTCTTAGGACAAATTATGTTTTGTGTGTGTTTGGTGGGTTTTGATGTAATAGATCATGGATCATGGTAGATCCATGAGTTTATGATCTATGGGTATGTATTATGATGGTTTATAATGGCCAAAGTTAGATTAATCAAGAGATCATGCAAGATTTCTTAGAAAACACAAAGTTATAAAAATCAGATTTTTGAGAAAACACAATGGGAAATTCAAACAACCATAACTCCTAATGTATTTCGAATTTTTGAGTGTGGTTAATTTCTAGACTTAGATCTATAAGTCTTCTAATTTTTCCAAGTAGAATCACTGAAAAAGAAATTGTAGATTTTCGTCTGGACAGTTTTTAGCAAAGGGCGCAAAATCTGAAAATGCTTAAAAGTAGGCTGTCAGGATTTTATAAGGGTTGTTTCGGTCACTTAACTTGTGAAATAAAATCAGGCCTTTTGGGGGATGAAAATATATGGAATGAAGTAGCTTGTGTCCGAAAGTGAGCTTATTCTGACTTAAAATGAGCAAGTTATGACTATTTCATGTTTTGGGATTTCTCAACGGAAAACGCTATAACCGGAGTTGTATAACTCCGATGGCCATGAAATTTAAACTGGAGTCTCACGATAACATGTACAAGATTCCGCCAAGAGTTGGGAATTTTTGGAGTTAAGCGTGAAGTAGCTATTTTCTTAAAGAATTAACTAGAATGGATTTTTGAAAAATACTTAAGTAAATTGAAAAATTCCAGAAAAAATACTTTTTATGTATGGAATATATGTATATGTGATTGGCCAAAAGATAAGAAAATAATAAGCTGATTTCATATTTTCGTGAATAGTGTATTTCAGCTTCCTGAAATGAAATATTTTAGGTTACTGAAATGGAAAACTGAAAAGGTTAGAAAGGGAAGTAAGTGTTGTTTTAGCTTGCTAAAATGAGAAACTGAAATGATATATTAAGTATACTGAATTCATAAATAGTTTATCGAATTATGATAAGAACTTATAAATGAACGAGTAAGAGATAAATCTAAGATAGTATAGTTGTACTCACTAATGATTGGTTATGTGATTTCATGTTAATTGCTATGAGTAAGATATGTGATGCTAATTAATAGATCGATCTTATCAATGATAGGTCTTACAAAAGAAGTTAACTTAAATTGCGTAGCAGTAATCAACGAACCAGGCAAGTTTTCTAACTCAACTTGAGTTATTATTTTTCAAAGCATGATTAGTGAATACTTATTGGTAGTTATTCACGTCTATAATGATTGTTGTTATTCGCACGTAGTGCAATTGATTCTTGTTCTATTATTTGAATAGTTTATAAGTCATGTCTCAGCTAATTGTTTTGGCGAGACTAATATTTGTTAAAGCATGAAACGTTCTATTAAAAATGAACTGATTTATTATTGGAAGATCTATGCCATTGATTTCGGCTAGATCAATATTGATATTATATGTTGAAATCATAGTATTTCTTTGAAAGTAATCCAAACCATATTATTGTGGTACAGAACTGTGATGTAAGACTGAGATGAACAAACTTTATTGTCGTAAATTGACTTATGCGCTATTATTGAGTATTATGCATAATATAGGGTACAAAGGAGTTGGCCGCTCCCGGTACTTGCAGAAGAGTATAGTTTAGTTTTTATAACTAACTTATATTCTTGAGGTAATTCAGTTTTAATAACTAATAAATCCTCTAGTAGTTCATGATCCTTTTGAGATCACTCAGCATGAAATCTGGGTATATCCCATTTTATTGAATATTGTTACAGTATTGTTAATTCTTCATATTCACTTGAATATTATTGAATCTTTGAAAGAATTTTACTCTTTCATCATTGATATGTCATTTAGTATGGAATTCGAGAAAGTTTTATTATTGAGATTGAGTTATTATTCAGTTACTTCGAAATTCTTTGAATATTGTTGAAGTTGTATAGAAGGTAGACTCTTCTATTCATGATATATATCATTTATTGTATACTTTAACTTGCTGAGCAAACTCGTTGCTCACCTTTGCTTAAATAAAACATTTCAGCTAATGCCGAGGTAGCAGAAGGTTCTAACAGGGACAAAGGCAAAGGCAAGACTCAGGAGTAGTCATTGTCAACTTTTAGTGGTTATGTTATATTATGTAAATTAATTATGTAAACCTTTTGGATGCATAAGAATATGTAAGTTATGTCAGGGTTAGTTAACATGGGGTGATGCTATATTATTGTATTAAGTAATGTAATGAATGATGTAACTCATTAATGAATGGGTAGCTAGATATTATATGTATGATGGATCGTGGGCACCAAACCCGAGGTTAGGGAACCCGAATTTGGGGGCGTCAAAAACATAGAAGTTGCGAATAAGAAAGTAATCCCTGTAGAATAAGTTTATCAAAATTATCGCGCAAACATTAGAAAACATGAACTGAGCGTAGACTTGATTCCTATTATCTTGGGAGAATTTGACGTAATACTGGGAATGGATTGGTTGTATAACTATGCTGCAATAATTGACTGTCAGAACAAATGTGTGAACCTTCAGACTCCGAGTAAGTCTAAGGTAGTGTTTTATGGTAGCTCATCGCTTAAGCAATCGTGTTGCGTTACGATGATGCAGGCAAAGAAATTATTAAGGAAAGGATGTGTAGGTTATTAGCTTACATCGTAGATACTCAGAAGAAGGGATTAAAAATTAAGGATATATTTGTAGTGAATGAATTTCAATATGTGTTTCCGGACAATCTGCCTGGGCTTCCGCCAGACAGAGAAATTGAATTCGTAATAGACTTAGCACCGGGAATGACACCGATTTTGAAAGCCACATACCGTATGGCGCCGGTAGAAATGAAAGAATTGATGATACAACTGCAAGAGTTATTGGATAATGGTTACATACTGCCGAGTGTGTCTCCTTGGGGAGCACCAGTGTTATTCGTTAAGAAAAAGGACGAATCGATGAGCCCCTGTATCGATTATCGAGAATTGAATAGAGTAACTATCAAGAATAGATATCCGCTACCAAGGATAGACAACTTATTCGATCAACTGAAGGAGCGAAGTGTTTCTCGAAGATCGACCTACAAACAGGATATCACCAACTAAAAGTACGGGATGAGGACATACCAAAGACTGTGTTTTGAACCCATTATGGACATTACGAGTTTTTGGTAATGTCATTAGGATTGACTAATGCTCTGGCAGCATTCATGGACTTGATGAACCGAGTTTTCAAGCCCTACTTGGACAAATTCGTAGTAGTCTTTATCGACGACATCTTGATCTACTCGAAGACAGAGGAAGAACACGTCAAACATCTGAAAATTATTTTAGAGGCACTAAGGAAAGAGAAGATGTATGAAAAATTTTCTAAGTGTGAATTTTGGATGGAGAAGGTTCAATTCTTAGGTCACGTAGTGGAAAAGAATAGAATCTCAATAGTGTTGGTTTTGTATGTAACGCAATCATGCAATCAAATCACATAAATAGGGCGGAAGCGTAAAAACTAGGTTTTCAAAATTTATACAAACCCATAACCATGATCATGCTTTGTGCTTGTTATCAATAACAGAAAAGAGAGAACATGGAATTATACCTTTGAAGATCTAAGCTTCCTCAGGTACAAGTTCTACTCCTTTGATTCCTTTGATTCCTCTAATAGTGGCTCCTTCCCTTGAATAATGTCAGCCACCCAAATGTTTGGCCTCTAACGGTGATCCACCAAGGAAGATGAAGAACTCAAGAAGATGGGTTATTGGCTTAACCCTTGTTTCTATCTCTATAGAATATGTGTACTCCCAACTCTTGGAAAATTTCACATCTCTACCTTATTTCTGATATAAGACTCTCTTATATAGATATTAGGTTAACCCTCCTAATCCAATTAGAATAGGGTTTTAATTAATTAATTAATTAAATACTTTTAATTAATTTATATCCTAATCTTTATTAGGATTGAGAGAGAGTACTGATATTATATTAATTCCTAAACTCCTTTAGAATTAAAATAATAATAATAATAATAATATTAATAAGACTCCTCTTATTAATTTATATTTAATATTTCTAAAATATTAAATAATAAACATTAAGCTATTTAATTTATTCTATCATCATAGATTAAATTAATTATACTTAATGCATTATTACTATCATGCCATTTTCTTCTTAAATAATTCTTCTTCCTTTTATGGTGTGACCCTTTAGGTTCTCCATATTAAACCGGTTGTGAATAAATCAATTATAACAATTCTAATCTTATTTAAATAAACAAATTAAACTAATAATCTATTTAAATAAACAACATTTATTCTACAATAGGGATAAGCCTCCCTAGCGATCAACGACTTTCCAGATAATATAGATTTCAACATTAATCATAAAAGAACCTGCGAGTTAATAGTTACCGTACAATTCAATCCTTCCACCATACAATGTCCCAATTAAATATAAGACATGGATTTACTGTCAAGTCTTAATTTATTTAATCATATGTATTTCGATTAGAAAATGCACAACTCCAAATAATGCAAATTAGAAACCTCTTTCTAATTTCATTCTACCTTGGCCAAGGATTCCTGGGTTGTCATTTAACGAATCACATAGGACATATCTCCTCTTTTACTAGAGGTGGTAGATTCTTTATTGATCATTCATTATCTCCATATGTAACTCATTACACCCAAGCATACCCTATATATGCCTTAAAAGGCCTTAAGGAATTAGTCAAAGTATAATTTGTTACATACAAGATACTATGATGATCTCAAGTCCAAGGATCACATGTACTACTATCACATTAGGAATTCCTATTGACAGGCGAGTAAAACTCCATTAGGTATTCCATAGCGAGTCACGTTCAGTGAACTTATTCTCTAATAAGCACCTACATACTTGCTTTAGTGTCTCCACACAAATGACCATGAGATCAGTCATCCTCATCCAATGAGCAAGCAACATATGTACCAATCTATCCGGATTTACTAATCCCCTTTTTAGTAATCCCACGATTGGGAACTATTTTAGTTTTAAAGGTTTCTAAGAATTTAGATCTCATTAGCATGATCAACATCATGATTCTAAAAGCATTGCTTAAAACTATGGGTTATTTACATATTATAAAAAACAGCACCATGTAGATAATTAAATGCCTTTAATAAATAAATATTTTATTAATAAATAAATAAGATTGTTTAAAAAGTATGTGCTTTATCATCATACATGATTGACTTGTATGCACACTACTATCAATCTCCCACTTGCACTAAAGCCAATCGCCATGGTATCTCATACCCATCTTCTCTAAGTGACGATCAAACTGCTGTTGTGTTAAAGCTTTAGTAAATGGATCTGCAATGTTGTCTTGAGAGTCTACACTCTCCTCTTTCAATGATTTCTTTAATCAAAGTGCCGCAACACATGTTTAGATTCAAGATGAGACTTAGGAACTATTCCTAGTTCTGTAATGAACTTTTCATCTAAAACATCAACTCGCAGCTTCACTTACAGTTATATACTCTGCCTCTGTCACTGAATCAGCAACCGTTTGCTGCTTGGAACTCTTCCAACTCACTGCACCTCCGTTCAAGGTAAACAAAATATTAAACTAATCTCCCCGGCAACGGCGCCAAAAACTTGTTGCCTATTTTATTAACAGCAATTAAACACGCAAGTATACGTGTTCGTTTATAACATCTAGCAAGCAAGGATATCGTTCCCACGAGGAAATAGATTAATATTACCAAATATCAAGTTCAATTCAATTAATCTTAAATTAAACTACGAATAATGATTATGATTTTGAGAATTCTAATTAACAACTAAAGTATATCGTCACAAGAATGAATGCAGATGGAATAGGTTAAGATCACAACTTCCCTTAGTATTTCATTTAAACCTATACACTCATTTAATTATTCAATCACTATGAATCGCTAACCAAGAATTCTTTATAATATTCAAGTACTTCTTCCGAAGACACGTAAACAAATCCTTATACATCCAGCAGTTACGCAACAGATTTACAAGGAACACCCTAAATAATTAATCCACTATATTCCTATGTGAATTAAAATAATTGGGGTTTGCAAGTACAGTTTCTTTAATGGTTGCAAAAGACATATAGATATATTCCTATCCTATATGCTAAACATATTAACCTTTTTCAGTTTATATGAACAGATGATATCATATCTAGATCTAACTTATACTCTATTTTCCAATTTCGTATAAATTATCCCGGTAATTGTTGATCAGACAATTAATCAATGAACACAAGATATGATAAACGATTCACGAGTAATTAACTTAAATCAAATAAGGAGCATCAAATTCAAATTACATACTAAGTTCCGTTGCGATCTTAATAAAAAGTTAGTTCATAATGATAGAGAAAAACATCATCCAAATTAAGAATCCAAACATCCCAAAGATTACAAAATTAAAGATAGAAGAAAGGGATAGAAGAAACTATTAAGCCGCTCCAAATCTCTAGCTTGATCTTCAACCTTTTGTAACTCTCCTTCGTGATCTCCTTCAAAATCCTTCTTCCGTCGTATCTCTCTCTGTCCCTTACCTTTTTTAAAAACCCTAATATCCAGTCTGATTAGCCTCCATTATACTCAGCCGCATAAATTAGCATCCAAAATCGAGCATGAGCGCCTAGGCGCTTGTCCAAGGGCAAATCCAAGCGCCTAGGCTCTTGACCAGGACCAAGTAATTACAAAAATGCCATTACGCCTATTTTTGACTTCTTTTTAATTATTTTCTCTTCCAAAATGACATATTTGCCCTTCCAACTCCACCTACAAGAAATAAGCACAAAAACAAATAAATAGATCCTAAAAACACTTAAAGATAACAATAAGTAAACTCAAACAATATCTAATTCGTAGGTATGACACCTACTCATCAAATACCCCCAAACTTAACCCATTGTTTGTCCTCAAGCAAAGCAATGATGAAATGCAACCTAACTATATGCCTACGAATCAAACAACAAAATAACATAGCATCCAATAACAGGCCTCAAAAATAACACATAATACTCAATCTAGAACATCCGACCAACATAAAGTTTCCAACTCAAATCACTTAGTCAAATTATGCCTTTCACCATTCATGTTATGTGTGTGTGTATAAACCAACTATTTTAATTAATCATAGCTCAAATCACTCACATAAGCAACTTCTAAGAAAGAAACTCCAGTTTTTATTAAACTCAACCAGTTAACACAACCAATCCGACTAACGTAAGCAATTACTAAGCACAGGGGTATCACTAAGGGTTATCATACACATAATTTATTATTGTACGAGTGCGTTTTACGCTCCATCTCGCTTTTTAACTCGACTTGTGCAATGTCTAGTTTCCTTAGGCTTTCAAAACTACCCATGTATCGAGCTTTCGACCAGTGACTCCAAAACCAGTTGGCTTTAGGGCACCAGGTGTTAACACACCCCTACGGATCTAATAACCCAAGTAGCAATGACCACGAAACTAAACCAGTCAAGTTTGATTATTTATTCCTGTTTTTTTTTTTTTTTTTTTTTTTAATTACTCACCCCTAGATTCCCCCAAACTTAGTTTCTTGCTTAACTTCCGCCTTCATGAATGTTTCACTGAATTCATCAAATATTATCCCAAATTTTCTTACCAGAAATAGATTATGTAACGATTTGAATCAAATTGACCAAACAGTCAGTTATGTGCTTTCCTTACTAATTATGAATTTCAGACAGGCATAATTGACTTCACAATTTAAGTCATTACTCCACATTAGTATTCAATCCTATTTGAGTTTCAAACTATCCATTCAGTCTTATCATTGGCCAAAATTAGATTACTACATCATATCCTGCTTGATTCATGCAACTAGATGCGACACATATCTTGCTTGATTCATGCAACTAGATGCAACACATGCAACATAACTCTAATGAAACATGCATAAGTACTACTAACATGAGTAAACTAAGCAACATGCTCCTACTCTATATGCACAAACTATTAACTACAAAACATAATGCCACCCCCAAACTTAAATGACACAGTGTCCTCATTGTGTAAGTGTAATTAAATTAAGAACTGAGGACTTCCCTGATCAAAGCTTACTCCTCTCCGGCATCTTCATCTTCGGCATTAGGAGGAGGTAAGTCTGGAGGTGGATACACTGACAGAGGTGGAGGGAGTGGGAACTGGTACGGAGTCCCGGCTGGATTCATTCGGTGAAACATATCTGCCAACGACGTGGTACAATGAGAATAAATTTATGCTTGGCGTTGGGCAAGACAAGACTGCTGCCGATCCATACGGTCAAATCCTTGGTGTATCTGGGTTGCCACCAAGTCAATCCGTCTCGTATGATGTTGTAGGTCTCTCCGTATATTCTCAACCCAATCAGGTGGTGGCATTGAACTTGGGGCCTCAGGAGGCTGCTCAATAGGCTGCTCAACATGTACTGGGGGAACGATAATAAATCCCAATCCCCGTGGGTGTGACTCAGCCCCATCCCATATCTTGTAAAGTGTCATCATAGAGTGGTTAATTGAGGCTAAAGGTGCCTGTAATGCTTCTTCGTCATCCCACTGAACTCCAGCTTGTCGGCACAATTCTGTAATCAGAGATGGGTGAGGCAACCCACCTGAAGTGCCTCCGTCAAGCCCTCGCATAATCGATTCATGGATGACTTGCCCAACATCCACAGATTTTCCCTTAGCAATGCAAAACAACAAGGCAGCCCACTGATTAATAACATCACTCATATGCCTGCATGGAATCAACTTAGCGCAGATGAATGCATGCCACGCTTTTCCATATCGGCTCAACTTCGAAGATGGAAAGTGAACTGCTTCTTGTTGATCTGTCAGTTTCCATTCAGTTCCTGGTACACAAAGGGCTTCAATCACTTCACTGTAATCCAATTCTCGCTTCATATACATATGATAATCACTATCACGAATCTTCTTCAATCCATAATAAGCGTTGATTGCCTTTCGACCAACATTAACTGATTTTCCACGAACCATCACTAAATTGCCGTTGGCCTCTTTAACATTTGAATAGAACTCCTTGACAATTTTTATCGCTGCTGGTCCAAGCTGAGAAGTAAAGTTACTCCACTTCCGGTGTCGAATCATTAGGGCAACTTCCCCATCGTGGTCATCAGGTAGTAAACCACGTTCTGGAATTATAGATTTGCCTAATGCCTTATTTTGATATCTATCAGCAGCCTGAACGCTTACAAATCTCTTCTTATCAAACTTGCCAGACGAACCTGAACTTTCCCCCCTGTGCCTTTTGGGAGCCATATAGCTAGTGTGTCAAATCCGAGCCCAACAACTTAAGTTCAGTGGCTAAGTTGAGAAAAACAAAAAAAAAAAGAAAAACTCTTTGTGGCAATATATCGAACACTTGGCATGCACTATACAAAATAACCTTTTACAAGCCTTCCCCCAACTTAGTGTTCACTAAATTTGTCAATTACCAAGCACCCTATAGTTCGAATGCACCAAAATAACAATTTATTGACACCTAAACACAATTTAGCCACACCAACTCAATGGGGAATTCAAGTAAAGGAAATTAAATTTCTTCAAATACTAAGTAATCAACCTTATTCCAAGCAATTCCAAGTATTTTATAATTAATTTATGCACAACTTACTTGAAATTAGGACTAAACTTGAAGGTCCATGTCAATTAGATGAGAAGACTCCCTTGAAGAAAGTCACGAAATTGGTCGTTTGTTGCTATGGGTAGGAGCGAATTTTTGGTGTGGTGTGGATTAAAGGTTTGATGTTTGTGGCCTTGATTCGGAGAAGAAGAGGTTTGCTTAAGTTGGTGGCTGTGATTTGGAGAACTTAGATAGGGTAAATTCGGCTGATAGGTGTAGGAGAGAAAGAATTTCAAATGAATTAGGAGAGAGAGAGAGAGATGTGGTTGAAGTGTGTTGCCCGAATAGGGCTTATAAATTAATTTTTTTTTTGTTATATGCAGGTAGCGCCTAGGCGCTTGGAATTGTGCATGTTGGAGCGCCTAGGCCCTTGGTGGCAGCGAATTGGAGTTGTGGTAAGCGCCTAGGCGCTTGGTTTGGCTTTGTTTGGAGAGTGAACGGAAACAAACGAAGTCTAACTGCGTCGTCTGAGACTTGGTTGTATTTGAATGTGTCACAAACCTCTAGAAAACTCACCAAGTGCTCATTCGGATCATCATTCGACAAGCCCCCAAACTGTACCAGATTTTGAATCATTTGGATGGTTCCCGGCTTAATCTCGAAAGTTGCAGCATTAATTGTCGGTCGTTGAATGCTTGACCTGATCCCATCCATTTTTGGCATAGCATAATCCTGAAGGGATTTCTGTTGCTCTTCTGCCATTGTATCTTTCTTCTCAAGTGCCTCTCGCGTTTCTTTAACCCACTTATGCAACTGTCTGAACCGTTTGTCGATATCGTCTTCGTATGGTTCCAGCTCCGGCTGTTTCGATCGCGTTTGCATGCACGAGAGAAGATAACCTTAGAAGAGAATAAAAATAAAAGTCTAAATTAAGATTAACTTTATCAAAATTAATAAAAACGAAATATTAAACTAATCTCCCCGGCAACGGCGCCAAAAACTTGTTGCCTATTTTATTAACAGCAATTAAACACGCAAGTATACGTGTTCGTTTATAACATCTAGCAAGCAAGGATATCGTTCCCACGAGGAAATAGATTAATATTACCAAATATCAAGTTCAATTCAATTAATCTTAAATTAAACTACGAATAATGATTATGATTTTGAGAATTCTAATTAACAACTAAAGTATATCGTCACAAGAATGAATGCAGATGGAATAGGTTAAGATCACAACTTCCCTTAGTATTTCATTTAAACCTATACACTCATTTAATTATTCAATCACTATGAATCGCTAACCAAGAATTCTTTATAATATTCAAGTACTTCTTCCGAAGACACGTAAACAAATCCTTATACATCCAGCAGTTACGCAACAGATTTACAAGGAACACCCTAAATAATTAATCCACTATATTCCTATGTGAATTAAAATAATTGGGGTTTGCAAGTACAGATTCTTTAATGGTTGCAAAAGACATATAGATATATTCCTATCCTATATGCTAAACATATTAACCTTTTTCAGTTTATATGAACAGATGATATCATATCTAGATCTAACTTATACTCTATTTTCCAATTTCGTATAAATTATCCCGGTAATTGTTGATCAGACAATTAATCAATGAACACAAGATATGATAAACGATTCACGAGTAATTAACTTAAATCAAATAAGGAGCATCAAATTCAAATTACATACTAAGTTCCGTTGCGATCTTAATAAAAAGTTAGTTCATAATGATAGAGAAAAACATCATCCAAATTAAGAATCCAAACATCCCAAAGATTACAAAATTAAAGATAGAAGAAAGGGATAGAAGAAACTATTAAGCCGCTCCAAATCTCTAGCTTGATCTTCAACCTTTTGTAACTCTCCTTCGTGATCTCCTTCAAAATCCTTCTTCCGTCGTATCTCTCTCTGTCCCTTACCTTTTTTAAAAACCCTAATATCCAGTCTGATTAGCCTCCATTATACTCAGCCGCATAAATTAGCATCCAAAATCGAGCATGAGCGCCTAGGCGCTTGTCCAAGGGCAAATCCAAGCGCCTAGGCTCTTGACCAGGACCAAGTAATTACAAAAATGCCATTACGCCTATTTTTGACTTCTTTTTAATTATTTTCTCTTCCAAAATGACATATTTGCCCTTCCAACTCCACCTACAAGAAATAAGCACAAAAACAAATAAATAGATCCTAAAAACACTTAAAGATAACAATAAGTAAACTCAAACAATATCTAATTCGTAGGTATGACACCTACTCATCAAATACCCCCAAACTTAACCCATTGTTTGTCCTCAAGCAAAGCAATGATGAAATGCAACCTAACTATATGCCTACGAATCAAACAACAAAATAACATAGCATCCAATAACAGGCCTCAAAAATAACACATAATACTCAATCTAGAACATCCAACCAACATAAAGTTTCCAACTCAAATCACTTAGTCAAATTATGCCTTTCATCATTCATGTTATGTGTGTGTGTATAAACCAACTATTTTAATTAATCATAGCTCAAATCACTCACATAAGCAACTTCTAAGAAAGAAACTCCAGTTTTTATTAAACTCAACCAGTTAACACAACCAATCCGACTAACGTAAGCAATTACTAAGCACAGGGGTATCACTAAGGGTTATCATACACATAATTTATTATTGTATGAGTGCGTTTTACGCTCCATCTCGCTTTTTAACTCGACTTGGGCAATGTCTAGTTTCCTTAGGCTTTCAAAACTACCCATGTATCGAGCTTTCGACCAGTGACTCCAAAACCAGTTGGCTTTAGGGCACCAGGTGTTAAGACACCCCTACGGATCTAATAACCCAAGTAGCAATGACCACGAAACTAAACCAGTCAAGTTTGATTATTTATTCCTGTTTTTTTTTTTTTTTAATTACTCACCCCTAGATTCCCCCAAACTTAGTTTCTTGCTTAACTTCCGCCTTCATGAATGTTTCACTGAATTCATCAAATATTATCCCAAATTTTCTTACCAGAAATAGATTATGTAACGATTTGAATCAAATTGACCAAACAGTCAGTTATGTGCTTTCCTTACTAATTATGAATTTCAGACAGGCATAATTGACTTCACAATTTAAGTCATTACTCCACATTAGTATTCAATCCTATTTGAGTTTCAAAATATCCATTCAGTCTTATCATTGGCCAAAATTAGATTACTACATCATATCCTGCTTGATTCATGCAACTAGATGCGACACATATCTTGCTTGATTCATGCAACTAGATGCAACACATGCAACATAACTCTAATGAAACATGCATAAGTACTACTAACATGAGTAAACTAAGCAACATGCTCCTACTCTATATGCACAAACTATTAACTACAAAACATAATGCCACCCCCAAACTTAAATGACACAGTGTCCTCATTGTGTAAGTGTAATTAAATTAAGAACTGAGGACTTCCCTGATCAAAGCTTACTCCTCTCCGGCATCTTCATCTTCGGCATTAGGAGGAGGTAAGTCTGGAGGTGGATACACTGACAGAGGTGGAGGGAGTGTGAACTGGTACGGAGTCCCGACTGGATTCATTCGGTGAAACATATCTGCCAACGACGTGGTACAATGAGAATAAATTTATGCTTGGCGTTGGGCAAGACAAGACTGCTGCCGATCCATACGGTCAAATCCTTGGTGTATCTGGGTTGCCACCAAGTCAATCCGTCTCGTATGATGTTGTAGGTCTCTCCGTATATTCTCAACCCAATCAGGTGGTGGCATTGAACTTGGGGCCTCAGGAGGCTGCTCAATAGGCTGCTCAACATGTACTGGGGGAACGATAATAAATCCCAATCCCCGTGGGTGTGACTCAGCCCCATCCCATATCTTGTAAAGTGTCATCATAGAGTGGTTAATTGAGGCTAAAGGTGCCTGTAATGCTTCTTCGTCATCCCACTGAACTCCAGCTTGTCGGCACAATTCTGTAATCAGAGATGGGTGAGGCAACCCACCTAAAGTGCCTCCGTCAAGCCCTCGCATAATCGATTCATGGATGACTTCCCCAACATCCACAGATTTTCCCTTAGCAATGCAAAACAACAAGGCAGCCCACTGATTAATAACATCACTCATATGCCTGCATGGAATCAACTTAGCGCAGATGAATGCATGCCACGCTTTTCCATATCGGCTCAACTTCGAAGATGGAAAGTGAACTGCTTCTTGTTGATCTGTCAGTTTCCATTCAGTTCCTGGTACACAAAGGGCTTCAATCACTTCACTGTAATCCAATTCTCGCTTCATATATATATGATAATCACTATCACGAATCTTCTTCAATCCATAATAAGCGTTGATTGCCTTTCGACCAACATTAACTGATTTTCCACGAACCATCACTAAATTGCCGTTGGCCTCTTTAACATTTGAATAGAACTCCTTGACAATTTTTATCGCTGCTGGTCCAGGCTGAGAAGTAAAGTTACTCCACTTCCGGTGTCGAATCATTAGGGCAACTTCCCCATCGTGGTCATCAGGTAGTAAACCACGTTCTGGAATTATAGATTTGCCTAATGCCTTATTTTGATATCTATCAGCAGCCTGAACGCTTACAAATCTCTTCTTATCAAACTTGCCAGACGAACCTGAACTTTCCCCCCTGTGCCTTTTGGGAGCCATATAGCTAGTGTGTCAAATCCGAGCCCAACAACTTAAGTTCAGTGGCTAAGTTGAGAAAAACAAAAAAAAAAAGAAAAACTCTTTGTGGCAATATATCGAACACTTGGCATGCACTATACAAAATAACCTTTTACAAGCCTTCCCCCAACTTAGTGTTCACTAAATTTGTCAATTACCAAGCACCCTATAGTTCGAATGCACCAAAATAACAATTTATTGACACCTAAACACAATTTAGCCACACCAACTCAATGGGGAATTCAAGTAAAGGAAATTAAATTTCTTCAAATACTAAGTAATCAGCCTTATTCCAAGCAATTCCAAGTATTTTATAATTAATTTATTCACAACTTACTTGAAATTAGGACTAAACTTGAAGGTCCATGTCAATTAGATGAGAAAACTCCCTTGAAGAAAGTCACGAAATTGGTCGTTTGTTGCTATGGGTAGGAGCGAATTTTTGGTGTGGTGTGGATTAAAGGTTTGATGTTTGTGGCCTTGATTCGGAGAAGAAGAGGTTTGCTTAAGTTGGTGGCTGTGATTTGGAGAACTTAGATAGGGTAAATTCGGCTGATAGGTGTAGGAGAGAAAGAATTTCAAATGAATTAGGAGAGAGAGAGAGAGATGTGGTTGAAGTGTGTTGCCCGAATAGGGCTTATAAATTAATTTTTTTTTTGTTATATGCAGGTAGCGCCTAGGCGCTTGGAATTGTGCATGTTGGAGCGCCTAGGCCCTTGGTGGCAGCGAATTGGAGTTGTGGTAAGCGCCTAGGCGCTTGGTTTGGCTTTGTTTGGAGAGTGAACGGAAACAAACGAAGTCTAACTGCGTCGTCTGAGACTTGGTTGTATTTGAATGTGTCACAAACCTCTAGAAAACTCACCAAGTGCTCATTCGGATCATCATTCGACAAGCCCCCAAACTGTACCAGATTTTGAATCATTTGGATGGTTCCCGGCTTAATCTCGAAAGTTGCAGCATTAATTGTCGGTCGTTGAATGCTTGACCTGATCCCATCCATTTTTGGCATAGCATAATCCTGAAGGGATTTCTGTTGCTCTTCTGCCATTGTATCTTTCTTCTCAAGTGCCTCTCGCGTTTCTTTAACCCACTTATGCAACTGTCTGAACCGTTTGTCGATATCGTCTTCGTATGGTTCCAGCTCCGGCTGTTTCGATCGCGTTTGCATGCACGAGAGAAGATAACCTTAGAAGAGAATAAAAATAAAAGTCTAAATTAAGATTAACTTTATCAAAATTAATAAAAACGAAATATTAAACTAATCTCCCCGGCAACGGCGCCAAAAACTTGTTGCCTATTTTATTAACAGCAATTAAACACGCAAGTATACGTGTTCGTTTATAACATCTAGCAAGCAAGGATATCGTTCCCACGAGGAAATAGATTAATATTACCAAATATCAAGTTCAATTCAATTAATCTTAAATTAAACTACGAATAATGATTATGATTTTGAGAATTCTAATTAACAACTAAAGTATATCGTCACAAGAATGAATGCAGATGGAATAGGTTAAGATCACAACTTCCCTTAGTATTTAATTTAAACCTATACACTCATTTAATTATTCAATCACTATGAATCGCTAACCAAGAATTCTTTATAATATTCAAGTACTTCTTCCGAAGACACGTAAACAAATCCTTATACATCCAGCAGTTACGCAACAGATTTACAAGGAACACCCTAAATAATTAATCCACTATATTCCTATGTGAATTAAAATAATTGGGGTTTGCAAGTACAGATTCTTTAATGGTTGCAAAAGACATATAGATATATTCCTATCCTATATGCTAAACATATTAACCTTTTTCAGTTTATATGAACAGATGATATCATATCTAGATCTAACTTATACTCTATTTTCCAATTTCGTATAAATTATCCCGGTAATTGTTGATCAGACAATTAATCAATGAACACAAGATATGATAAACGATTCACGAGTAATTAACTTAAATCAAATAAGGAGCATCAAATTCAAATTACATACTAAGTTCCGTTGCGATCTTAATAAAAAGTTAGTTCATAATGATAGAGAAAAACATCATCCAAATTAAGAATCCAAACATCCCAAAGATTACAAAATTAAAGATAGAAGAAAGGGATAGAAGAAACTATTAAGCCGCTCCAAATCTCTAGCTTGATCTTCAACCTTTTGTAACTCTCCTTCGTGATCTCCTTCAAAATCCTTCTTCCGTCGTATCTCTCTCTGTCCCTTACCTTTTTTAAAAACCCTAATATCCAGTCTGATTGGCCTCCATTATACTCAGCCGCATAAATTAGCATCCAAAATCGAGCATGAGCGCCTAGGCGCTTGTCCAAGGGCAAATCCAAGCGCCTAGGCTCTTGACCAGGACCAAGTAATTACAAAAATGCCATTACGCCTATTTTTGACTTCTTTTTAATTATTTTCTCTTCCAAAATTACATATTTGCCCTTCCAACTCCACCTACAAGAAATAAGCACAAAAACAAATAAATAGATCCTAAAAACACTTAAAGATAACAATAAGTAAACTCAAACAATATCTAATTCGTAGGTATGACACCTACTCATCAATAGCAGGAGCATCCATTTTTTCGTGCTGACGCTGAAGCTCGTTATTCATGGATGCGAGCATGATGCATTGAGCCACAGATGCATCATCTTGCCACTTATTGAAAGTGGCAATCTCTTTCTCAGAGGCTGTTTCTGAAACAGATTCAGGGATAGTGGAATTTAGGACATAAAAAATCTTTTCAGCAGTGAGAACAATTCTCAGATTTCTTAGCCAGTCCTCATAATTCGGGCCGGTAAGTTTATTTGCATCAAGTATGCTTCGTAGTGAGATTAGTGATTTTGACATTTTTAAAATTCTGCATGTGAAAAGACAACATTTTAGCAAACATTCATTTTATTAACTTTGCATACCAAAATAAATTTAGGTCTTTATTTTAAATTGGTATCTCCCACTATTTTCATCAAACTATATTACCCTCACTCATATAGTTCGGCAACATCTAATTAAAGATTTGCTAGTGAGATTAAGGATCCCATTTGAAATGTATATAACCTTGTGGATAGCACAACAAGCGATATACAAATAAATAGGTAGACAACTCTTGTCAATTACATCACCATGTAACTCCTTTTATTTTGCCTCTTAAATCATAATGGTCATGTGTGTGCACATCCGAACTAAAATGATTTAAGTTAAGTCCAGCCTAGCCCTCCCATAAATTCAAAAAAGAAAAATTTTCGTCCTTGTGGATAGCACAACAAGACTAGATCGTTCAATTTTCTTGATAAGCGTCAAATGTGATTAATTAACATCTTAAATATTCAATACTCGCCTTGTGGATAGCACAACAAACTCATATTAAATATTTAATACTCTATTAACTAATCATGCTAGAAGGCGACGTTCGATATTCCAAATATCATTTGAACGCTTCAGACTTAATATTATTTCTTTGAGGGGTTTGTTATTATTTGTCTCATCTTTTTAAGCGCGCATGCACATATATATATATAAAATACGCGTCATTTTATTAAACATGCGAAGCATGTTTGTATAAAATATAATATATATAATATTTAGCATGCAATATAGAATACTATATTCTACCCGGATTGATTATGGACTTTTATTCTAGTTTGGTTCACTAGAGCCACCAAGTGAACCAAAAGGTCAAACCTAGGAGTGCAAGAATTTAAATTTTAAATGTAACTATTACATTTAAACCCGGGCTCCATACAAACGGGTCTTCACGCGCTCCTCGCTCCTTGGTCTCCAATTTCTTCAAAATAATTCTAACTATCTCTATTACATTAACTATTTAAAATTAAATAGAAACCTTGATCAGCAGTCAAGGGGAAGTACATAGAAAGGAGATAGAATTTACATCGAGAATAAAACTAGAGAAGACGAGGTACGCAGACCCCATTTTATAAAACCCATACATTCAAGCATTCATCCAAAATAAAATCCAATCACATTGGTCATAGTCCATAATCAACCCCATTTATTATCATACACATCAACATATGCATCAATAAATATCCATTCATCTCATGAATAACAATGTTATTCCATATATGGATCGATGTTATTTAATGGACAAAAGTTTTGCTAAATTTTATTTTTGAAACAAAATAAACTCTTTTATTTTAATCAAAAATAAATCCAAATTAAACTCCTTTAATTTTAGCATTCTGAAATCATATTTCAGATAAAATAAACTTCTTTATTTTAAAACTTTATCAATTAAATAAACAGTTTACTTAATTAATTAAAATCAATTTTCAGGGTCTGTCCAGGTACCAGCGCAGCTGCGCCAGTAATGAACTGGGTAGCTGCGCAGCTGCGCAGGTAGACGGAAGCAGCAGTTTTTGCAGACCGGCGCAGCTGCGCCAGTAATGAACTGGGCAGCTGCGCAGCTGCGCCGTTCGCCGCAGAAACTTGCAGAAAACGATTTTTGTCCAGAAAAACGATCCAATTCTCACATCAATTCATACGTGGAATTATAAAATTGATAATTAGCACAAAGTTAGGCTCTGATACCACTGTTGGGTTTGTATGTAACGCAATCATGCAATCAAATCACATAAATAGGGCGGAAGCGTAAAAACTAGGTTTTCAAAATTTATACAAACCCATAACCATGATCATGCTTTGTGCTTGTTATCAATAACAGAAAAGAGAGAACATGGAATTATACCTTTGAAGATCTAAGCTTCCTCAGGTACAAGTTCTACTCCTTTGATTCCTTTGATTCCTCTGATAGTGGCTCCTTCCCTTGAATAATGTCAGCCACCCAAATGTTTGGCCTCTAACGGTGATCCACCAAGGAAGATGAAGAACTCAAGAAGATGGGTTATTGGCTTAACCCTTGTTTCTATCTCTATAGAATATGTGTACTCCCAACTCTTGGAAAATTTCACATCTCTACCTTATTTCTGATATAAGACTCTCTTATATAGATATTAGGTTAACCCTTTTAATCCAATTAGAATAAGGTTTTATTTAATTAATTAATTAAATACTTTTAATTAATTTATATCCTAATCTTTATTAGGATTGAGAGAGAGTACTGATATTATATTAATTCCTAAACTCCTTTAGAATTAAAATAATAATAATAATAATAATATTAATAAGACTCCTCTTATTAATTTATATTTAATATTTCTAAAATATTAAATAATAAACATTAAGCTATTTAATTTATTCTATCATCATAGATTAAATTAATTATACTTAATGCATTATTACTATCATTCCATTTTCTTCTTAAATAATTCTTCTTCCTTTTATGGTGTGACCCTTTAGGTTCTCCATATTAAACCGGTTGTGAATAAATCAATTAGAACAATTCTAATCTTATTTAAATAAACAAATTAAACTAATAATCTATTTAAATAAATAACATTTATTCTACAATAGGGATAAGCCTCCCTAGCGATCAACGACTTTCCAGATAATATAGATTTCAACATTAATCATAAAAGAACCTGCGAGTTAATAGTTACCGTACAATTCAATCCTTCCACCATACAATGTCCCAATTAAATATAAGACATGGATTTACTGTCAAGTCTTAATTTATTTAATCATATGTATTTCGATTAGAAAATGCACAACTCCAAATAATGCAAATTAGAAACCTCTTTCTAATTTCATTCTACCTTGGCCAAGGATTCCTGGGTTGTCATTTAACGAATCACATAGGACATATCTCCTCTTTTACTAGAGGTGGTAGATTCTTTATTAATCATTCATTATCTCCATATGTAACTCATTACACCCAAGCATACCCTATATATGCCTTAAAAGGCCTTAAGGAATTAGTCAAAGTATAATTTGTTACATACAAGATACTATGATGATCTCAAGTCCAAGGATCACATGTACTACTATCACATTAGGAATTCCTATTGACAGGCGAGTAAAACTCCATTAGGTATTCCATAGCGAGTCACGTTCAGTGAACTTATTCTCCAATAAGCACCTACATACTTGCTTTAGTGTCTCCACACAAATGACCATGAGATCAGTCATCCTCATCCAATGAGCAAGCAACATATGTACCAATCTATCCGGATTTACTAATCCCCTTTTTAGTAATCCCACGATTGGGAACTATTTTAGTTTTAAAGGTTTCTAAGAATTTAGATCTCATTAGCATGATCAACATCATGATTCTAAAAGCATTGCTTAAAACTATGGGTTATTTACATATTATAAAAAACAGCACCATGTAGATAATTAAATGCCTTTAATAAATAAATATTTTATTAATAAATAAATAAGATTGTTTACAAAGTATGTGCTTTATCATCATACATGATTGGCTTGTATGCACACTACTATCAAATAGACCCTGCGAAGGTCGAGGCAGTAAGTAATTGGGAACAACTGAGAACACCAACAAAGGTAAGAAGTTTCTTAGGGTTAACTAGGTATTATCGAAGATTCATCCAGGATTTTTCTAAGATAGAAACCCCATTGACCAATTTGACGAGGAAGACGGTGAAGTTTGTGTGGACAGACAAATGTGAAGAGAGTTTTCAAGAACTGAAAAAGAGATTGAGCGAAGCGCCTTTGTTGTCACTACCAGATGATGCGGGAAATTTTGTGGTGTCTAGTGATGCATCGCACAAGGGACTTGGTTGTGTGCTAATGTAGCACGACAAAGTCATTGCGTACGCATCACGACAATTAAAGGACTATAAATAACGATATCCTACTCACGACTTAGAGTTAGCGGCAGTAGTTTTTGTGTTAAAGATATGGAGATATTATTTGTACGGAGAAAAATGTGAGATATACGCGGACCACAAGAGTCTGAAATATATCTTCACACAGAAGGAGTTGAATATGCGTCAGAGGAGGTGGTTAGAATTGATCAAAGACTATGACTGTGATATTCTTTATCACCTTGGTAAGGCAAACGTGGTTGCCAACACTGTGAGCAGAAAAAGAAGGGGGAAATTATTTCACTTGACGACTTAGGACGAATTAATAAGAGAGATAGAGAAATTGAAAATAGAGGTAAAGGGACCAGAGAGGTCGGAGAAGTTGTTCGTAATGGAACCCTGTCCAGTATTGTTGGATAGAGTAAAGGAAGCACAAGAGAAAGATGAAGTGTGGGAGAAAATCAGAAGGAGGATTGCAGAAAATGAAGAACAGAAATTATAAATGGATAAAGATAGTATTTTGAGATTCGAAGGAAGAGTGTGGGTACCAACGGTAACCGAGTGAGAGAAGAGATTTTACACGAGGCACACAATATGACGTATTCTGTTCATCCGGGAGGCACAAAAAATGTACCGAGACTTGAGGAAACATTTTTGGTGGCCCAATCTAAAATGGGAAGTCGTAGAGTGCGTTAGTAGATGTATGACTTGCCAACGCGTTAAAGTAGAGCATCAGCGGCCGAGTGGTGTACTTCAACCGTTAGAAATACCTGAGTGAAAATGGGATCACATTACGATGGACTTTGTGGTAGGACTTCCAGTCACGCAGAAGGGATATGATACCATTTGGGTTTCCGTGGATCGACTAATGAAGATCGCACATTTTTTACCGATCAAGATCCGCTATAGTTTGAATCAGTTAGCGAGTCTATACGTAAAGAAAATTATTTCACGACATGGAGTGTCGGTGTCAATTGTCTCTAATCGAGATCCGCGCTTCACATCAAATTTTTGGAAGAGTATTGCAAGAGAGAATGGGAAAGCAGTTGAGGTTGAGTATCGCTTATCATCCTCAAACAGACGGACAGAGTGAGCGAACAATACAAACGCTGGAGGACATGCTTAGGACTTGCGTGATGGACTTCAAGGGAAATTGGGATGACCACCTACCCTTAGTTGAATTTGCGTATAACAATAGTTATCACGCGAGCATCGATATGCCACCGTACGAAGCTCTTTACGAAATAAAATGCAAAACGCCGTTATGTTGGGACGAAGTTGGAGAGCGACGAATACTCGGACTAGAATTGGTACAACAAACCACATATGTGGTGACAGTGATAAGAGCTAGACTAGTAGCAGCTCAAGACCGCCAAAAAAAGTACGCAGATTTGCATCGGCAGGACCGCGATTTAAAGTCAGCAGTTCCGCATTCTTGAAGGTATCTCCATGGAAAGGAAAGATCCGTTTCGGCAAGAAAGGAAAACTGAGTCCAAGATTCATAGGACCGCTCAAGATACTGAAGCGAGTGGGTGAAGTGGCATACAAAGTGGCATTACCACCTGAGTTCGAGCACATTCACGACGTGTTCCACGTCTGCGTGTTGTGACCATACAAGACCGACTACAAGCACGTGATTTCTTATGTGCCCATTCAAGTGGAGAAGAACCTAGCGTATGAAGAAATTCCTATCCATATATTAGATAGGAAAGAGCAAATCTTAAGAAATAAAGTTATTCCATCTGTAAAAATACTTTGGCATAACCACGATGTCGAGGAGGCTACGTGGGAATTAGAAGATAGAATGATGAGGGATTATCCCCATCTATTTGTGTAACCTTGTAGCAATTTCGGGATGGAATTTTTATAAAGGGGAGGATGTAATACCGGAGAATTTTCATATATTATTAAATAAATATATTAATGGAAAGGAATAGTTATTTGAATAGAAATGATTTTGTGTTATGAAATGAGTTAACTCAATTATATTAAATGGAATAATTATGATAATTGAGAAAATATGGAGTTTGCGATAAACTCGTTAAATGCCTTGTGTGGCACAGTGATGAGAAATATAAATTAATAAGGGTAAAGTAATAAAGGAACTACTACGTGAACAATTAATCAAATATTAGTTGTTATTTAATTGTTATTATGAAAAATGGAATATTAGTGGTGATTAATAACATATTGATTATTGTTATTGCAAGTAATAGAATGTTAATGAGCAACTTGCTTATAAATATAATAAGATTTATATTTATTAATGCAAACATTAATCATATAAATATCAATTAATTGTTATGGAGATTAATAATTACATTGATTAATGAGGAAGAGATTAATTAATATTATATTTAATTAATTGATAAGATAATTAATTAATTTCCATTGAGTATAATAATATATAAACGAGTAGATTGTATTTGCTCAACTAATTTCTATGTGCAAGCATGCGATAGTTAAATATATGTTGTATAGTAGCTAACTATATATTATATGAAGTGTAATATGACTATACTACATATAGAAACCATATATTAAGATTGATTAAACTATATAAGCTACACGAATTATGCCTGTGTGACAATATGTATGTCAGTATACATTAAAATAGTCCATCATGAATATTTTCTAAACAATTGTTAGGTAGTAAAATTTAATAATAAAGGAGATAATATAATACGATAATATCTGGTTAAATTATATCGATGTGATAAAATGTACATGGATTATATATGTACAAATTAAATGTACTACATAAAAATATTATTGGGATTGGCATATTAATTCCACCTAAGTATACATATAATACCTAAGTGTATATAATATATAGTAGGCATATATGTTATAATATAAGTATTGTATATAATATATGGTAGGCTTATTTGATTAAACATTTCATTGTATCACACTTGCTAGAATGCTGGATATATGGCCTTGTCCCATATAGATAGTCACTATCTCTTCACACGTGAACACTCATGAGGCTATCCTATTCCTATAACCTCAAACTTAGCAAACCTTAGCCAGCAATCATCATTGGGGGAGTGGCTCCAATAGTGGAGTTCAACAACCAATTACCAACCCTTGCATATCCGTTGTTTACTTTCATTTTCCATTGATTCAAACCATAGAACAAAATTAATGACTGTTTATACATTTCTCTATATAAAGCACCCTTCCTTCTCATTTTCTGTTGCGTGAAAATTTTCTGCTAAGTGTAAGTTGAGAGTGTAAGTTGCTGAGAAATTAAAGAGGTATAATCAGTGTGTGAGGAGTTCAATTCAAGCTTAAATTGCATTACAGAGGTATAAAATCTCTCTTTTGTTCTCCATTTCTTGTTTACTGAAGGTTTCAAATTCTAGAATTAAGTATGAAATCCATGAAGTTATGATTGGATATGTTTGTTAGTTATTGTATAAGACTTATAATCATATTAGTATACAATGTGGCATACTTGCAATCAAATTCGTATAAAGTTTATATGTTTAAGCTGGGTTTCTGCCGTAACAGGCTGATCTCTGGTGCGAACCAGCAGTGGCACACTTGCGCGAGTTTATAACTGAGGCGCAGCGCAGCTGCGCCGGTCTATGAACTAAGTTGCTTGGCTGCTGCTGTAATCTGTTAAGTAATAACTTGTTCATATAAATTTAGACAGGCATGACTACTCCAGCATATGTATTGATGTACTTGGACCTAAAGAAAACACATTTTATTATATTAGCATACATGAGTGATGAAAACTTATAGTTTTGAAATAAACTAAGAGTTTTAAAAAGGAACTTTGATATGTTAGACTTATATTGATGTTTTGACTTTTGATACATGTTAGTATAGTTTAGAGATGCATGAGAGATATATTAACTTATGTATATAGGTTCCGTAATGTAATATGAAAATGTGAACCTCACTATTGCATATTCCTAACGAAAGTGTATGTTTTGAAAACAAACTTTGATATGTTATATCCATGTTGATGTTCTGACTGTGCAAGCATATTAGTATGGTTTAAGAATGAATGAAAGGCATGTCGACTTGTGTATATGGATTTTATAATGTACCGTGATCATGTGGACCTCAATAGTGAACTATAATAACAAAATATGAGTTTTGAACGTGCACCTTGACATGTTACATTGAGATTTGAATTCTGAAATTTATGGACATGTTTGGTAGTGCTCTTAACCTCATTAACGTCATACACGTACACATGCCATGTTAGATGCCATGAAAACTAGTTGAGCACAAATGAAGCATGATTTAAGCTAAGTAACAATACAAGTCATGTGTATATGAAGTAAAAACATGCAAGCATGCCTAAAATGAGTTATGTGATCACCTTATATGTTTAAAATAACAAACATGATAGCTAATGTGATTTCATGACCTTGAATGGTCCTAAGTTATTAAAAGTGTTGACCTAGGACCTATATCATGAAAGATTAAACTTAGAAAGGTTAGACAATCATGAGAGTGCCCTTTAATATGTATACGTGCTATGTGATATCATACATTGATACTTGAATCCGATTTTAACAGTTAACTTATAACAATGCCATAATTTACTAAATAAAATATGTTTGGAATTGATTATGGTATTATGTGTTAATAATTTTATATGAAGATGATTAACTTGAGAAGAGAAACGTGAATGATAAAAGACAATAAAAGTTATACTAATATGATACTATATATGGTGTAACTGTGTAGCTAGGTTAAGACTTAGCTTGTGTGTTGATTGTATATCCAAGATAAGATATGATGTTATAGTATATGACTAATGGATATCATATATATATATATATATAACTATATTACGATAGGGATTCAAAAATGTTAATTTACTTAACGTTGATAGACTACGCTTAAGGCAAGTATCTAAACCTTATCTCTTTGAATGCAAGTTCTCTAAACTTAGATTCTTATTTTCATTTGAGTATTATGAAAGCCATTATTCATGTTGAATTTGGTATTGTTCTTGAATATCGTGAAAGTGTCTATGCCATTTGATTCGGCTAGACTATACGCATATTAAGAAAAACTATCTAAACCAATTGACTGGTGCAAAATCTTTGAAAATTGAGTTGAACAACCCTTATGGTAAGGGGAGTGTATATTTGTTGGGTTTGTACGTAACGCAATCATGCAATCAAATCACATAAATAGGGCGAAAGCGTAAAAAACTAGGTTTTCAAAAATTTATACAAACCCATTACCATGATCATTCTTGTGCATCAATTATCAGTGAATGAAAAAGGAGAAAAACAGAATTATACCATTGAAGATCCAAGCTTCCTCAGGTACAAGTTCTACTCCTTTGATTCCTTTGATTCCTCTGTAGTGGCTCCTTCCCTTGATCAATGTCAGCCACCCAAATGTTTGGCCTCTAACGGTGATCCACCAAGGAAGATGAAGAACTCAGTAAGATGGGTTATTGGCTTAACCCTTGTTTCTATTTCTATAGAATATGTGTACTCCCAACTCTTAAAAAATTCACGTACCTTATTTCTGATATAAGACTCTCTTATATAGATATTAGGTTAACCCTCCTAATCCAATTAGAATAGGGTTTTATTTAATTTATTAATTAAATACTTTTAATTAATTTATATCCTAATCTTTATTAGGATTGAGAGAGAGTACTGATATTATATTAATTCCTAAACTCTTTTAGAATTAAAATAATAATAATATTAATAAGACTCCTCTTATTAATTAATATTTAATATTTCTAAAATATTAAATAATAAACATTAAGCTATTTAATTTATTCTATCACCATAGATTAAATTAATTACACTTAATGCATTATTACTATCATGCCATTTTCTTCTTAAATAATTCTTCTTCCTTTTATGGTGTGACCCTTTAGGTTCTCCATATTAAACCGGTTGTGAATAAATCAATTAGAACAATTCTAATCTTATTTAAATAAACAAATTAAACTAATAATCTATTTAAATAAATAACATTTATTCTACAATAGGGATAAGCCTCCCTAGCGATCAACGACTTTCCAGATAATATAGATTTCAACATTAATCATAAAAGAACCTGTGAGTTAATAGTTACCGTACAATTCAATCCTTCCACCATACAATGTCCCAATTAAATATAAGACATGGATTTACTGTCAAGTCTTAATTTATTTAATTATATGTATTTCGATTAGAAAATGCACAACTCCAAATAATGCAAATTAGAAACCTCTTTCTAATTTCATTCTACCTTGGCCAAGGATTCCTGGGTTGTCATTTAACGAATCACATAGGACATATCTCCTCTTTTACTAGAGGTGGTAGATTCTTTATTGATCATTCATTATCTCCATATGTAACTCATTACACCCAAGCATACCCTATATATGCCTTAAAAGGCCTTAAGGAATTAGTCAAAGTATAATTTGTTACATACAAGATACTATGATGATCTCAAGTCCAAGGATCACATGTACTACTATCACATTAGGAATTCCTATTGACAGGCGAGTAAAACTCCATTAGGTATTCCATAGCGAGTCACGTTCAGTGAACTTATTCTCCAATAAGCACCTACATACTTGCTTTAGTGTCTCCACACAAATGACCATGAGATCAGTCATCCTCATCCAATGAGCAAGCAACATATGTACCAATCTATCCGGATTTACTAATCCCCTTTTTAGTAATCCCACGATTGGGAACTATTTTAGTTTTAAAGGTTTCTAAGAATTTAGATCTCATTAGCATGATCAACATCATGATTCTAAAAGCATTGCTTAAAACTATGGGTTATTTACATATTATAAAAAACAGCACCATGTAGATAATTATATGCCTTAAATGAATATTTTATTAATAAATAAATAAGATTGTTTACAAAGTATGTGCTTTGTCATCATACATGATTGGCTTGTATGCACACTACTATCAATATTGTTGGAAGCCCCAACACACGCGCAAATATTATAGTGGTGTTATACATAACATAGAGTATTGTAGACTGATCATCTATCGCACTTATTTCTTTTGGGTTATCAGTTTAATATTGATGATTCTAATAGATGTTCAATAGTCCTTAGTGACTGCTCAGTATAAATTGTTTTATCCAGTTAGATACGTTAATAGCCCTTGAATTCAGTTTATATTTGTTGATCTATATTGAACTATCATTTCATATTTCAAAGATTTGAATTGAGAATTGTTGATATTCGTTATTCATGATATTATTCTTGAAACTCTGAACTATCTTCGAGATTTTACTTTGATATTTCAAACTCATGTTATAAAAGTCTTTACCCTTATTATATATTACTTGCTGGACAATTTGTGCTCATTCTTGCTTATTTAAAACCTTTCAGTTAAGGCGGAACAGGAAAGTGTCTCTGGGAAAGACAAGGGCAAGGGCAAGGCTACCGACTAGCCTGCCCCTTTATGTTTTAAAATTTTTGATGTTGTATTAAGACTGTCTTCGGACTATGTTTAAGTTTAAGTAGGATTATGTAATAAGTTTTTATTCGATATTATTATGTAATCTATTAAGTACTGTAGGTTGCGAGACTTGGGTTATAATTATAATAAATCATTGTATATTATTTTAGATTAGATCTTCTGCTGTGAATGTGTGATTTTAGTTATTATTGTATTATTGTGAGAACGTGACAAACCGAATTACGAGTGACCAAGTGGGGGTCTGAATTTGGGGGCGTCACATAAATTCATTCCAAGTCAAAACTGGTTCGAATGGATATGTGCTCAATATTGAAGGGTCTCAAATAAAGTAATGATAAACAAAGAAAATCAAATTTAGATTACCTAATGTCTATCAGTCCTCCCAGAAGTTATCAAAAAGAACTCAAAATTTTATCATTAATCAAAAATCAAAATCAAAATTAACTTATTGCTCAAGTGAGACATCCTAAAACTAACCCATTTTCGTAGGAAACACGATTGCACTTAGCATGTGCAACAAGCCTTTTAACCCCGAGGTCACCCCAAGTGGACGAGTTTTGTCTCGTGAGGGTTTGCAGTGAATATACCCACAAAATTCAAAGTAGAATTGAAAAATATCTAAATGCTTCCCCCCACACTTAAAACTTACATTGTCCCCAATGTAAATTAAAATGCGAAGAAAAGTAGAAAGATACTCCCCTATGGGTTGCCTCCCATGCAGTGCCTTTGTTTATGGTCGTAGGCTCGACCCAACATCTTTTTTGAGTGAATTCATGTAGACCGGATCCTTCAAGGTCCACATTCTCCATTTTTTTCTCACGGATTATAAAGATATGCAGTCGACTAGGAGAAGGCTTCAAATCTGTAATTGGTGCCTGCAAAATAGAGGGTAAAGACTTCTCGTTAGAAATCGGCACTTTATCATAAAATTTGTTACCTATTTTCGGAGCGTCATTCGACGCTGCTATAGTTTCTTGCAACTCAGTGCTCAAGGTCAAATCCGCACTTTCTTCATCAACGTTCTTACTAAGTGAACTTTCCAATTTATCCTTACCATCAAGTTCACCGATTTCCTGTGCTAAAGTGTCAATCACATCAATTGAATAAACAGATTTATCATCAGTGGGGTATTGCATGGCATCATAAATATTAAATTTAACACTTTCGCCATCAAATTCCATTTAAACTGTACCACTATGAACATCTGTTTTAGTCTTTGATGTCTTTAAAAATGGTCTTCCTAACAAAATAAGAGCATTTTGGTCACCGTTTTCCATATCAAGCACATAAAAATCAGTAGGAAAGATCAAATCATTGACTTGCACAAGGACATCCTCAACCACACCCTTGGGATAAACATTAGATCTGTCAGCCAGCTGTATTACAATACCGGTTTTATTCAAAGGTTCAAGTGATATATTAGCATATATAGAATATGGCATGACATTTATCGAGCCTCCTAAGTCTAACATGGCTTTTTCAATTTTAGTGCTACCTATCGTGCACGGAATAATGAACATACCCGGATCTGGGCACTTAGTAGGTAGTTTTCTTTGAATGACTGCGGAAACATTTTCTCCTACCCTCACCTTTTCATATTTTTTCATTTCCTGTTTCTTCTTATGTGTACACAATTCTTTCAGAAATTTAGCATAACGAGGTACTTGTTTAATAGCATCTAGCAATGGAATATTTACCTCGCATTTACGAAACGTTTCATACAAATCTGAATTTTTCTCATATTTTCTATTTTTTGTTAAAGCAAGAGGGAAAGGAGGTACAGATTTATATTCAGAGAGAATGGGAAATTTACGCTTAGGTTCATCCTTGTCATTCAAAACACTGTTGTTTGCTTCTTTACTTTTCTCATCCGCATTGTCTTGCACTTGTGGTGTAGGCATTGTCTTTTCTGGAATTGTTATCTCTTTACCATTCCTCAAAGTGATTGCACTAATATTTTCTTTTGGATTCACCACTGTTTGAGAAGATAATTTTCCAGAGCTTTGCGCTTCTAATCGACTGATTGTAGTTGCCATTTGTCCCACTTGCGTACCTAAATTCTGAATACTTGCCCTTGTTTCCTGTTGAAAATTTAAAGTATTAGTGGCAAGTGTTTTACCAATATCTTCTAAATACATACTAGGGTTAGAAGATTGGCCTTGTGGTTGTCTATTGGGATACGCCAATTAGTAATGCTACTGATTTGGAAAAGTTTGAGTTGCGGGTTGACTTGCTTGTGGATTCCCGTAGCTAAAGTTAGGATGATCCCTTCATCCAGGATTATACGTATTCGAATAGGGATCATATTTCCTTTGTGGTTGCCTAGGAAATCCTCTTGTTGAATTTGTATGTTCAACGAATTCCTCTTGAAGAGTTGGGCATGCATCTGTCGGATGTCCTACTACCGCACAAATTCCGCAAGTTTTTACCTGCTGTGTGTTACCTGCACCTAGTTGACGAACAAGAGAAGTTAAACTCGCAATTTGTTATTCAATAGCTGAAATTTATACCTCACTAGTACTTCTAGGTGCAGAATCAAGTCTAGTGCCAAATTGTTGAGAGTTGGCTGCCATATTTGTAATTAAATTTCTTGCAGCCTCGGGAGTCTTATCGACCAAAGCTTCGCCACTAGCGGCGTCAATTATGCTTCTGTCTGTACAACTGAGACCTTCATAGAAATATTGGATGGGAAGGCTCTTAACTTAATCTAATCTTCGGTTACTCCGGTAGGTTTCATACTCGTGCATACCACATGGAATTCCTTCAAGTGTTTGTGGGGATCTTCACCTGCCAAACCATGAAAAGAAGGTAGAAGATGTATCAGTCCAGATTTCAATTCAAAATGAGTATTAGTATCAAAATTAGGAAAAGTTATGCATAAGGGTTTTTGGTTCAAATCAGGAGCCGAAAGCTCTTTCAGGGTTCGATTTGCTGTCATGGCTTCCTTTTCTACACGATTTGCCCGAGTTTCTTTCCTTAATCTGCGATAAATTCTCTCTATCTCTGGATCAAACTTTAAATCACCTTGATTAGTAGATCGAGTTTTGGGCATAAACAATTAAGGAAATTCAAATTACCTATTAAAATAAACTAAAAAAACTAAAATAAAATAAGGATCACAAATATATAAAAATAAACTAAAATCAGTCCCCAGCAGCGGCCCCAAAATTTGGTGTGCTGTCGCAGATAACCAAAAAATAAAATCTTACTGCTAAATATAATTATGTAGCAATGCAAGTAAGAGTCGATCCCACAGAGACTGATTAATCTATTTTTATATACTTCGTATTCCAAAAGAGGGGGGTTTTGAATATTGTTTAATTAAAATAAACTACCGTGTAAAATAATGTAACGAATTAAATCAGGAAAGCAAACCTTGGGTTAAGTCAACTTCCATCTTAGAAACATACACTGATCATTGACTCAAGCATACACAATTAATACTTTGAATATTCATCGTTATAATCACTTCCATGTCTTTCCTAAATTTTAGTTAGATAGAAACAAGCGATCTAAATAACCCTAACTACTAAACAACTTCAGACAAGCCCTAAAATTTTAATCTAGTAGAAGCTTTAAGAATTAGAAAATCTGATAAAGCTAAACAACCCAAGCATAAGCGATTGCATTTAATTTAGTTGAATATTCTTCCTAAGATATAATAATCTCGTGATCTGCAGTCAATTATTAATCTTAGTTGTTTCGCAAATTAGAGTGACCAAACAATTACGGATTCGATATCTAATTTAGCAGTAGATTTCAATGAATAATAAACTAGTGTGCACCTTAGAAATTAAACACATCAATCATATAATTCAAGCACAGAAGAATACTCAATACTCACAATATTAATTGAACAATTATAATTAAATAGATCTCACAGTGTAATATTCTAAGGCTTCCGTCTTCTTAATCCAAGAATAATAAATTAGCTATCCATAGCCATAGAAAAACACCAAAGAATTATAGAGAGAATTATTTTATTGAATGAATACAAGATATATGATGTCCCTCTATATGTTTGCTTAAGTCTCTTTTTATATTGTATCATATCAACCCTATCATGCCCTAGCTTTAACACCATTCCTCGTTACGAAGGGAAAAGAGAACAATCGAACTAGCGCCTCCCCGCTGGGGCGGGTACTCCACGTGTAAAGTCCCTGCTGGGGCGGAAGTCTTTACTGTCCAGTCTTATCAATTCACATGAAACTTCTTTTCTTGCAAGCTTGCTAGGAACCGTGGCACATATTATTTGCCAGCTACTAGCGTGGCCCACGTATGAAGATGACTTGCATTGATTAGAAGGCTAGCTGATTGCATGTGATGTAACCGTACCAAGCCACCAACAATTGTGGGCTTCTTATTAATTTGGGACGTGAACTGCTTTATTAATTTATGCTACTCTTACAATGGATAATGATGAAACCGTGGCCCATTCCTTTATTTGCTTACTAAAACCGTGGGCCTCATGATATAATACATGCTTGCTGATTCCATTTGTAAGCTACTGAATTTGCTTATTTCGTGAGTCCATTATGATGTTAATGATTTTCATGGAATACTTTTGCAAACTCTTCAGTTCGTGGCCCACCTTTAATTGCATAGCTCCCTTCAAGCGTGAGCTGCTCTAATTTGTATACTTCAATTATTGTGCGAGGCCCACTTTGGCTAGCATGAGATTTACATGGATCATGTAATTAAAAACCCACTTGATAATTATCAATTTGGAATTCCTTGACTCAATTGTACCTAAAATAAAAACATAAGATAAATGAATGCATTTAGGTACAAAAGAGATATAAAAGATTAAGTATTAAGTGAATAAAATATAACATATTTCATTCTCATCAGATACCGTCGTGGCAAAGTCTAGCCTATACCCGACGATCTATTCGTTGAGCAAAAGGCCACATATTAAACCTCACAGATCAAACCAAATCCGGTTAAATCCATCATATCACCAACCATCACAAGCCCTTGAGTCTAATTCAGTGGAATCCGCAGGCCTTTCGATATCAACCATTATAGTCAGTTGCGCCCACAAGTCAGAAACAATGATTGGGGCATCCAAACATCAAGGCCCATATCCACTACATGTTCACCATATGGGTTATGAGGTAAAAGACTCTTACGATCGTGGCGCCCTATCAGCCCATTTGTCAAACATACAATAAAGCAATCAACCCAGCTGACAAACAAGACTAGGGCTAGTTCAGAATCAACGACAACCCGATATTGCGGTCCTTACAACAAGACTGGGGTAATTTGGGAAATTGCGACAACTCAACATTGGAGCATTTATCAACCATCCAATGAAAATGCACCAGTCAGCACCATCAACATGGTCTGTCATCTTTAGAGCTTCCATTATCGGCAATCCGGTATGATCAATCTGTCTTTTCCAGTCATAATATTCTTAGAATACTACGATCTACTGATAAAGTATGACTCTTTCATCTCTTTATGTGCTTTCAATTTCCAGTTACATGTATTGGCAATGGTATACATGTTAAGTATAGAGAAATCTTGCGTTAGAATCTTAGAAAAAGGTTTTAAAAAGATAAGATTTTTGCTTAACTTGTTATGAATTGGATTAATTCTGAAAAGCGTCCGTGGAGCAAGAATCACGGGAGCGATTAGAGAATTAAGACAATTCAACCTTTTGATTAGGCACGACATCCTAGTATAAAGCACTTTTTGGAACAAACTTGACCTCATATACATGTCTGCACTTTGTGATTGCCCTAACTCTTAGCTGTGGGGTATAAAACTATGGCGACAAGGATGACAATTAGTAGCCAACCTAATGTCTAGAATCATGGTCTAGGTTACTCGAGTTATTAAGCCTGAGGGGTGTCTTTACACCTGGTGCCCTAAAGCCATCTGGATTCGGAGTCACCGACCCAACGCTCGTTACATGGGTAACTCAGTGCCTAAGAAAATGAGCATTACAAGAAGAAAAAGGCAAAACCTAAGCAAATTCAAATCGTGGCCTAGGTTACTAGAGTAATTATGCCTGAGGGGTGTCTCTACACCTGGTACCCTAAAGTCGTCTGGTTTGGGAGTCACCTGCCCACTACTCGCTACAAGGGTAATTTAGAGCCTAAGAAAATAAATCTTGTACAAGCTCAGACAAAGACCGTCTGACTTGTCTCGAAGTGTGGCCTTTGTTACTCAAGCTAGTAAACCCGAAGGGGTGTCCTAACACCTAGTGCCCTAAAACCGTTTGGTTTGGGAGTCATTGGCCCAAAACTCGTTACATGGGTGACCTTAAATAGCCTATGAAAACTAGACAAAGTTAAGCGGGGAAAGCAGAAAATTTTTTGAAAGATAAGAATTAGATCATCTAAAGTCATAGAAGAGAAACCCCTTCTAAGGGTTGCGTTACTCACAGTGCACATGTCATACGATGTTAATTTTATGAAGAGCGGTGTCTAAAGTGAAGATGAGGTGTCTCTGATAAAGGGAGATAAGTCTTTTTAAACTGATTCTACCCATGAAAAATGACCATGGATGCTTAAAAGTCTTCTGGCGATGTCATAACTTGTCAAACAAAATTTTTGATTTCTTTAAGAAAACTTCAATTCAAGATCTTTAGTGATAAGATCAAAGCTGAGTAAATCCAAGCATTCAATTTCATAAACATTAACTTCAAATGCCTCATTCACAAGATAATACTAACGGCATGACCCATCAAGCTTTTGGCGCATTTTGTTATTTGTCCAAATGTGCAGGGTATTGATCACTCTAGATGTGGTCAACAAATGAAGTTTCTTCTTTGAACCCTAGTAACAACATGCGAAAGGGTTGGGGCATTTCACCATTCAATGAAATGGAAGGAGTCTACGGCGGAAGCAAGCTTCTCATCAAAAGAAAAGGAAGAACTCCTGAAAGAAATCAAGGCGACCTAAGTTTGCCTTGACAAAAAAAGGAAAATTCTCAAGAGAGTCCTTAACTTGGGAAAGAAATAGATGCCCGAAGATAAAAGGTCTGACAAATAAAATCTACATCATCAAACTTGTCAACATGAGCCAAGTCCTCACAAGTCGAGTCCTCTGCATTGCATTTCAAATCTGGGCAGTAAAAGAACGGGCCACATCTTCCAGGACGTCAGCAACACTCGTGTCATCAGCCAAGCCAGCATCTAATCCAACAAGGTCACAAGTAAAGAGCTTGCCATTTTTCATACTCAATGAGCAAACCGTTGGCGCCAATCCAGCGTAGCATCAGAGAAGGAACCGGTGATGTAAGCTGTTGAACACTACTTCAATGAAGATATCGAGATATATCCTAGTAAAGCCATCAGTGTCTGAACCGGCAAAGGTACCAGCGCCAAATCTAGATTTAGAAATAGCCGCCTCTGTGAGATCCTTACCAAAGATGACATATAAAAGGGGAACATCCGAGTCTGGTCTGCGAATGACAAAAGGAGCTATACGAGAGTTAGAGCTGCTATGCCTATCAAAATCTGTGCATGAAAAGAAACTACAAATTACCTCAGAAAGGGTGAGGTATGGTGCTACATCAATTTAATTAAGCATATGCATCAACCTAGGACAAATTAAGATCATCATATCATGTCTGGTCTGCACATGTGCAACAAGCGCTACATCGGTGTACATCTCCATTAAAAAGTTAGGCATAGATACCCAGTATAGAGTCAAAAAATGAATACACATAAAATACACAAACTCGATGAAAAATTCTGCTACCATTCGAGTAGGCATCGGGACAGTCCAATGATCAACCATTGTCCCTACCATTAGGGTAGGCATTATTGTAAACTACCGGTGTAAGTTATCATCAGGATAGGCATCGGGAGCACCGACTGAGGTAACTCGGTAAAAGATATATATCCCCAGCGGAAGAGCCTTCAGAAATATATAACGGCATTAGCTAAGTGAAAATCTGCCCCCTGATAGTATAGACAAATTGGGGAAACCATTGGTCTTAAAACCAATGGTAACAACAAAGGCTATCATAAAGGACGTCATCCCCAGCAGAAATGTAGAAAAAATTTAAGTTTATCTTCATCAAACAAAGCATCGGCAACACCGATAGAAATCAAATCATTGAATTCAGCACTAGCATTGACATCAGCAGAACTGATGAAAGTCAACCATTGAAATCAGTCCCAACACAGGCACCTGTCAGGGTAAGAAATTTGCGATGCAATATGCAATGCGATATGCGATTTGCGATGCGATTTGCGAAGTACGAAATGCGATTTGCTGAAAACATTTTAACATTCATTGCATTGCAATTTGCATCATTAATATCTTGTCATATTTCAAGTGTCTAGCAATCTTTATCCTGTTCACTCCATTGCATTATATAAACATGATAAAGAGGGGCATCTGTAGACACTCAAAATTTTGTTTTCCTATTACTAACCCTGCTAGAAGGCAAAACCATCTTCTCAGCCCCGGTCACCAACACCGGGATGTCAACTCAACCCCGGTCTTACTACTGGGACGTCAGGTCAACCCCAGTCTCAATACCGGGCCATCAGGTCAACCTCGGTCCCAATACAAATATGTCAACTCAACCCCGGTCTCAATACCGGGATATCAGATCAAACTCGATCTCAATACCAAGCAATCAAGTTAACCCCGGTCTTAATATCGGGCCATCAGGTTCACCCCGATCTTAATAACAGGCCAACAAGTCAGCCCCGGTCTCCATACCAGGCTGTTAGGTTAACCCCGATCTCCATTTCGAGATGTCAGGTCAACCCCGATATTAATACCGGGATATCAATTCAGCCCTGGGCACAACCCAGGAGGTACAGTTAAGCCTCGGTCACAACCGGGAGATCTAGTTCAGCCCCAGAGATAACCCTGGGAAGCCAATTCAACCTTCAGAGACTAACCCGGAGCATCACATCATCCCCAGAGATAACCCAGGATGACAAGTCAACCTCGGATATAACCTTGAGGAAGAACCAAGTCGGATGGGATCAAAACCTCGGAGACGATATCGAGAAAGCAGTCGAAAATTGTGCTAGCACAGTAAACAACCCCTGGAGGGGAAAAAATAGTCATTTTACCAACTCAAAGCTAAATTGGTCAAAATCATGTTGAATTGATGCTGCCAAGGTAAGAAAGAACCATAACATTGATCCCGAGTGAAAACAGCGCAAGACAGCTCAGCGGACGAACTGCACTAAAATAAAGACCCTATTATGAACCCATCTTCTTGGACTCAAAAAAGGTTTTATCTCATGTCATTGTGACACTCTCGGTGAGGGCTTTCCAAAAAGATATAGCACACCTCAAACGGACGCTCCGATCAAAAGTTAGAAAGTTTTGAATCTAACAACATATTGCTTAGAGTGCACGCACTTCGATGCAACGTGGCCTGCCACATGGAGCCGTGGGTAGAGTTGAGGAAACCGCGGTTAGACCCGCTTCCACCTAGTCTATATATATGAGTGCACCCCTAGCTCATTTTTAATTCAAAAAACGCTCTGAACCCTTGCCCGTTTTGTTTTTCAGTTATTTTCTTGTCTTCCAAACCCAAAGTGTTTCACTCTAACATGTAGATATACCCACATACTACCACATATCAAAAAATAATCGATAGATTTGGACTTTTAAAGCCTAAGATTTGGCAAAAAGCCCGTATAGCAGTCCATTGTGAGTATTTTTACTATCAAAAAGTTATTATTACTTCTTCGTACTTTTATACACTTGCATATCAAGTTTCGTTTTCTAAATATGCCCGAAACTCAGTTTCGTGGCCATTTTTGTTAACTTTTGATACATTTTAGTACCTAAACGCATTTTCTGACATTTTTACTACTCAAATTGACTATCCATCGCCTCCAGCAGCTTTTATATACTTGCATCTTCGTGTTGAGCAACGTCGCCAGACTGGGTTATCTTCCTAGTCTGGGGTTGGCTTTTTTTGTATATATTTAACTGTATATATACTAACTTTTCAATTCTATCAAGCCCGGATGTCAAATTCGCGGTAGTTTACTGCTTATATATATATATATGTAACATTCACCATACTGGGTTATCTTCTCAGTCCCGGTTGACTACTTTTCTATCTATATATATATTTACATTCCAGTTTGGCCTGAATCATTCTGTGGCCTTTTTGCTATTTTTGCACCATTCACCATACTGGATTATCTTCCCTATCCTAGTTTGACTATTTTTCTGTCTAAATATATATTTACTTTTCAGTCCGGGCCTCGGAGTGAAAACCCATCGTCCTTTACTATTTTATATGTATAATTCAATTCTGTCCAGCCTGGATCATTCCGTGGCTTATACAGCTTTTTTATAAATATATATATATACTTTCCAGTCCGGGCATAGGCGTGAAAACCCATCGCCCTTTTTATGATTTCATATATATATATATATATATATATATATATATTTCAATTCTGTCAAAGCTTGGATCATTCCATAGCTATTTACAGCTTTTATAGAAATATATATTAATATACTTCAATTCTAGTATAGGCTTGTGAGTGAAAACCCATCACCCTTTACAGCTTTTTTATATATATAATTATATATATATATATATGTCTTTACTCATTTTTATTAAATTATTACTTTAAATATTCATTTGATATGAATCGGCACTGACATTTCTGCTGGCGAACTAGATTTCTTTAAATCTCGCCAACTCTAGCTTTCAAACAGTTCAAAATAGGTAAAGACAGAACCAGGAAGCTAGAATGGATGAGATTTATTTAAATCTAGCATTTTTCTAGTTTAAGTTATTAAGGCTACTTCGCGACCCTTAGATCGCTATCTAGTGGGAACAAGATGCTTCGGTCAGGTGCGAACAAGGATTTACTGATGAATTCTTGGTTCTGGCGATATTTGGATATATTTCTGTACAAAGTTAAGCTGTCCAGGTTTATTGGCCTCCCTCTGTGAGCCTAGGAATAGTGAGATTCATGATCAAACAGATCAGAATCTGATTTCCAAGATGGACAAACTCTACTTTACAAATGTACCCTGCCAGTTTTTTTATAAAAATATACATACAAAAGACCTTAAAAAGGTTATCCGGATTTAAGGTCTCAACATAGTGAAAGCATGGTTTGTCATGTCAGAGTCACTCCGATGACTATCATGCCCATGAGAAGACCGACACTTGTATATATTTTGTGGCCGAGGATGCTTCGCGGCCCGATAATCATCATTCAAATTGAGTCTTAATGTAAGACCCCAACTTTTATGAATAAAGATTGAATTTTCTCTATATATTATTTTGAAATAGTAATGTGTTGATTTGATAAATGTGATAAGTTATGGGTGAAATGTGCAAAATTTTCAAATTTAGCAAGTGGTAATAAAATATTCATTGTTGTCGGGGAATATTCGTTTGGCCGTGGAATATTCTTGTTGCCGGGAAATATTCGTACGACGGCGCAGCCATTTGTGGGCTCCACAACAGAATAACTGTCGAATGAAGAAAACGACAAGAATGAGTTTTTTAAAAATAACGACGTAGTTGTTACCGTTAAAACTGTTGAAATACCCGGTGGTTAAAGTACAGTAATACGCGGTGTTGCACAGTAGCACACGGTATTGCACAGTAATTCTAATTATTGATTTATACGTAAGAAGTCACTACTCAATAATTGATACAGTAATTACTGTTTAATATTTTATATTATTAATTTAATAATTGCTACATTGATAATTGCATAATATTTTATTGGTTCAATAATTGTTACGTTGATATTATATTTTATTAATTCAATAATTGTCACAGTAACCACTGCGCAGTATTTCAAATTATCAAATCAATAATTCATATTATTTTAGTAATATTATTAGATAGCATTATTTGCAATGTCTAAGAAAGTTTTGTCTAGGAGGGGTTATTTAATTGCGCGCCAGTAAGGAGAAATCCTTATCGGAAGGCCCCCTCTTTCCTAGGAACGACTTGGTTGTCAATATTGTGGTTCTATAATATTATTTGTGAATAATTAATTATTGATAAAAATGATAAGAAAATATTTATTTAATGTGGATATTAAGGGTGGAAGATTTTTGGAAAATTGTGAAATACTGATTGCTTTTGGTCAAAAAGAAGATGTTGATGTTTTTTTTTATTTTGTTAAAAATGGAATTCTTTAATGATTTAATATATATATAAAGGTGGCTGGTGGAGGAAATTGGAATTCCTCGTTGGTGAGCTGCCAGTTTTCAAAAATGAGACACTTGAAAATCATCCGTATGTAGATTTCGATCATTTTTCGTTCAAAATTTGGAAAAACTTCTTTCTACAAAGTTGTAGAGAATTAAATTTCTTATGAAAAGAACATAGAATTTGTATTTTTCTGATAAAATAGCTATTTATTAATGAATTATTGAAGTTTCGAAAATAAATATTTTTATTGAAAACATGGGTGGGCCCCACTTTTGTTTTTTTTGTGAGTTGTAAATGCTGAAATTTCAATTTCAATTGAGGTGTGCTGGGAGAAGTCGCCGGGAGCAAAAAAGTCAGCTTTGGTGTTCTGTCATTTTCCTATAAATAGGGTGCTTAGTTAGAAGTGAAAATCACACCAGAATCAAAAAAATTTCTCTCTATAATATCGAGCGTATTTCTTGTGAGTATTTAGATAATTTGAGTGTGGATTACGGTGCAAGATTTTCAGCATTATATCCGATATTCCAGTCAAAACTACTCTCCTTTTAAGGTAAGGGATGTTATTTTCTTTCATAAATGATGTTATTCTTTTCAATATCATTATACCAAAATATTGGCATGTATTTTATTATGAAATTCTTACTTTTTCCGTCAGGGTTACTATTCACATATACGGCACTATTCACGTATACGGCACTATTCACGAAAAAATTAAATTTTCTTTTATTTTTTCAAGTTGGCGATTATGGGTCCTACTTTGATTGGATCCAAGTTTTGATCTTTATTCTTGAATTTTGCTCCACAAAATATTATTATGGAATATTCTTAAACTGGGATAAACTAAATTACGAATCCCTAATGTTTGTCCTTTATCTCACTGGATTCGTTATTTATATTATTTTTCATCATTCTCAGTCCTAAATGGTGATATAACTGAATATCTTTGGCCTGCAGAGTGTTGGTTCGATTAGATGACACAATTTATGCGCAAGTATACGCGGTCAACAAGTAATAAAGTGAAAGTACATATATCGTTCCCACGAGAAATTAACAGATAAAAGGTCGCCAAATCAATAGTCTGTAATCATCTCGGTCTTATTTAAACGGATGGTAAGGAGAAGAAATTACAACTACTTTAACTAGGCAAGTGATTAAAACATACAATAACCAATCCTAGGGTAAATTCAGATAATGAAGGCGTGAGATTACAATTTCCCCTAACACTTCATTTGAATCTCTTAACTCTCTCACACTAGACAATTAACACATAGAATTGACAACCGAGAAATCATGATCATATAAGAGCCTCTTTCGACGGACAACTATGAATCTTCCTAATGCGGCACATAGGTATATGTATATCCTACACACTATCAAGAGACCAATATCAAGAATAATTAACAAGACTCATGTCACGGGAAAACCTCGTTCACTACTCCTTCAATTATCAACTTTCACATAGGAAGTCATTAAGATTAGATTCTAAATTTGATTGCATACGACATTTTGGTATATTTCTATCCTAAATACTATCAAGTTATCAATTCTTGAGGATAATGAATAAGACATACGTCACATAATCTCATAGAATACTCACAAGAATCCCTAACTTTCGCATGTTAACATAACTAGGTCTAAACCTATACTCCGTTTGTCAAGTTCATATAGATTCCCAAAGTAATTACGAGTCAAGCAATTAATCGATAAGTGCAAGTTATGATAACCAATTCATAATAATAGCAAAGAGAGAGCAATCAATACAAACTATGTGTTGGGTTCCATTGAAACCCCAAAATATAAACTAAGTCATAAATCACTCAAGCATATCATCCACAAGGTACAATAACATTATCCGAATATACAATAATAACAAGGAGAGATTAAGGATAGAAATTGCAAATCTTTCTCCTAGCTTGGATCCTTGATGTAATCCCTTGCTTCAACCTTCAAGTCCAAAGAACCCTAGAATCTAACTAAACTAACTAGCCCTACGCTAGAACTAATCTACTTCTAATCTAATTAAAACAAGAAATGAATAGGAAAGGAAGAAAGGAATTAGGCCTAAGCTAAGGGAGAGCTCCCTATTGGAGATTTCTAAAAAATAGGGCTAAAAGCCCTTATATCTCTGCCTTCTCGCGTCTGCTAAGCTAAAAGTCAAAGTCTGGCCAAAAATAGATTGGCGTGGCCGCGCGAGGAATAGTCTTGGATGGGGTGTAGCCGCGCGGGCAAGTGGTGTGCTGTCGCAGACAACCAAAAATAAACCTTACTGCGAAAAATAATTATGTAGTAGTGCAAGTAAGAGTCGATCCCACAGAGACTGATTAATCTATTTTTATATACTTTGTATTCCAAAAGAGGGGATTTTTTGATTGTTGTTAATTAAAATAACTAATGTATAAAATAAAGTAACGAATTAAATCAAGAGAACAAACCTTGGGTTAAGTCAACTTCCACCTTAGAAACATACACTGATCATTGACTCAAGCATACACAATTAATATCTTGAATATTCATCGTTAGAATTAATTCCATGTCTTTCCTTATTTTTAATTAGATAGAAACAAGCGATCTAAATAACCCTAACTACTAAACAACTTTAGACAAGCGCTAAAAGTTTAATCTAGTAGAAGCTTTAAGAATTAGAAAAACCGATGAAGCTAAACAATACAAGCACAAGCGGTTGCACTTAATTTAGTTGAATATTCTTCCCAAGATATAATAATCTCATGATCTGCAATCAATTATTTATCTTAGTTGCTTCGCAAATTAGAATGACCAAACAATTACAGATTCGATATCTAATTTAGCAGTAGATTTCAGTGAATAATAAACTAGTATGCATCCTAGCAATTAAACAAATCAATCATATAATTCAAGGACAGAAAAATAATCAATACTCAAAATAATAATTGAACAATTAAAATTAAATAGATCTCACAGTGTATTTAATCCAAGGCTTCCGTCTCCTTAATCCAAGAACAAGAAATTAACTATCCATAGCCATAGAAAAACCAAGAATTATAGAGAGAAGAAGTATATTTTTCTGAATACAAGATGATCCCTATTTATATAATATAATAACAGTCCTAATTATACTCTAATTGCTGCTCCCTTGTTACACCCTAGCTGCTTTCGTCCAATTCGTAAAAGGAATTCGGCAGCTTTTTTATTCCCGCCTCCCTTTTTTGCTACTAATTTGCTAATTTTCTTGTGCAGCTACACGGAATTGTGGGCCCATGATGATAGAATAGAATTTAAAAGGTGCTTGACCAACGTATGGATATGTTGCATGACACTTCACAAATTGGGCTGCTTCAATCTCAAACGTGGGCCCCATTATCAATAATATGCAAGCTAATTAAATTTGCAAGCTGCTCTAATTCTCTTTTGTCCAAGCTGGTGACGTTGCCCATGTACAATCCTTTATAAGCTAGGAACTCATGTAATTATAATCCCTTTTTGCATTCATTAGCTGATGAATTCGTGTATTACAATCTCTTTAATTGCATTCCCTTTTGTAAGTTGGCTTGGCACGTGGACCCACCTGTATTGCATGAAACTCTTTAATTTACCCCTTTTGCATTCATTTTACTTTCTTGATTCAATTGTACCTAAAATATAAATATAAGATAAATGAATGTACTTAGGTACAAAAAAGATATAAAAAATTAAGTATTAAGGGAATAAAATATAACATATTTCATTCTCATCAAATTCCCCCACACTTATCTTTTGCTCGTCCTCGGGCAAAACAAAAATAAACTATAACACAAAAACTCAACTAAACAAATATGCCAAACTTTTGCCACGAATTAATACGAACTCCAACATTGACCTCAAAGATTCAAAACAATAATTCTGGGAAACTTTAAAACAATGTATCATCTGAAACCCAAATTTCTCTACCAACCTTACTTTACTCTCGATCCCTTGTGTGTATTTGTGTGTGTATCCACCCGTATCAAACTAGTCAGATTACAGAAAAATTTACAAAATCAAAGCCTTAAAGGAGAAAGATAAACTCAACCATTTGTTTTCTCACAAATCTCAGTTAACATTAGCAAATAATATCAAAGGATCAAAAGGCTTTACTTTCTTTCTTAATTTTTTCTTTTCTTTGGTAAGTGCATTTTATGCTCCATCTTACCTGCGAGTGCGTTTTACGCTCCATCTCGCATGCCACGTGTTTATGGGTGAGTGCGTTTTACGCTCCATCTCATCCCACCACATGAATCATTTATTTTCTCTTTAAAACTTTTTTTCTTTTAATCCTGCAAAATTTGCCTAAATCATTTCCCTTTTCTTACACAATACCTCATATCAACTTCCAGTGGTGATCAAACAATTGAGAAAGTTCAAAGTTTCCTCCCTAGACATTCAACCAGATAAATTTCTTCCAAGTCACAACTGGTTTGAATAAATGGATATGTGCTTAATAGTGAAGGGTCTTAAATAAAGTAGTGATCAATAAAGAAAATCAAATTTAGATTACCCAATGTCTGTCAATCCTCCCAGAAGTTATCACAAATAAATCAAAATTTTATCATTGGTCAAAGATCAAAGTCCACCTTAACCTATTGCTCAAGTGAGACATTCTAACACTACTCCATTTTCGTAGGAAACACGATTGCACTTAGCATGTGCAACAAGCCTTTAAACCCCAAGGTTACCCCAAGTGGACGAGTTTTGTCTCGTGAGGGTTTGCAGTGAATATACCCACAAAATTCAGAATAAAAAATTAAAAATTAAAATTTTTAGAAAATGTCTAAATGCTAATAATAATAAGAATAATAATAAGTATCCTAAATCCTTCCCCCACACTTAAAACTTACATTGTCCCTAATGTAAAGTAAAATGCAAAGAAAAGTAGAGAGATACTCCCCTATGGGTTGCCTCCCATGCAGCGCCTTTGTTTATGGTCGTTAGCTCGACTCGATATTGCCTTTGAGTTAATCTGTATAAACCGGATCCTCAAGATCCATATTCTCCACCTTATCTTCTTGGAAACCCTCATGAAAATATTTGAGTCGATGACCATTCACCTTGAACACTTTAGAAGTTGCTAAACTTTTGATTTCAACTGCTCCATGCGGGAAAACATTAGTAATAACAAAAGGTCCATTCCAACGAGAACGTAACTTACCTGGAAATAAACGAAGCCGTGATTGGTAGAGAAGAACTTTTTGACCAATTTGAAATTCTTTCCTAGATATCCTTTTGTCATGAAAAGCTTTCGTTTTTTCCTTGTAAATCCGTGCACTTTCATATGCGTCATTACGAATTTCCTCTAACTCTTGTAGTTGCAACTTCCGGTGTTCTCCACTTTCATCCATATTCATATTGAAGCTCTTAATAGCCCAATAAGCCTTATGTTCCAACTCAACGGGTAGGTGACATGGCTTCCCAAACACTAATCTATAAGGTGACATACCAATGGGTGTCTTGAATGCAGTTCGGTAAGCCCATAAAGCATCATCTAAGCGCAAACTCCAATCTTTCCTACTTGGGTTAACTGTCTTTTCAATGATTGCCTTGATTTCTCTGTTTGACACCTCTGCTTGTCCATTGGTCTGCGGGTGATAAGCAGTTGACACCTTATGAGTCACATGGTACTTCCTCAACAATGCTCCCACTGTTCGATTGCAAAAGTGAGTTCCTCGATCACTGATTAGAGCTCTTGGAAAGCCAAACCTAGAAAAAATGTTAGACTGAATAAAATCTGCAACCACTTTAGAATTGTCAGTCCTGGTGGCTTTGGCTTCCACCCATTTCGAAACATAATCAACAGCGAGTAAGATATAAGTACAACCGAAAGAGACAGGAAACGGTCCCATGAAATCAATTCCCCAAACATCAAAAATTTCACAATATAATATGGGGGTTTGCAACATCTCATTTCGTTGGGAAATATTACCCGTCTTTTGACAATTATAGCATGACTTACAAAATAGATATGAATCTTTGAAGAGAGACGGCCAAAAGAAACCACATTCTAATACTTTCCTTGCTGTTCTCTTGGTTCCAAAGTGACCTCCACAAGCATAAGTATGACAAAAAGTAAGAATCGACGCAATTTCACTTTCAGGGATGCATCTTCGTATCACTTGGTCGGCACAGTGCTTCCATAAGTAAGGATCATCCCATACATAGTGCTTGGCATCACTTTTGATTTTATCTTTTTGAGCTTTAGACAAACTAGAAGGTAAGATGTTAGTAGCCAAATAATTCACAATATTTGCATACCATGGCATGGTTGTGCTTGCAGAAAATAATTGTGCATCGGGAAACTCCTCTTTCAGTTGAAGTTCATCATGCACATTCACTAAGCGACTCAAGTGATCCGCAACACTATTTTCCGCTCCCTTTTTGTCCTTAATTTCCAAGTCAAATTCACTCAAGAGAAGTATCCATCTTATCAATCTTGGTTTTGCCTCTTTCTTTGTCATTAAGTAACGAAGAGCTGCATGATCAGAATATACAATGACTTTAGTACCAAGCAAATAAGATCGAAATTTTTCTAAAGCAAAAACAACAGCTAAAAGCTCTTTTTCTGTTGTAGAGTAGTTTCGTTGGGCATTATTCAAAGTTCTCGACGCATAATAAATGGCATGTGATGCTCTTCCGATTCTTTGGCCCAAAACAGCGCCTACGGAGTAGTCACTCGCATCGCACATTATCTCAAAAGGCATGGTCCAATCAGGTTGTTGAATAACTGGAGTGGATGTCAGTGATTCCTTCAATTTATCAAACGCCTTGCGACATTTCTCGTCAAATTCAAACTCGGCATCCTTTTGTAGTAGATTGCATAGGGGTGATGCTATTTGGGAAAAGTCCTTGATAAATCTCCTATAAAAACCTGCATGTCCAAGAAAAGAACGAATTTCCCGAACACTAGTGGGATATGAAAGAGATTGTATAATGTCAACTTTAGCTTTATCTACTTCAATTCCTTTAGATGAAACAACATGACCCAAAACTATACCTTGTTCAACCATAAAATGACATTTTTCAGAGTTTAAGACAAGGTTAGTTTCTATGCATCTTTGAAGAATAAGAGTAAGGTTTTGCAAACATTTATCAAATGAGTCTCCATAAACTGTAAAATCATCCATAAAAACTTCCATGATATGCTCAATGTAATCTGAAAATATGCTAACCATACACCTCTGAAAAGTGGCCGGTGCGTTGCAAAGTCCGAAGGCCATGCGGCGATATGCGAAGGTACCAAACGGGCATGTGAAAGTAGTCTTCTCTTGGTCCTCTGGGGCAATTGCAATTTGGAAGTAACCTGAATAACCATCAAGAAAACAATAATAAGAATGACCGGCTAATCGTTCAAGCATTTGATCAATAAAAGGTAATGGAAAATGGTCCTTGCGGGTTACAGCATTCAATTTTCTATAATCTATACAAACCCGCCACCCATTTTGAACTCGGGTGGGAACCAACTCGTCATTTTGATTTTTCACCACAGTTATTCCAGTCTTCTTAGGAACCACTTGAACTGGGCTAACCCAACTGCTATCTGAAATAGGGTAGATTACTCCGACATCAAGAAGTTTGAGAATTTCTTTCTTCACGACATCCATCATGGGAGGGTTCAATCTCCTTTGTGGTTGACGGGAAGGTTTCACTTCATCCTCCAGCAAAATCCGATGCATGCATGTGGAAGGGCTTATTCCTTTAATATCAGCTATCGTCCATCCAATGGCCTTCTTATGCTCCTTTAGAACATGTATGAGTTTCTCTTCTTGTGATGCACCAAGTGTATTGGATATAATCACTGGTAATGTTTTTCCTTCTCCAAGGAATACATATTTGAGATGACTAGGAAGATCTTTCAAATCAGGAACAGGTGCCTGCACAACAGAGGGTAAAGATCTTTCATTAGAGATCGGCAATTCAACGTAACAGATGTTACCTGATTTTGGAATGTCATCCAAAGCTGTTATAGTTGATTGCAACTCAGTGCTCAAGGTCAAAGTCGCACTTCCTTCATCAATGTCTTTACTAAGTGCAATTTCCAATTCATCCTTCCCATTGAGTTCAAAGATTTCCTGTGCTAAAGAGTCAATCACATCAACCGAATAAACTGAATTATCATCAGTGGGATAACGCATGGCATCATAAATATTGAACTTAACAATTTCGCCATCAAATTCCATTGAAAGTGTACCACTATGAACATCTATTTTAGTCTTTGATGTCTTTAAAAATGGTCTTCCTAGCAAAATAGGAGCATTTTGGTCACCGTTTTCCATATCAAGCACATAAAAATCAGTAGGAAAGATCAAATTATTGACTCGCACAAGAACATCCTCAATTACACCTTTGGGATAAACATTAGATCTGTCAGCTAGCTGTATTACAATACCAGTTTTATTCAAAGGTTCAAGTGATAGATGAGTATATATAGAATATGGCATAACATTTATCGATGCTCCTAAGTCTAACATGGCTTTTTCAATTTTAGCGCTACCTATCGTGCACGGAATAGTGAACATACCCGGATCTGGGCACTTAGTAGGTAGCTTTCTTTGAATGACTGCGGAAACATTTTCTCCTACCTTCACCTTTTCATATTTTTTCATTTCCTGTTTCCTCTTGTGTGTACACAATTCTTTCAAAAATTTAGCATAACGAGGTACTTGTTTGATAGCATCTAACAATGGAATATTTACCTCGCATTTACGGAAAGTTTCATACAAATCTGAATTTTTCTCGTATTTTCTATTTTCTGTTAAAGCAAGAGGGAAAGGAGGTACCGGTTTATATTCAGAGAGAGGGGGAAATTTACGCTTAGGTTCATCCTTGTCATTCAGAACACTGCTGTCTGCTTCGTCTTTTTGCTTACCTGCCTTGTTTTGATCTTGTGGTGTAGGCATTGTCTTTTCTGGAACTTCTATCTCCTTACCATTTCTCAAAGTGATTGCACTTGCATTTTCTTTTGGGTTCACCACTGTTTGGGAAGGTAATTTTCCTGAACTTTGTGCCTCCAATCGACTAATCGCAGTCGCCATTTGTCCCACTTGCGTACCCAAATTTTGAATACTTGCCCTTGTTTCCTGTTGAAAATTTAAAGTATTAGTGGCAAGTGTTTTAACAATATCTTCTAAAGACATACTAGGGTTAGAAGTTTGGCCCTGTTGTTGTCTGTTGGGATACGATGGTTTGTACTGCTGATGATTTGGAAAATTTTGAGGTGCTGGTTGACTTGCTTGTGGGTTCCCGTAGCTAAAGTTAGGATGATCCCTCCATCCAGGATTATATGTATTTGAAAAAGGATCATATTTCCTTTGTGGTTGCCCAGGAAATCCTCCTGCTGCATTTGCCTGCTCAACGGATTCTTCTTGAAGAGTTGGGCATGCATCTGTCGGATGTCCTACTACCGCACAAATCCCGCAAGCTTTTACCTGATGTATGTTACCTGCACCCATTTGACGAACAAGAGAAGTTAAACTCGCAAGTTGTTGTTCAATAGCAGAAATTTGTACCTCATTAGCATTCCTAGATGCAGAATCAAGTCTAGTGCCAAATTGTTGAGAGTTGGCTGCCATATTTGCAATTAGATTTCTTGCAGCCTCGGGAGTCTTATCCACCAACGCTCCGCCACTAGCAGCGTCAATCATGCTTCTCTCGGTACAATTGAGACCTTCATAAAAATACTGGATGAGAAGCTGATCACTGATTTGGTGATGAGGGCAACTAGCACATAATCTCTTGAAACGTTCCCAATACTCATGTAGGGATTCTCCGCTGTTCTGCCTCACACCACAAATTGACTTCCTAATGTTGGCCGCCCTTGAAGCTGGAAAATATTTCTCTAAGAAGAGTCTTTTGATCTCTTCCCATGTGGTGATACTGCCGGAGGGAAGATAGTAGAGCCAATCCTTAGCTGAATCTTTCAAAGAAAATGGGAAGGCTCTTAGCTTGATCTGTTCTTCAGTTACTCCAGTGGGTTTCATACTCGTGCATACCACATGGAATTCCTTCAAGTGTTTGTGGGGATCTTCACCTGCCAAACCATGAAAAGAAGGTAAAAGATGTATTAATCCAGATTTCAATTCAAAATGAGTATTAGTATCAAGATTAGGAAAAGTTATGCATAAGGGTTGTTGGTTCAAATCAGGAGCTGAAAGCTCTTTCAAGGTTCGATTTGCTGCCATGACTCCCTTTTCTTCACGAATCTCCCGAGCTTCCTTCCTTAATCTGCGACAAGTTCTCTCTATCTCTGGATCAAACTTTAAATCACCTTGATTAGTAGATCGAGTTTCAGGCATAAACAATCAAGGAAATTCAAATTATCTAAAAAAGAAATTAAAAATAAAATAAGAATTACAAAAAAAAATAAAAAAAATAAAAAAAATAATAATAAAAAAATAAACTAAAATCAGTCCCCGGCAACGGCGCCAAAATTTGGTGTGCTGTCGCAGACAACCAAAAATAAACCTTACTGCGAAAAATAATTATGTAGTAGTGCAAGTAAGAGTCGATCCCACAGAGACTGATTAATCTATTTTTATATACTTTGTATTCCAAAAGAGGGGATTTTTTGATTGTTGTTAATTAAAATAACTAATGTATAAAATAAAGTAACGAATTAAATCAAGAGAACAAACCTTGGGTTAAGTCAACTTCCACCTTAGAAACATACACTGATCATTGACTCAAGCATACACAATTAATATCTTGAATATTCATCGTTAGAATTAATTCCATGTCTTTCCTTATTTTTAATTAGATAGAAACAAGCGATCTAAATAACCCTAACTACTAAACAACTTTAGACAAGCGCTAAAAGTTTAATCTAGTAGAAGCTTTAAGAATTAGAAAAACCGATGAAGCTAAACAATACAAGCACAAGCGGTTGCACTTAATTTAGTTGAATATTCTTCCCAAGATATAATAATCTCATGATCTGCAATCAATTATTTATCTTAGTTGCTTCGCAAATTAGAATGACCAAACAATTACAGATTCGATATCTAATTTAGCAGTAGATTTCAGTGAATAATAAACTAGTATGCATCCTAGCAATTAAACAAATCAATCATATAATTCAAGGACAGAAAAATAATCAATACTCAAAATAATAATTGAACAATTAAAATTAAATAGATCTCACAGTGTATTTAATCCAAGGCTTCCGTCTCCTTAATCCAAGAACAAGAAATTAACTATCCATAGCCATAGAAAAACCAAGAATTATAGAGAGAAGAAGTATATTTTTCTGAATACAAGATGATCCCTATTTATATAATATAATAACAGTCCTAATTATACTCTAATTGCTGCTCCCTTGTTACACCCTAGCTGCTTTCGTCCAATTCGTAAAAGGAATTCGGCAGCTTTTTTATTCCCGCCTCCCTTTTTTGCTACTAATTTGCTAATTTTCTTGTGCAGCTACACGGAATTGTGGGCCCATGATGATAGAATAGAATTTAAAAGGTGCTTGACCAACGTATGGATATGTTGCATGACACTTCACAAATTGGGCTGCTTCAATCTCAAACGTGGGCCCCATTATCAATAATATGCAAGCTAATTAAATTTGCAAGCTGCTCTAATTCTCTTTTGTCCAAGCTGGTGACGTTGCCCATGTACAATCCTTTATAAGCTAGGAACTCATGTAATTATAATCCCTTTTTGCATTCATTAGCTGATGAATTCGTGTATTACAATCTCTTTAATTGCATTCCCTTTTGTAAGTTGGCTTGGCACGTGGACCCACCTGTATTGCATGAAACTCTTTAATTTACCCCTTTTGCATTCATTTTACTTTCTTGATTCAATTGTACCTAAAATATAAATATAAGATAAATGAATGTACTTAGGTACAAAAAAGATATAAAAAATTAAGTATTAAGGGAATAAAATATAACATATTTCATTCTCATCAGCAAGAAAGTTGGGCCTCTAGCTCTAGAGATTGGCGTGGGCGCGCGTGCCTGCTGCCTTCACCTGGAGCAACCGCGCGGGCCTCTGATGCTGGTTTTTCTACTGCTTTTTGTTGCACTTGGCCTTACCACTCCCATGCTTGGCAAGTGAACTCATTTTTAGCCTCTTTGCAACATCACATCCCTATTTAGCCGTTTGACTTCATGCTTTTCCCTATCATGCCATCATCTCTTTTAGCCTATTTCAGTGTGATGCCCCTTCTAGGCCATCTTAGGTCCTTTAACGCTCAATTTGTACCTGGAGAGTTCCTAAACATAAACACTGCAAAACAAAGAAAAAACATATTAAACGCATAGGATTACTTGAGTTTAAGCAACAGAATGAATTGGCTACAGTCTGAATAAGCGGCCATAAAACCACTTATCAAATACCCCCAAACTTAAACGTTGCTTATCCTCAAGCAACCAAAACAAAACTAAACAACATATGCAATGCAGTATATACAATGTATGCAACTTACGCTATCATGAATGCACAAGTTCTAGTCAATATTGAACTTCAAAGCAATGCCTCAAAAAAACCACAAGATAGTCAAACCGATAAGCTACCCAGGACAAGACCATAAGGCATATTCTTGCAAATCCAAAACTGTCAGCACTGATGTGTTGTGAGTTGTGTGCTTAGCAACCATTAAACATGCTTTGAACAAATATATCACATACTATGCTTCTTAGGAGAAAAATAAGCTTTAACTTAAGAAAAATAGTAAATCATATAAGTTCTAACTACGACCATTTATTACTAAAGTTAAGAGTTAACAGGGGGTTTTCATTAAGCTTTTATTACTCACGAGGGCTTATTCGCACTTGCCCGTGTACACAATCGACTGTGCAATGCCTAGTCCTCTTTGACTTTTCAATGATATTCATGTAGCAAGCTTTCGACCAACGACTCCCAGACCAGACGGCCCTAGGGCGCTGGGTGTAGAGACACCTCGAGAGCTTACTTGCTCGAATATCAAAGGCCACAGAACTCGACGTAGCCGTAGTGTTTATTCTATTTTTTTATTCTTTCTTTTTCTGAATATTTTCTTTTGTTTTGTTTTCTTTTTTCTTTTTCGCAGAGGAGTGCGTCTTACACTACATCTCCCCGCATACATGCATATATACTCCCTGTTTCCCCCAAACTTAAGTTTTTAATAGTCTAGTCATTATCATATGAGAACTGAAATTCTTTTATTAAAACATAGCTTTCCCACTAGAAGACAAGTATGTAAAAATTTAAACTTAGCATGTTATGATGGTTACTCTATCGTGCTCATTGGTTACACAGTATTTGATAGATAAAAATTTACATATATGACCATGAAATCAAGCTTAAGTTTTAAATTAGTTCAAAAATCAAGTGAATTCAATTTATTCACAGGCAACATACATAACTAACCAACTGAAAACTGGATTTATGCAGCATGCTCTAACACAGAATGCAAAAACAAAAGAAATTTTTTAAAATTTTCATAAATTTTAACTATTTACAACCTACATGCACTAAATAAACAAACACAATATGCAATATGAATGCAACTACCATATATGCAAAATAAAGCCAATACCCCCAAACTTAAACTATTCAATGTCCTCATTGAAGGTAAAAGTAAAAAGAAACTCCCCTATTTGGCTTCTGATGCTGCATGAAATGAAGTGGCAACCTCTCAGAAGTTTCCCCATCTCTCTCTACTCTTGGTAAAATAAACCCCGCTCAACACTATACTCAACGAACTAACCCAGCTTCATATCAATCTTGCTCTGCTAGAGATCCCACACTCACTATCCCAATTGATCAGGTTGAGAGGATGAGGTGGATGAGAATTGGTACTTTGGATTGAGGAGGTAGGAGGTTTTCAAAACTAAGGCTTGTAGTGGGGGGATTGAATGAGAGGGAAGAGATGGGAGATTGCATGAAGGAACTTGAGGCTTTGGGATTAGAGGGGTTGAGGCTTAGGTGCTGTTGATAATTGATATGAATTGGTGCCCCCCAAAATCTGCAAGATTTTGCCCAAGTCAGGCCCAGTCTGCATGTGGCGCGGCCGCGCGTGTATGTAGGCTTAAATGGGCGCGGCCGCATGTGTATGCAGGCTTAAATGAGCGCGGCTGTGCGAGACATCAGATTTTATTGCTGTAGATTTTTGGCATGAACTGGGGTTGACTTTTGCTTTTCATTCATTCTGAACAGCCTTTGACCTGAAATACACAGACAATAATTATTAATCCCTCCTAGACTAACAAAAGTATATAAAAACTATTTACATCAAGAGAATGAACATGGAAAGATATATGCATTTATATTCCCAAAAATTCTCTAAAGCTGTATATGCAATGCAAGTGAAAGTATGCTATAAGCTTTGTAATCCCAAAAATTATACTCATTCATGCCTAAAACCAAAAATGTAGGCATGAGCTCCTAAATCTATGAGTATTCAAAAATTTTAAACAAAATACTAAACTAATAAGAATTAAACAAGGGGGAAGGAAGTATAATATAAAGCAGGAAATGGAGAATTAAACAATGAGGGAGAAAGAGAAATGATGGGGTGCCTCCCATCGAGTGCTTGATTTATAGTCCTCTAGCTAGACCATGTCTAACCATTGCTATCCGACTCCCTGACGCTATTGGAGAACCCCACCATCCATTAGAATAGTTGTGCGACTTTGGAGGCTTCCCAATAGGTGAGGACTTGGATATAAGCTACCTAGCATCGGATATGTATAAGAATTCCCCAGACTGAAGGTCGGGGGGCTAGGAAAGGGTTCCGTTGTGTATGTGAAATGGTTTGGGCTTTGAGGTTCACACAACACAACAGTTTCTTCTTCTATTCTCTTCTCTTCTGACCACCATGATTTGAAGCTTGCGGACTCTCTCATATCATCGAGATCCGGCTCTGTAATGTGGCTACCAAGGGGGCAAGGATGTGCAAACTTAACTGGAGTCTCAAACATCGGCGGAGAAGGCTCTTGGGGTATTATCACTATTGGTTCATACTATTCCACATCCCCAATTATCTCCTCTTGTTCCATTACCTTCGGCTCGTCGAGTTGCAATTGCACTTCGGATTTTCTATCAGTTTCTGCACCCATGTCATAGCACCACGTCTCTTGGGGATCATAACTTATGGCTTCAGTTATTGGAGGCACAAAATCTTGCATTATTGTCTCTTGTTCACATACCTCCTCCTTCCTTAATGTCGTGCTAATCTGCTCCACACAAATCTGAAGATCCTTAACCGATTTCTCTTGCTCAATCAAGGTCTCCTCTGCCAATGCTATGAAATTCCCCCACACAGTCTCTAATCCTTCCTTTTCTATTTCTGCCACGGGCTCCCTGTATTGAGGCTCATTTGTTGAAGGATTGTTGATTAGGGCCATCTGGTTCAGAAAGTTTTGGTTTGATGGTTCCTGGCTCCCAAACAACTCCTCTTGGTTTTTTGAGCTTGCATACGTGAAGTCCATTATTGACTGTTCTCCTTGTAAACATGGGGATTGATAAGTGGGTTCGGGTGCACAATTTGGACTTGGCTTGCATTGTTCTTGATAGCTTACAGTATGGGTCTGCCCTTGCTCATCCTCTATCATCAAGGCCTTGCTAATCTGCTCTGCCCAGTTCTGAATACTCTTGAATAACTTCTGTTGCTCATTCAAGATGTCCTTTAGTGATTCTATGCCACTTCCTTCCTCCAAGCATGTATTTTCTGTGTCACCCACAAAATTGTGTTGAGGCTCGTAAACTAGAGTCTGGAAGGTACATTATGGGGCGTATGAGGGATTTGGATCCCAGTGTTGGTCTTGATAGTAGTTTACTGAATGGTCTGGGTGATACCCCCAAACTTGCTAATAGTCGGGATAAGGTTCACTGTAGGAGTACTCACCCCCAGTACTGCTCCTGTCCATAACTGATAGGCTCCTGATGGCTCATGTAGCTCCCACCACCATACTCCTGAGAAATAACTGGCTCTCGACTCTGTTGGGCTGTAACAGTATCCAGCTTCCTCGAGAGCTCCTCTAGCTGTGCTGAAAGTGTTACGATTGGGTTGACGCCATCATTGTATGCTTTCCTTGGCTGCTCTTGCCTTGTACCATTCCATGGATAGAAATTTAAGTCCATTGTACCTGGTAAGAGAATAAATGAAAAGAATTAAACAAAATAAAAAAAATGTTTAAATTAAGACTAATTTGATTGAAACTGATGTTGGCAAACAGTTATCCAAATAATTCCCTTGCAGCGGCGCCAAAAACTTGTTGGTACGATTAGATGACACAATTTACGCACAAGTATACGCGGTCAACAAGTAATAAAGTGAAAGTACAGATATCGTTCCCACGAGAAATTAACAGATAAAAGGTCGCCAATTCAATAGTCCGTAATCATCTCGGTCTTATTTAAACGGATGGTAAGGAGCAGGAATTAAAACTACTTTAACTAGGCAAGTGATTAAAACATACAATAACTAATCCTAGGGTAAATTCAGATAATGAAGACATGAGATTACAATTTCTCCCAACACTTCATTTGAATCTCTTAACTCTCTCACACGAGATAATTAACACATAGAATTGACAACCGAGAAATCATGATCACATAAGAGCCTCTTTCGACGGACAACTATGAATCTTCCTAATGCGGCACATAGGTATATGTATATCCTACAGACTATCAAGAGACCAATATCAAGAATAATTAACAAGACTCATGTCACGGGAAAATCTCGTTAACTACTCCTTTAATTACCAACTTCCACATAGGAAGTCATTAAGATTAGATTCTCAATTTGATTGCATACGGCATTTAGGTATATTTCTATCCTAAATACTATCAAGTTATCAATTCTTGAGGACAATGAATAAGACACACGTCACATAATCTCATAGAATACCCACAAGAATCCCTAACTTTCGCATGTTAACATAACTAGGTCTAAACCTATACTCCATTTGTCAAGTTCATATAGGTTCCCAAAGTAATTACGAGTCAAGCAATTAATCGATAAGCGCAAGTTATGATAACCAATTCATAATAATAGAAAAGAGAGGGCAATCAATACAAACTATGTGTTGGGTTCCATTGAAACCCCAAAATATAAACTAAGTCATAAATGACTCAAGCATGTCATCCACAAGGTACAATAACATGATCCAAAAATACAATAATAACAAGGAGAGATTAAGGGTAGAAATTGAAAATTTTTCTCCTCGCTTGGATCCTTGATGTAATCCTTTGCTTCAAGTCCAAAGAACCCTAGAATCTAACTAAACTAACTAACCCTAAGCTAGAACTATTCTACTCCTAATCTAATTAAAACAATAAATGAAAAGGAAAGGAAGAAAGGAATTAGGCCTAAGCTAAGGGAGAGCTCCCTATTGGAGATTTCTACAAAATGGGGCTAAAAGACCTTATATCTCTGCCTTCTCGCGTCTGCTAAGCAAAAAGTTAAAGTCTGGCCGAAAATAGACTGGCGCCGCCGCGCGAGGAATAGGCTCGGATGGGTAAGCTAATCATAAACTCTTGCGAAGTCTATACCTTATTAGATACCGGTGCTACCCATTCTTTTATTTCACCTGCTTGTGCTCAACGTTTGAACTTGACTTCTGAGAAATTAGACTTTGACTTATCTGTTGAAACTCCGTTAGAAGAAACCTTCCTTACATCTACAGTTTACAAATCTTGCTTGATTCAAATTGGTACCCTCACACTACCTGTTGATCTTATATCTTTGAAAATACTTGTATTTGATGTGATTTTAGAAATTGACTGGTTAACCACTTATTATGCCAAAATTGATTGTTTTCGTAAGGTTATTATTTTTATATTCCTAATCTGTCTGTTGTGCGAATCCAAACCACCAAACCACTAAAATTAATCAATGTCATTTCAAGTCATAAAGCTATTCGTTTATTAAAAAACAAATGTCAAGCTTTCTTAGCCCATGTCACTAATCTAAACTAGAATACTTTAGGTTTGAATGATATTTTTGTTGTTAATGAGTTTCCTGATGTATTTCCTGAAGAACTTCCCGGTCTACCCCCAGAACGTGAAGTTGAATTCTTTATTGACCTTGAACCCAGTACAAAACCCATTTCTAAAACCCCATATCGAATGGCTTCTATTGAACTTCAGGAGTTAAAGGTCCAACTACAGGAGTTGTTAGACATCGATTTTATACGTCCTAGTACATCTCCTTAGGGTGCTCCCATTTTATTTGTAAAGAAGAAAGACGGGAGTATGCGACTTTGTATTGACTATCGGGAGTTGAACCATGTCACTATCAAAAATAGCTATCCGTTACCTTGCATTGATGTCCTGTTCGACTAGTTGCAAGGAGCATAATTCTTCTCAAAGATTGATCTTCGTACTGGATTTCATCAGCTGAAGATTAAAACGGAGGATATTCCAAAGACTATCTTCAGAACTCGGTACGGGCATTATGAATTCTTAGTCATATCTTTTGGATTGACTAATGCTCCTACTACTTTCATGGATATGATGAACCGTGTATTCAAGGAATATTTGGATCAGTTCGTGGTTATGTTTATTGATGACATTCTCATCTATTCCAAAAGTCGTGAAGATCATGAGCACCACTTGAAGCTGGTACTTCAAAGGCTTCGTGATAACAAGTTTTATGCCAAGTTGAAGAAATGCGAGTTCTGGCTTGAGGAAGTAGCATTCCTTGGGCACATGGTATCAAAACATGGAGTATCTGTGGACCCGAAAAAGATTGAAGCAATACAAAGTTGGGAGCAACCAAAGTCAGTGACCGAAGTACGTAGTTTTCTGGGCTTAGCTGGTTATTATTGGAGATTCGTGGAAGAATTTTCTTGAATCGCTACTCCATTAATTCAGCTGACTCGAAAAGATACAAAATTCGTATGAAACGAGGAATGCGAGAAGAGCTTTCAAGAGCTCAAGAGGAGACTCATTTCGGCACCTATTCTGACGATACCATCTGGTTCGTATGGATTTGTCATTTATAGCGATGCTTCGGGCAAAGGGTTAGGATGTGTTCTCATGCAACATGGGAAAGTCATAGCCTATGCCTCACGACAACTCAAGGAATATGAGAGGAATTATCCTACTCATGATCTACAGTTGGCAGCAGTCGTTTTCACGTTAAAGATCTGGAGACACTACCTGTATGGAGAGAAAGTGGAGATCTATACGGATCATAAAAGCCTCAAATATTTCTTCACCCAGAAGGAACTCAACATGCGGCAACGACGTTGGCTTGAGCTGTTAAAAGATTACGACTATACCATCCAATACCATCCTGGTAAAGCGAACGTGGTAGCTGACGCGTTGAGTAGAAGATCATATGCGAGAACGAATTCGACGCTATCAAGGCCTATTTTGTGTGATTTACAAAAGATAGAGATAGAGTTCAAGACTCCGGGGACCCACGTGATGATGTCAAGTATACGCGTAGAACCAGCTTTGATTGATAAAGTTAAAGCTGCTCAAGCTACAGACCCGGAGCTGATAAAGATGAAGAAGAAAGTGCAAGAACGTGCTATTCCAGAAGAAAGAATCGATGAAGAAGGAATACTTCGAGTCAACTCTAGACTTTATGTTCCTAACGATTCTGATTTAAAGTATAAAATCATGATGGAGGCACACAACACACCGTTTGCGATCCATCCTGGGAGTACCAAAATGTATCGTGATCTTCGACATACATTTTGGTGGAGCAATATGAAGAGAGAGATCGCGGAGTTTATCTCGAGGTGTTTAACGTGTCAATGTGTCAAGGCGGAGCATCATGTGCTAAAGGGTCCATTGTAACCACTTGAGATTCCAAAATGGAAGTGGGAACATATTACCATGGATTTCGTTATGGGTCTTCCCAAGGTTTCTCAAGGCATAGATGTGATTTGTGTTATTGTTGATAGATTAACCAAGTCTGCTCATTTCTTGCCTATAAGAGATACTTATTCACTGGAACATCTTGCTCGTATGTACATAAATGAGATTGTGAGATTGCATGGCGTGCCAGTATCCATAGTTTTGAATCGTTACCCAAGATTCCCTTCACGATTTTGGGTCAGTTTGCAGAAAGCTATGGGCACGGATTTACGATTCAGTTCGGCTTATCATCCTCAAACGGACGGGCAATCAGAAAGGACTATCCAAACTCTTGAAGATCTATTGAGACTCTGTGTTCTACACTTCAAAAGGAGTTGGGATAAGTACTTACCATTGGTGGAATTCTCCTACAACAACAATTATCAGGAAAGTATAGGCGTGGCTCCATTCAAAGCGTTGTATGGACGAAAGTGTCGTTCTCCAGTATGCTGGGATGAGGTGGGTGAAGTAATATTGTTGGGACCGGAGTTAGTACGTATGACTACAAAAAAGATTCAAATGATCCGGCAACGTATACAAACTGCACAAGATCGACAAAAGAGTTATGCTGATCTTCATCGAAGAGACGTAGAATTTAATGTCGGAGATCATGTATTATTACGTGTTGCTCAATGAAAAGGAGTTACGAGATTCGGGAAGAGAGGAAGAGAGGAAAGCTCAATCCACGATTCATTCGTTTGAGATCCTTGACCGAGTAAAAAATATGGCCTACAGACTCGCCTTACCTCCAAGCATGTCTCGTGTTCATAATGTTTTTCATATATCCGTGTTACGTAAATATGTTAAAGACCCAAATCACATTATTAAGTTAGAACCAGATGAGATAGCCGTAGATTTAATATACGAGGAGGTACCTGTCAAGATCTTGGATAGGAAGGAACATGTCCTACGCTCAAAGGTTATACCACAAGTCAAAGTTTTGTGGAGAAACCATGCTATTGAGGAAATGACCTGGGAGTTAGAATCAGAAATTAAAGCGAGGTATCCTCACCTTTTCGACATACCAAGTACGTACGTTAATTTCGAGGACGAAATTTCATAAGGATGGGAGGTTGTAAGACCCCAACTTTTATGAATAAAGATTGAATTTCCTCTATATATTATTTTGAAATAGTAATGTGTTGATTTGATAAATGTGATAAGTTATGAGTGAAATGTGCAAAATTTTCAAATTTAGCAAGTGGTAATAAAATATTCATTAATGTCGGGGAATATTCGTTTGGTCGTGGAATATTCTTGTTGTTGGAGATATTAGTACGACGGCGCAGGCATTTGTGGGCTCCACAACGGAATAACTGTCGGATGAAGAAAACGACAACAGTGAGTTTTCTAAAAATAACGGTGTAGTTGTTACCGTTAGAAGTGTTGAAATACCCGGTGGTTAAAATACAGTAATGCGCGGTGTTGCACAGTAGCACACGGTATTGCACAGTAATTGTAATTATTGATTCTTATGTAAGAAGTCACTACTCAATAATTGTTACAGTAATTACTGTTTAATATTTTATATTATTAATTCAATAATTGCTACATTGATAATTGCATAATATTTTATTGGTTCAATAATTGTTACGTTGATATTATATTTTATTGATTCAATAATTATCACAGTAACCACTACACACTATTTCAAATTATTAAATCAATTATTCATATTATTTGAATAATATTATTAGATAGTATTATTGGCAATGTCTAAGGAAGTTCTGTCTAGGAGGGGTTATTTAATTGCGCTCCAGTAATGAGAAATCCTTATCGGAAGGCCCCCTCTTTCCTGGGAACGACCTGGTTGTCAATATTGTGGTTCTGTAATATTATTTGTGAATAATTAATTATTGATAAAAATGATAAGAAAATATTTATTTAATGTGGATATTAAGGGTGGAAGATTTTTGGAAAATTGTGAAATGTTGATTGCTTTTGGTCAAAAAGAAGATGCTGATGTTTGTTTTTCATTTTGTTTAAAATGAAATTCTTTAATGATTTGATATATATATATATATATATATATATATATATATATATATATATATATATATATATATATATATACATATAAAGGTGGTTGGTGGAGGAAATTGGAATTCCTCGTTGGTGAGCTGCCAGTTTTCAAAAATGAGACACTTGAAAATCATCCGTATGTAGATTTCGGTCATTTTTCGTTCGAAATTTGGAAAAACATCCTTCCATAAAGTTGTAGAGAATTAATTATGAAAAGGACATAGAATTTGTATTTTCTGATAAAAGAGCTATTTATTAATGAAGTATTGAAGTTTCAGAAATAAATATTTTTATTAAAAACATGGGTGGGCCCCACTCTTATTTTTTGTGGGTTGTAAATGCTGAAATTTTAATTTCAATTGAGGTGTGCTGGGAGAAGCTGCTGGGAGCAAAAAAGTCAGCTTTGGTGTTCTGGCATTTTCCTATAAATAGGGTGCTTAGTTAGAAATAAAAATCACACCAAAATTAGAAAATTTTCTCTTTATAATATCGAGCGTATTTCTTGTGAGTATTTAGATACTTTGAGTGTGGATTATGGTGCAAGATTTTTCTCAGCATTATATCTAATATTCCAGTCAAAACTACTCTCCTGTTAAGGTAAGGGATGTTATTTTCTTTCGTAAATGATGTTATTCTTTTCAATATCATTATACCAAAATATTGGCATGAATTTTATTATGAAATTCTTACTTTTTCGGTCGGAGTTACTATTCACGTATATGGCACTATTCACGTATACGGCACTATTCATGAAAAAATTAAATTTTCTTCTATTTGTCCAAGTTAGCGATTATGGGTCCTATCTTTGATTGGATCAAAGTTTTGATCTTTATTCTTGAATTTTGCTCCACAAAGTATTATTATGGAATATTCTTGAACTTGGATAGACTAAATTATGAATCCCTAATATTTGTCCTTTATCTCATTGGATTCGTTATTTATATTGTTTTTCATCATCCTCAGTCCTAAATGATGATATAACTTAATATCTTTGGCCTGTAGAGCAAAGATGAATGATTACCTGATGAATATCTTTGGCCCATAGTGCAAAGATGGACAGGTGTTGAGATGAACATGACCACTGGTGATACAAATGAATATCTTTGGCCCGTACTGTAAAGATGAATATTTGATTTGAGATATATATATTGATTGATGTTACAGGGATAAAATATTGATGATGTACTTTTAAATCATAGAAGATAGTAGACTTCATTCTCTACGTAACTCTTCTAATGAATTGATATTTTCGCTACAGTTGTTGATCTAAAACTTATTGTCCATAATATTTTATCTGATTTGTTGAAGACTAACGATAATTTATTCTTCATTATCTTAGTCATAATATTCTTTACTGGGCTAGTTGAGCTCACCCTTTTCATCTATTGTCCTCTTCAGGAAATGAGAATATCGAAGTGACTAGTCGGGGAACAGTGTGATGATCAGAGTTAGATCTGTAGAAATCCTCACTATTCTATAAAATAGTGAAACAATCATTGTAATGAATAAGGAATGAATTTGAGTGTTTATATTTCGTATCATATACGATTTGTAATGAAACTCACAGTTTGTGTGGTCGTATTTTACACGACCGTATGTTATAAACGATTGTATTTGGATTCTGTACCATGTATTTGGCGACTCAGAATGGGTTGAGTATTGAACCTATTTTGGGGGCATCACACTTAAGGCTAAAAAGATAAAACTAAAGTATCAATATGCTTCAATTCCTATGTTAGCGTAAGGGTTTGAAAAAACTTTTTCAAAAACATCATTTCAATAATCTTATCAAAAAAAGAAGCTTTTGCAAATCAAATCAAACACTTTTGCAAATCAAATACAAAACTTTTTGTAAACGAAATCAAACCCTTCGTATATAGGTTCAACGATGCATGGACATACTTTCAAATTAAACATAGGCCCAATTTTCTTCCAGCATTCACACACACATTGCAGATTTAAAAGGGAAATATTGAAAAGATGTGGTGCCGTGTTTACACGGGAGTTGTGGGGTGCCTAACACCTTCCCCACACTTAACTAAGCCCCTGAACTCAAAACTTCGATTTTAAATATCAAGTTTCGACAATGTTCAGCAATTGGCCCTCTTTCAAACAAAACTCGTTTGAGTTGGTACGATTTCAAATCTACCAACTTGCGACTCTATAAAACATTTAAATCGTCTATATGGTACATGTATTCCTTTTCCTAAAAACCTTTTTCACAAATAAAAAGAGTAAGGGTAGAGATAACTTAGGAAGAGAGAAAGATCCGGATTGTGACCCGACCCGCGAATTTTTTCCCGACGTCGACATGAGTTAAACTAGATCAAATACCTGTAGCTAGGGAATTTCCAGATGTGTTTCCAGATGACTTACCAGGTCTTTCTCCTGATAGGGAGAATGAGTTTGTTATCGACCTTGCACCTGGTACGGCACAAGTTTCTAATGCACCATACAGAATGGCACCTGTAGAACTGAAATAGTTGCTAGTACAATTACAGGAACTCTTAGACAAGAAATACATACAACCTAGTGTTTCACCATGGGGAGCACCTGTATTGTTTTTAAAGAAGAAGGATGGAAGAATGAGGTTATGTGTTGATTATAGGGAGCTTAATAAACTAACCATAAAGAATAAGTATCCTTTACCTAGAATTGATGATCTATTTGACCAGTTAAAAGGAGCCGAATACTTTTCGAAGATCGACTTACAGTCAGGTTGTCATCAATTAAAAGTAAGAAAGGAAGATGTGCCGAAGACATCGTTTAGGACACGCTACGGCCATTATGAGTTTCTTGTAACGTCTTTTGGATTAACAAATGCATCGGTAGTATTTACGGACCTGATGAACCGAGTGTTTAAATCATGCTTAGAAAAATTTATTGTTGTATTTATCGATGATATTTTGATATATTCGAAATCACGGGAGGAGCATGCTGAACATTGGAGAAGCATATTGGAGATATTACGCAAGGAACAAATTTACGCAAAGTTTTCCAAGTGTGAATTCTGGTTGGAAAGAGTTCAGTTCCTAGGTCATGTGATTGGCAAAAGTGGGATTGCAGTAGATCCAGCAAAGATCGAAACGATTGTAAATTGGGAACAACCAACAACTCTAAAAGAATAAGAAGTTTTCTCTGTTTAGCGGGTTATTATCGACGTTTTATACAAGATTTTTCAAAAATAGCAACCCCGCTAAGCAATTTAACTCGAAAGACGATAAAATATGTCTGGACATATAAATGTGAAGAAAGCTTTCAAGAGTTGAAGAAACGACTAAGCATGACTCCACTACTATCTTTACCAGATGATACAAGAGGCCTTGTGGTCTATAGTGATGCGTCACACAAAGGGTTAGGTTGTGTGTTGATGTAACATGGGAAAGTAATAGCGTGCGCATCACGACAACTCAAGGATTATGAGAAGAGGTATCCTACTCATGACCTAAAGTTAGATGCTATAGTATTTGCTCTAAAAATTTGGAGGCATTACTTGTACTTGGAGAAGTGTGAAATATATACGGATCACAAAAGTCTCAAATATATTTTCACACAAAAGGAATTGAATATGAGGCAGAGGAGATGGTTAGAACTGATAATGGATTTTGACTGTGAAATCTTATATCATACCGGAAAAGCCAATGTAGTTGCAGATGCGTTAAGTTGAAAGAACCAACAGAAATTAAACATAATAATAGACAACGAGGTACTGATAAAAGATTTTGATAAACTCAAAATAGAGGTGAGAGTTCCAACTACCTCTATCCAAAAATTATTTGTTCTATAAGGTGTTCTGACCCTATTAAAGAGAAGTAAAGAAATGCAGGAGAAAGATGATATGTGTCAAAAATATAAATCTGATATAACTCATATAAAGAATGTCAAATTTTGAGTAGATAAGGATGGGGTACTAAGATATGAAGATAAATTTTGGGTTCCGTCAGACCAATCAATAAAAGATGAAATCTTAAGTGAAGCTCATAATTCTAAATTTGCCGTTCAACTAGGCAGTACGAAAATGTATAGAGACTTACGTTAACATTTCTTGTGGTCTAATATGAAAAGGGAAATAACATAGTGGGTCAGTAAATGTCTTACGTGTCAAAGGGTTAAGGCTGAACATCAAAAGGAGAGTGGATTACTACAACCATTACCAATTCCTGAGTGGAAGTGGAAATATATAACCATGGATTTCGTGGTAGGCCTTCCTGCAACACAGAAAGGCCACAATGTCATTTGGGTAATAATAGATAGACTCACCAAATCAGCTCATTTCCTACCTGTCAAGGTTACTCATACCTTAGATCAACTTGCCAAGCTATACATAAATGAAATTATTTGTAGACATGGAGTTCCTATTTCTATAGTGTCGGATAGAGATCCAAGATTTACGTTAAACGTTTGGGGAAGCCTTCACAAACATCTAAGAACTCGGTTGAGATTAAGTGCAGCATATCACCCGCAGACAGATGGATAGAGTGAAAGAACCATTCAAACTTTAGAGGACATATTAAGAACCTGTGTCATGTTTAAAGGGAGTTGGGAAGATCAATTACCTTTGGTAGAATTTGCCTACAACAACAGTTATCATGCTAGCATAGGTATGCCACCCTATGAAGCTCTATATAGTAGAAAGTGTAGAAGCCCTTTGTGTTGGGACGAGGTCAGGGAAAGACAAATGCTAGGACCCGAGATAATTCAACAAACTATGGAAACAATTCAAATTATACGAGGAAGATTGCAAGCATTACAAGATCGACAATGAAAGTATGCTGATCCACATCGGCAGGAGTGGACCATTAATGTTGGAGCCATGTATTCTTGAAAGTGTCCCCATGGAAAGGCAAGATTCATTTTGGCAAGAAGGGAAAGTTAAGTCCGAGATTCATTGAACCATTTAAAATTTTGAGAGAGATAGGAGATATGGCTTATGAAGTAGCTCTACCTCCTGACTTAAACCATATCCATAATGTGTTTAATGTGTCCGTATTACGACCATATAAACCCGACTACAAACATGTTATAAGTTACGAACCTATCCTGATCGAGAAAGACCTATCTTATATAGAGGAACCTATGCAGATCATCGACCAGAAAGAGCAAATCCTAAGAAATAAAGTGATAACATCGGTTAAGGTGATCTGGAGAAATCAAAAAAAATTGAAGAGGCTACATGGGAGCTCGAGAATAAAATGCGAGAGAACTATCCCCATTTATTTACTTAACATATACTGTAATTTCGGGGACGAAATTCTTATTAGAGGGGGTAAATGTGAGATCCTGAAACCCTAATAAGATTCTGTTATGTAAATTATTCAATTATCAAAAAAATCTCTCTGTTCTGATACTGTATCGTGTTATTATATACGTTATTAAAGACTTCGGCCAAAAATATTTTTCTCTGAAAAACGTCGTGCTTAAAAATTTTGTTTCGTATTTGGACTTTTCGGTGTATTAATTTATCAAACTGCTTTGTCGTGCTTACATTGACAAAACGCTTTGTCGTGCTTATGTTGGCAAAACACTTTGTCATGCTTTGAATGGATTAGGTGTCAAATCCTAAATTAAGAAAACCTAATGCTAAATTAGGTAACCCTAAACCCTAATTAAGAAGTATAAACCCTAATTAGGTTATCCTAAACCCTAATTATGTTAACTAAACTTAAATTAGGTGTTAATAACTTCATTAAGTTATCCTAAACACAAAAATCAAAATACTAAATCATAATTAGTGAATATTAGGGCAAAAATTAGCTTCTAATTAAACCCTAAGTTGCTTACAAGCTAGTTCCACCACCTACTTTTAAAAATTTATCCAATCTGACCTCCAAGCACCTTGTCATAGCTGCACAAGTTCAGAGGAAAGATATTTATGGAGGCAAACTGAGAAAAAAGACCTCAAAACCATAACCTAGCAATTCTAAAAATAGTAGCCTCAATTCAGTGTAAAAACACGAATTTCTTTCACTAATATACTTATACTATCTACCATAAGGAGCCCTAGCAATAGCAACATCAGAATCAAAGCTTAGAAAGCCAAATTCGGGTTACCTTACCCCCGAGTTTGGTGCTCACGATCTAATATTTAAATATCATCTAACTACCCATTTATTTATGAATAGAAATATACATATCATTAATTGATATTTATAATACAATGTCCCAGGTTTTCTAACCTTAACATAACAAATATACCCTTAGATATACAAAAAGGGTTATACAAAATAACATAATAAATATGTTCATTATGACTACTCCAGCAATACACCTTTGCCTTTGTCTTTCTCTGCCCCTCCGGCTACCTCGTTCCTAGCTGAAATATTGTATTTAAGCAAGGGTGAGCAACAAATTTTCTCCGTAAGTTAAATAATACAATAAAGTATAAGAATCAAGAATATAAGACTAACAATTCGATAGAATATCACCAAAGTTCAAAGAACTTTGAATTAGCTGAATAAAGCGTTAATCAATAACAAGACTTCCTCGCATTTTATGCAAAACAATAATTCAATTGTGAAAGAGGAAAACGCTTTCAAAATTTCTCAATTGAATAACAAGAATCAATTCTACGCAATAACAAAGTGGAATATTATCTAGATTTTTTTAAGCTGAGTAACCCCACATGATCTTGAACTTCTCGAGTAACTATCAAAGGTTTTACTTTGAAGTACCCAGGTGTATCAGATAACCAGAAAGATTAATTCATACCCCTCCGCAAGTATATAAAGTGATCAGCTTCATTATACCCCATATTATGCATAATACTTACACGCGCGCAACGGCCGAATATACTATCACAAAGCCCCTTTTTTATATAAAAAGGTTGTTCTTCTCAGTCTTATAACCAGAATTTGAATCACAACAACAATGAAATACAATGATTTCAATATCTAATCGCTTTCTCGATCTAGCCGGAATAATTAGCATTGACCTGTCAATAATAATTGAGTTCTCTTCTCGAACCTATCAAGTTTCAACAAATGTTTGTCTAGCCAAAACAATTAGCTACGACATATCTCAACACGATTCAATAATAGACAGAAATTAACTGTACTATTTGCAATCAATAATAACTTATACGGATGTGAATAACCAACAACAGTTATTCCCCAAGCATATTCTCAAAATCAATAATTCAATTTGAATTAATAAACATGCAGTAATTGCGAATAATCAACAATAATTCTCAGACGTGGTATAATCAACAATAATTAACCACCACTATATTTGAAAAGTAATAACTCAAAATTGAGTTAAGGAAACTTGCCTGATTCGCTGACTACTGCTACTCAATTTAAGTTAACTTCTTTTGTAAGACCTATCATTAATAAGATCGATCTTTTAATTAGCATCACATATCTTACTCATCGCATGTAATCACATAATCAATCATTAAAGATTATAATTATACTACCTTAAACTTAACACTATTATATCATACAATTTGTGAATTATCACTTAGTCTTTCATTATATAAGTCCTTTACAATTAAGTAAGTCAAATACCTAATCCAGCAACTTGGATTCATATAGAATTTCAATTTAGCAACTATTTTCCAATCCAGCAGACTGGATTCAACTGACCTCCAATCCAACAAGCCTGGATTCAACTCACATATAATCCAGTAACCTGGATTATCTAACAGACCAATCCAGCATCCTGGATTATCCAAACAGATCATTCCAACAACTTGATGACCAATCCAGCAAACTAGATTGCAATCCAGCAAGCTGGATTCCCCCTTTTTAACCAAATCATCTTATTATTATTTTTTATCTTTCGCCCATACATAAATACATGTATTCCATACACAAAATAAATTTTTTAGAAAATTTTCAATTTCCTTTAGTATTTTTCAAAAATCCGTTTCTAGTTAATTCCTTAAGAAAAGCTACCTCACGCTTAACTCCAGAAATTCCCAACTCTTAGCGGGATCTTACACATGTTAACATGAGTCTTCAGTTTAAATTTTGTGGTCATCGGAGTTATACAACTCCGGTTATAGCGCTTTTCATCGAAAAAACCTAAATATTGAAATAGTCATAACTTGCTCATTTTAAGTCGGAATGAGCTCATTTTTGGACACAAGCTACTTTATAACATGTATTTTCATGTCCTAAAAGGCCAGAATTTATTACATAATCTAAGTGAACCAAACTGCCCTTCAAAAATCCGGAGCCTACTTTTGTCCATTTTTCAGATTTTTCCTACTTTGCTAAAATTTGTCCACACGAAAATCTACAACTCCTTATTCCACTTGGAAACGTTAGAAGACTTATAGATCCAAGTTCAAAAATTTACCACACTTAAAAATTCAAAATATATTGAGAGATATGCTTGTTTTAATTTCATGTTCCGTTTTCTCAAAAATCTGATTTCTTAACCTTTGTGATTTCTAAGAAAACTTTCTTGATCTCTTGATTAATCACACGTAAAACCTCATAAACCCACATAATACAATTTAGTACTTCTTAAGATCAAGGATATACCATGACCCATCATCTATTTCATTAAAACTTCTCCAAAACCCAAACAAAACATAATCAATAGCAAGAAATACAAACAAGGGTTTCTAGTTTTTATTTTCTTACTTTAGATCTAACTTTTGACAGTCAAAAGGGTTGGATCTACACATAACACACTAGAAAACTTGTAGATCTAAAGTTTTTGAGTTTATGAAATATAACCCCTTTATTTTGCAAAACAACCCAAAATCATAAATCAAAAGCTCAAAGATAGTGTGTTTATACCTTTGCTTGTATGCTTCTCTCTTCTTCTACCTAAGTTTGTATATGGAACTACATAGATTGAAAAAAAATCTCTCTTCTCTCTTATCCTCTTGGCCAAAATTCCCTTGGCTCTCTCTCTCTCTCTCTCTTGCTTTGCTACTTAATGAAATGAGATGAAAGAGAAATGAATTAGATTTTGTTTGAATAAAAAAATGTATAGATAAGAGCTATATCTATCATAACTTTTTCTAATATCTATCCATATCTTATCCCTCTCTCTCTCATCATAATGGAAGAGATTGCTTGCAAGTTTAGTGAAATGTGTTGGTAAACTCCAAAGCTTGACACATAAGGAGGTTAGGTGGAAGTGGTTTACCAACTAAAGTAATTCACTTATTACATTCATCCGCCTTTCTCTCCCTCCTCTTGTGGCCGGCCATGGGCCATTCATTTGTCCAAATTTTGTTCTCTTTTAATTCCTTATTAGGTTTATTAAAATGTCCAACATGCCCCTCTTCCACTAGCAAAAAGATTGGGCTACTCATTTAATATGTTGGGCATGCAAATTAATTTCTTGGGCCATAAAATTAACTTAGTCCCACACTTTTAATTTTTATCTTACCCTAATCATTTAGTTAAGGTTTCCATTACACACCTTAGCAAGTTAATTCCTTACTCAAATATCTTTAATTTCATAACCCAATTAGACTTATTTTACTTAGGTTATAAAATTAAATATTTAAGATGCATAAAATAAATCTCTTAGGGTTAGTATATATATATTTTTAAATACTATCATTCTCTTATATTATAACCCATTAGGTTATTTAATTATCATACCTAATATATGTATTAGGTTACATAACTTTATGCTTAGCTCACATATACACTTATATGATTCAAATACTTCCTTTTAAAAAAAAATTATTCGTAAAAATTACACATATGATCATGTGAAATTCTCGGTCCTTACATTCTCCCCTACTTATAAGGATTCCGTCCTCGGAATCACAGCTTTCTTATTCTCTACAATCTTTTTAAATTTGTATCATCAATTTATTCTTATCAAGATAATATTAATTTGTGTCTTATGTATTAACCTGTGACTTGGGATCTGTAAAAGAAAATAAATCACAGCTATATCTACCCATTATTTCTCACGTAATTTATTTACTCAACTAAATCGTTACCTATCACCACTTCCTGGGCAGCTACTGCATCTTGCACCGTCATGTTGAATGTACAGGCCGTTGGTCTTCCTAGCTGTGCAGGTCCTCTAATCATCAGGGTTCCGCCACCAGGTCCCTTGTTGGTACTTCCCTTCTCCACATTCTTCTTCGGACAATTCCGAACCAGATGATCTGTTGATCCACACGCAAAACAACCTTGTATTTTCTTCGGACTGAGACAATTGGGCGATATGTGTCCCTCTTGACCACAGTTATAACAGACTCCCTTCCTCTTCAGACAAATTATTGGATGATTCTTCCCACAAGTCGCACAAGGCTCACCTCCCTTCCTATTCTCTTCTGACTTATTACCCGATTGGGTATTCTCACTCCATTTTTGCTTGTTCGGATTACTACCACCACTACTAGCTCCTTCATTTCTTTTCTTCTTCTTCTCCTGATGATATTGGGATGTAGCTTTGCTTCCCCCTTCAACAATTATCGCTTTCTCCAACAAAGCCGCAAACGTATTAATAAGCAATACAGCTACATTATTGAATATCCCTGGCTTCAATCCATTCTCAAATCTTCTCGCCTTTCTTGCCTCCGTGTCCACCTGATGAGGTGCAAATCTCGCTAACTCATTGAACTTAGCAGTATATTTTGATACTGATATATTCTTTGCTTTAGTTCTAGAAACTTGACTTCCATCCTGGCTTGCATACTCGGGGAAAAATAGTTCTCAAAGAACAACTCTTTAAACCTTGTCCAAGTCACTACAGCTGTCCCAACTCTAGCCTGATTAGTTTCCCACCAGTAATTGGCTTCTCCCTTCATCAAATAGGTGGCAAAAGCTGTCTTTTGCTCTTCTGCCACTCTCGCAATAATAAATGCTTTCTCTATCTCCTTTACCCAAGTTTGGGCTTCAATAGGATCCGTAGTTCCCTTGAATTTTGGCGGTCCTACCGCTTTAAAATCTTTAAAGTTTGCCAATCTATTAGCTAGCTGTTCTCTTGCTCTTGCTGCTGGCGCCTTATGTTGCATAGCTTGGGCTAACATATCCACAAAATTCTGTATCGGGTCTGCTTGACCTCCTTCATTATTCACTGATTGCTCTTCTCATTGATTTTGATTATGTCAGTCTAGGCAGCATTATCTGATTTAAATGAAAATCTTACATTAATCCTTTTTCTCTACACAAATTCTTATTAGTAACATAAGAATTTAACACAAATTTCTCATAAAATCGCATATTTATTCAAATAGCACATAATACTTTTAGTACTTAACACCTACTGTTATAATCAGTCATTATCCCTTTTTGATAAATATCGGGATTAACAACACAACCTTCCACAAAAAGTTGCAATTACCATAACTTTACACAAAAAGTTACAATTCTTCAAAATCTTCTTAATATTCATATTGAAAATAAAGATTACATTCATACAAACGGATATATTATATATGCTCACTCATTATTCTCGATATTACAATCTTTATATAACACCTTGTTACCAAAAGGTACTACTACTTACACTTAAGCTGTTTACAGTCTACTCCCTTCTCCTGCCTTCTTACTGGGACACTTGTTAAATTCATGACACGTTCCTCTACATGAAAAATATTTTTTCATATTCGGCTTAGGACAATTTGGAGAAATATGTCCTTCCTGTTTACAATTGAAACACATGTTCTTCCACATCATACATTCTCCCAAGTGAGTCTTTCCACACTTGCCACAGGCTTTCTTCTTTTTCGGGTTTGAGTTCCCTGAGTTATTATCATTGTTGTTGTCTCTTTTCCGCTTATTGCTTCTCTTCTTCTGCTTAACTACTTCCTTAGATGATCCACCACCTTCAGCCTTCATTCTTTCTACTTGTGTTTTAAGTTCGTTTCGTTCTTCGGTCATCTCGTGTAATACTCGCTCCGTCTTCCACAACTCCTCCAAGAGAAATACTTTACTCCAGAGTTCTTGAACTTCTATAGATACTTGATCTTTTTCTCCCACTTTGGTCTTAATCTCTGTCTCCACCTTAACTTCTTCAGACTCTGCCTCCTCATCTTCATTCAGATACATTTCGAGATACTCATCATGATCACTCCCCAGATTCACCATGGGTTCATCTTTTCCAACTTCCTCAACTGACTCGCTCTGCGTTGGGAAATAGGCTACTGGCATTGGTGCAGCAGCTGCCAACACTTTTGTACTCGTTTCATCTTCTCCTAACATCCTACAATCAGTTTAAATAACTTGATTAATACTTTACTAGTATGAATTTCATACACAATATGTGTCCACACATCTTTCTGTTGATGTACCCCTCATTTTGTACTCTAAATGAGTTTTCTCTATCTCGCTTATGGTTATAATCCTAGGGTTCCCCCCCCCCCTACTTAAGGTTTATAACCTATAGCTTTGATACCAACTTGTGACGCCCCCAAATCCGGGTTACCTGACCCCCGAGTTTGGTGCTCACGATCCAACATTTGAATATCATCTAACTACCCATTTATTTATAAATAGGAATATAATCCTAGGGTTTCCCCCCCCCCCCTCCTAACTTAAGGTTTATATCCTATAGTCTAATACCAACTTGTGACGCCACCAAATCCAGGTTACCTGACCCCCGAGTTTAGTGCTCACGATCTAACATTTGAATATCATCTATATAACTACCCATTTATTTATGAATAGAAATATACATATCGTTAACTGATATTTATAATACATTGTCCCAGGTTTTCTAACCTTAACATAACAAATATACCCTTAGATATACAAAAAGGGTTATACAAAACAACATAATAAATATGTTCATTATGACTACTCCAGCAATAAACCTTTGCCTTTGTCTTTCTCTGCCCCTACGGCTACCTCGTTCCTAGCTGAAATATTGTATTTAAGCAAGGGTGAGCAACAAATTTGCTCCGCAAGTGAAATCATATAATAAAGTATAAGAATCAAGAATATAAGACTACCAATTCGATAGAATATCACCAAAGTTCAAAGGACTTTGAATTAGCTGAATAAAGCGTTAATCAATAACAAGACTTCCTCGCATTTTATGCAAAATAGTAATTCGATTGTGAAAGAGTAAAACGCTTTCGAAATTTCTCAATTGAATAACAAGAATCAATTCTACGCAATAACAAAGTGGAATATTATCCAGATTGTTTTTAAGCTGAGTGACCACACAGGATCTTGAACTTCTCGAGTAACTATCAAAGGTTTTACTTTGAAGTACCCAAGTGTATCAGATAACGATAAAGATTAAATCATACCCCTTCGCAAGTATATAAAGTGATCAGCTTCATTATATCCCATATTATGCAAAATACTTACACGCGCGCAACGGCCGAATATACGATCACAAAGCCCTTTTTTATATAAAAAGGTTGTTCTTCTCAGTCTTATAACCAGAATTCGAATCACAACAACAACGAAATACAATGATTTCAATATCTAATCGCTTTCTCGATCTAGCCGTAATAATTGGCATTGACCTGTCAATAATAATTGAGTTCTCTTCTCGAACCTATCAAATTTTAACAAATGTTTGTCTAGCCAAAACAATTAGCTACGACATATCTCAACACGATTCAATAATAGACAGAAATTAACTGTACTATTTGCAATCAATAATAACTTCTACGTATGTGAATAACCAACAACAGTTATTCCCCAAGCATATTCTCAAAATCAATAATTCAATTTGAATTAATAAACATGCAATAACTGCGAATAATCAACAATAATTCTCAAATGTGGTATAATCAGCAATAATTAACCACCACTATATTTGACAAGTAATAACTCGAGATTGAGTTAATGAAACTTGCCTGATTCGCTGACTACTGCTACTCAATTTAAGTTAACTTCTTTTGTAAGACCTATCATTAATAAGATCGATCTCTTAATTAGCATCACATATCTTACTCATCGCATGTAATCACATAATCAATCATTGAAAAAAATATCTCTTCTCTCTTATCCTCTTGGCCGAAATTCCCTTGGCTCTCTCTCTCTGTCTCTCTATTTTGCTTTGCTAGTTAATGAAATGAGATCAAAGAGAAATAAATTAGATTTTGTTTGAATAAAAAAAATGTATAGATAAGAGATATATCTATCATATCTTTTGCTAATATCTATCCATATCTTCTCCATATCTTATCCTTCTCTCTCATCATAATGGAAGAGATTGCTTGCAAGTTTAGTGAAATGTGTTGGTAAACTCCAAAGCTTGACACATAAGGAGGTTTGGTGGGAGTGGTTTACCAACTAAAGTAATTCACTTATTACATTCATCCCTCTTTCTCTCCCTCCTCTTGTGGCCGGCCATGGGCCATTCATTTGTCCAAATTTTGTTCTCTTTTAATTCCTTATTAGGTTTATTAAAATGTCCAACATGCCCCTCTTCCACTAGTAAAAAGATTGGGCTACTCATTTAATATGTTGGGCTTGCAAATTAATTTTTTGGGCCATAAAATTAACTTAGTCCCACACTTTTAATTTGTATCTTACCCTAATCATTTAGTTAGGGTTTCTATTACACACCTTAGCAAGTTAATTCCTTACTTAAATATCTTTAATTTCATAACCTAATTAGACTTGATTTACTTAGGTTATAAAATTAATTATTTAAGATGCCTAAAATAAATCTCTTAGGGTTAGTATATATATATTTTTAAATACTATTATTCTCTTATATTATAACCCATTAGGTTATTTAATTATCATACCTAATATATGTATTAGGTTACATAACTTTATGCTTAGCTCACATATACACTTATATGATTCAAATACTTCCTTTTAAAAAAAAATTATTCGTAAAAATTACACATATGATCATGCGAAATTCTCGGTCCTTACAGTAGATCTTCGTGTGTTAATGTTTAGGTCTGTTAATGGCATGTTAGTTGTAGTATTACATGAGCTTAGTAATCTAAAAGAAGAATCAAGTCCATGGGATTAACATAATGAAAGATATAAATGGTCAAAGGTCATTGACCGATCACGAAAATCTGAAATCTGGAAAAACCCAAAAAAATTTCAGGAAGGCTCTGACAGCCGTTTGACCGGCTCAGATCTTTGTCCCAGATGGTTGTTAATCTATGAAAGTGTTATATTTTTGTACTTTGATATGTATAGTAGACCAATAGAGCAGTCTAACACCTTACAAATTCATATGATGACTAGAATTAATGGTCAAAACTCGTTGACCATTCACGGTTTAGTTTTTTGGAAAATCCAAAAAATGAAGAACAAAAAGAACAGTCTCTGACAAGACTTTGACCGACCTAGATCGATGCCTTAGGGAGTTACTCGGTCCAGTCCAATGCTATCTCGTTCAAGTATGACATATATACTACACACTACAACAAATAAAACATCTATACAATATACAGAATCAAAGCTATTAGCATCACAAAGTCGTTGACCGATATTCTGGGTTACCCAGAAACCCAAGAAAAGCTCTGACAAGTAGTTTGAACCTTAATAACTTTCTGATATGTGATGTTTAGAGTCCAAAATTGATATATAGCTGTAGTATTACATAAACACTAGAACATTAAAGCACTTACAAACACTGAATCAAAACAAGCTGTAAGAACAAGCTTGGTCAAAGTAGCCACTTGGCCTTGACCAAGGCTGTTCTTCAAAGCTGAAGAACACCTTCAGCGACGCTTCCTGTCACTGTAGGCCTTTAGCGACAGATAGAAATAAAAAGAAATTAAATAAATAGAAATAATTATAAATTCAGTTTTAAAAATCATTTTAAGTTATAATATTTAACTTTTAATATGTTGACATAAATTTCATAATTATTTTTATAAATTAATTAATAAAGTAATTAATTAAATTATTTATAAATAATAAGTAATTATTTAAAAATAATTTAAATATTCTAAAAATCATAAAGATGATTATAAATTATTTTAAAATAAAAATAAGGTTTTAATAAATATACTAAGTAATTAATAATTATTTAGTTATAAAGTTAATGATTTAAAAATCATTATAATGGATAAATAAATACTTAAAAATTATAATAAGCTTTCGAAAATTATTATAAATGATAAATAAGTTATCTAAAATTATAATAAAGCTTATAAATAAAGTATTACCAAGTTTTTAACTTATTAAATATCTAGTGAGGTTTTAGGACACCGAAATCATACCGAACTTACACCGAACGTATTTAGTTTGAGTAGTTAGGTACTTTTATCAATACTAATGATATCTATAATTATGTTTAACATATTTTAGGTATCTTGAACACTTAAAGTAACATTAGATAAACATTCTACGCGCAGACAAGTATTCAAACTTTACCTTTTCATTGTACAAGTATTCTATTCATAAACTTATTACATTACACAAGTTTTATACTTAATGTTATGACGTTACTTGAATACCTTTTGATATCTTCTACCGAACCAGATTATTACTTATTTATTGAAAAAGTTACTTCTATTGTTTCAGCATAACTTAAGAAATGAATCACTTGTTCATATGATATTGAAATGTTGTTTATCAAGCATAAACTGTTAGTCAAACCAAATTATTTTGGTAAGGCATCCTATACTGAGTTGAATTTACCCTAAATTAGGTTTTCTATATGTGTGTCTATGAATAGACAATAGAAGTAGGATGATATGCATACTCCTAGGATACTGAATAGGTTAATCCCCTATCGCAGATCCGAATAGGCAGATTTCTAAGTCTGTGTGACTGAACAAAAATGGTTGAGTGAAATAAAAATTCCAGAAATGGTCGTCAACCCTCAGTAAAGTGAAATTGTTGAACTATCGTTTATTCAAAATCAAATATTTTGTTATATAAACTTGCTGAGCATGTCATAGTTCATTCTTGCAAATTATTTCTTTTGCAGTTTTAGATGGTAATCCTGGCACTTATGGTAACCGTAATGGAAAAAGACCTTGCGTAGATTAGCTTTATTTACTGTCTTTATTTAATGCAAGTCTTATAAGACTTTTTGTTGTAATAAGAACTCAATGTTGACAACCCTGTAACCAAACTTATTATAAAGTATATATATTATCATCTTTTATTTTCACAATCGTGTATTGATACATATTTAGATGATTAGTAGTATGAGTTACTCGTTACAGTATCCTTAGGTTTTATATATCTGAGTGAGGGTATTGGCAATATGGACTGTTCATGTTATTGCTAGTACTCTAGATTTCGGATAGATATGAACTACTGATAAGAAAGGGATATTCATAGGATACAGTCTATTTATCCAAGTGAGGGTATCCAAACACAGCAATAGTTCTAAATAAGAATTGTTAGCTGTTATGGGATACTGTGAACCTTGGATAGATAGGAATTATATCTTATTGAATATCTATAGTATTCGAATAATCGTGAACTCCAGATCGGATACCACGGGTGTATAGATTTGGGGCGTCACAAAAATGTTATTTAATTGCAAATTCATTTACAGAATTTTACAATATCTAAATTACTATCATTGCGTAGCATATTAGATGTTAATTAACCGAACCGAATTAAACGAATTGGTTAAGAAATTTGAGAATAGTTCTTAAGGCTGAAAAGCTATCTTATTTCCTTAATACGCCTATCCCTGCAACGGTTGCAGATAATGCCTCTGAGGAAGAGATTGCTACTTTTAGAAAGTAGCAAGATGATGCATAGTTGGCTCAATATATCATGCTCGCATCCATGAGTAACGTGCTTTAGCGTCAGCATGAAACTATGGATGCTCCTACTATATTCCTATAATTCAAGGAGTTGAATGGTGAGGAAAGTAGGACTAATAGATATCAGATATCTAAGAAGCTCTTCTGATCTAGAAGAAGAACAATTCAAAGAAGGTATAAGGAAAGGCAAAATACAAAGGATAATAAGAAAAAAAAACTGATACGAATAGCGAAGGAGTTTGCTTCCACTACAATAAGCCTGGACACCGGAATAAAAATTACAAGAAGTATCTTGCAGAGGCTAACCAGAAGAAGCTTAGTGAAGCTTCGATTACAAATACAAGTTTGTTCATAATTGAAATAAATCTTTCAGTAAGTAAAATTTCTACTTGGGTATTGGATACCGACTATGGTTCTCATAAATACAAATTTATGAAGGGACCAAGTAGAAGTAGAAAGCTAAACAAAGGAAGTCTTCCTACATGTGGGAATGGAGCAAAGGTTGGTCCATTAAATGTAGGAACATATTGTTTAGCACCTCCTACGGGTAAATCCATTAGTTTAAATAATTAACAATTTACTAAGTGGATTTTATATACTTGATTTACATAAAAAAATAATTTTAAATTGAACAAACTAGTAAATGAAAAGGAGGTGATCATTCAAAAAGTTGAATATTTGTATTTGGAGAAATACAAGTCTGAATCATTTGAAAGGTTCAAAGAATTCAGAAGTAAAACTAATTGGCAAGGTATATTGATTCTTCGATTAGATCGAGGAATAAATACTTGTGCAATAAGTTTTAAGATCATCTTAAATGATTTTCTTAAAATGGACGCTTCTCAATACACAATAATTGATTGGTGTATCTAAAAGGAAAAATAGTACCTTGTTGGACATGGTGTGGTCCATAATAATTTTACCGACATTTCAAATCCTTCTAGGGTAATGCCCTGGAAACGGCTGCATATCTACAAAATAAAGTAACCTCAAAATCTGTCCCCAAGACTACATAAGAGTTATAGACAGGGAGGATTCCTAATCTTAAGAATGTTAAGATAAAGGGTTATCCTGCTTATGTGAAAAGGTTTGAAAAGGATAAGTTTAGGACAAAATTTGATAAATACAGATTTGTGGGACATCCTAAAGTAAGTTTACGATAAATGTTCTATAATCCTACTTAGCAAACGGTGTTTATTGTGAAACACGCTACCTTCTAAGATAAAGAAGTTTATCATTGAAGGGCTAGTGGGAGGATAATAGATCTTGAAGGAGTTCAAGAATCACAAATCATTATTAGTCATTAGGAGGAACTTGTAGAAAGACCTGTTGTACCACAAGCAAATCGTAAATCTAGAATAGTATCGAAGATACCTGGGAGGTATGGATTCGTCATAGATGATGATGATGAGGTACGCATCATAGAGGATGATGATCCAGTTATATACGATAAGGCTAAGAGTTGTAGACACTTAGAGAAATGATGGATGACCATAAAATTCAAAATGGATCTTTGAAGCAAGGCTCAAGACCATTCGAATTTTACTTGCAATTGTAGTTGATTACTAAAGTTGGCAAATGGATGTGGAGACGCCCTTCCTCAAATATAAATTATTAGAGAAAAATGTATGTATGATACAGCCAGATTGATTTATTTTAATGGTTAAAACAAATTATGTATATGAGCTACAACAATCTATTTATGGATTGAAGCAAGCTTCTCAAAGATGGAACATTCATTTTGATAAGACAATCAAAAGAGTTTGATTTTATCAAAAATGAGAATGAACCTAGTGTGTACAAAAGGGTCAGTGGGAGCGCTGTGACATTCTTAGTATTATATATTGATATACTACTGATAAGGAATGATATACCAGTTCTATAATCAGTAAAGATAAAGTTGTCTAAACAATCCTCCAAGAATGATTTGGGCATAACATCCTAAATTAGGGATATAAATCTATATAGATAGATTTAAAAAGATGTTCGGCTTAACCCAATGAACGTATATTCATTTGATGCTAAAGACGTTTAGCATGGCAAACTCCAAGAGATGCCTTATGATGATGAGTCATGGAGTGTATCTCTCTAAAATTGTCCTCAATAAAAGAGAGATCACATGAGTTACTATCATGTATGCAATGAAATATATGAGACTTGATGTTGATCAGTCATATTCTGGAGAAGTTTACTACGAGACAGTAAAAAAAATCTTAAAGTACTTAACCAGCACTAAAGATGTGAGCATAATTCATGGTGGGTCTGAATAAAACTAGAGGACTAAAAGACTTAAGTTTTTCGGACTGACTAAGACGATAACAAATCCACTTTAGGGTGAAGCGTTACCTTGAAATGTGGTGCAAAAAATTGAAAAGGTTCCAAACAGCAAAGAGTTGTTGGTTTAGTAACAAAGACAAAGTATATAACTGTAAATGAAGCTGCAAGTTGATGTTTCGAATAAAAAGTTCATTTCAGAACTAGGAATAGTTCCTAAGTCTCATCTTGGATCTAAACATGCGTTGCGACACTTTCATTTGATTAAAAAAATCATTAAAAGAGGAGAAGTCACTATAGAGATAATGAATTCTCAAAAATGACATTGCATATCTATTTACTAAAGCTTATCCAACAGCAAGATAATCGTCACTTAGAGAAGAGGGGTATTAGATACCATGACAATTGGCTTTAGTGCAAGTGTGAGATTGAAAGTAGTATGCACACAAGCCAATCATGTTTGATGATAAAGCATTTACTTTGTAATAATCGTATTCATTTATTAATAAAAGTATTATTTAATATAAGACATTTATTTATCTACATGGTGTTGTTTTTATAATATGTGATAAACCCATAGTTTTAAGCAATGCTTTTAGAATCATGATGATGATCATGTTAATGAGATCTAAATTCTTAGATAGCTTAAAACTAAAATAGTTCCCAATCGTTGGATTACTAAAAAGGGGATTAGTGAATTCGGATAGATTGGTACATATGTTGCTTGCTCATTGGATGAGAATGATTGATCTCATGATCATTTGTGTGGAGACACTAAAGCAAGAATGTTGGGGCTTATTGGAGAATAAATTCACTGAACAAGACTCGCTAAGGAATACATAATGGATTTTTACTTTTCCTATCAATTGGAATTTCTAATGTGATAGTAGTACAAGTGATCCTTAGACTTGAGATCGTTATAGTATCTTGTGTATAATGAATTATACTTTGACTTATTCCTTAAGTTCCTTAGGGTATATCAAAGGGTATACTTGGGTGTAATAAGTTATATATATAGAGATAATAAATGATCAATAAAGAATCTACCGCTTCTAATAAAAGAAGAGATATATCCTATGTGATTCGCTAAATGACAACCAAACAATCCTTGGCCAAGGTGGAATGAAATTAGAAATGAGTTTCTAATTTGCATTATTTGGAGTTGTGCATTTTGGAATCGAAATACATATAATTAAATAAAATAAGACTTGATAGTTATTCTATATCTTATACTTAATTGGGACATTGTATGGTGGAAGGATTGAATTGTACGGTAACTATTAACTCATAGGTTTTTTTATGATTAATGTTGAAATCTATATTATCTGGAAAGTCGTTGATCACTAAGGAGTCTTGTTTTTATTGTAGAATAAAGATTATTTATTTAAATAATTATTAATTTAATTTATTTATTTAAATAAGATTAGAATTATTCTAATTAATTTATTCACAACCGGTTTAATATGGAGAACCTAAAGGGTCACACCATAAAATGAAGAATATTTTTTAAAGAAGCAAATGACATAATCGTAATAATAAGTTAAGTATTTTTAATTTAATCTATGGTGATAGAATAAATTAAATTGTTTAATATTTATTATTTAATATTTTAAAAATATTAAATATAAATTAATAAGAGGAGTCTTAGTATTATTATTACTATTATTATTATTATTTAATTCCTAAAGGAGTTTGGAAATTAATTAATATGATACGCTCTCTCATATATATTTCTAATAAGATTAGAAGGCTAATTAATTAAATAAGTTTAATTATTCCCAATAGGATTGGGAAGCCTAATTAATTAAAGGATTTTAATTAATTAATATAAAATCCTAATCCTAAATTGTTTAGGAGGGTTGCCTACATCTATAAATAAGAAAGTCTTATTATGGAACAAGGTTAGACATTTTTAATTCCAAGTTGGGAGAGCACTCTTTTTCTAGAGAGAAGAAAACTAGGGTTTAGCCAAACACCCTACTTCTTGAATTCTTATTCTTTCTTGGTGGATCACCTCTAGAGGCTAAACATTTGGCTGGCTAACATTGATCAAAGGAAGGAATCAACCCGGTGGATTCAAATAGAACGCGAAAAAGATTTGGAGTTGAAATCATACCTGAGGAAGCTAGAATCTTCAAGGGTAAGAATACTAGTCTCCATCTTTTTGTTTAATTAATAATTGTGAATAAAGGATGATCCAGGTATATGGTTTGTAAAATTTTAAAACTTTGATTTACCATGCTTTCGCTTATTTTATGCAATTTGATTGTATCCATGAATCTTACAAACCTAACAGGACTTGGGTGCGTGCTTATACAGTACGAAAAAGTCATTGTGTATGCATCACGACAATTGAAGGATTATGAGAAGAGGTATCCTAATCATGATCTAGAGTTAACAACAGTGGTTTTTGCCTTATATATTTGGGCGTATTACTTGAATGGCGAAAAGTGTGAGATATATACAGACCACAAGAGTCTGAAATATATCTTTATGCAGAAGGAGTTAAATATGAGACAAAGGATGTGGTAGAATTGATCAAAGATTATGATTGTGATATTCTATATCACGCAGGTAAAACGAACGTGGTGGCCGATGCCTTGAGTAGAAAGGGTCGAAAAAAGTTGTTGATGTTAAAAACTCAAGAACAGCTGATAACAACGATGATGAAAATTGAGTTGGAGGTGATACTTTCGAGGGAATCAGATGAGAAGTTATATGTGATGGATACTCGTCCAACCATTTTGAGCAGATTAAAGGAGGCATAACTTGAGGACGAGGAGTGCGAGAAGATCAGGAAGAGAATTTTTGAGGGTGAGGAAATCAAGTATAAAATCGATAATGAGGAAATGATAAGATTCGAAGGAAGAATTTGGGTACCGGTTGTACCTGAGTTTAAAGAAGAAATTTTTCAAGAGGCCTATTAATCGAGGTACTCGATAAATCCAGGTAGTAAGAAGATGTATCAAGATCTCCGACAATATTTTTGGTGGCCGAACATGAAGAAAGAATTCGCAGAATGCGTAAGTAGGTGTTTGACTTACCAGAAAGTCAAAGCAGAACATCAGAGGTCAAGTGGGTTGTTGCAACCGCTAAAGATTCTAGAGTGGAAATGGGAGCGTATCACAATGGATTTCGTGGAAGGGCTTCTAGTTACGCAGAAAGGGATCGACGCTATATGGGTTATAATTGATCGATTAACCAAGTCGGCACATTTCTTGTCGATTAAGGTAAAGTTTAACCTAGACAAGTTAGCTAAACTTTATGTCAAGGAAGTTATTTCTAGACATGGAGAGTCAATTTTGATCGTGTCAGATAGGGATCCACGATTCACTTTAAATTTCTAGAAGAGCTTAGAAGAGCATATAGGAACGCAGTTGAGGTTAAGTACATCGTATCATCCTCAGATAGATGGCCAAAGCGAAAGAATGATACAGACCTTGGAAGATATATTGAGAGCTTGTGTCATAGACTTCAAGGGAAGTTGGGATAAGTACCTACCACTCGTCGAGCTTGCTTATAATAGTAGCTATTATGCAAGTATATGCATGCAGCCTTACGAAGTGTTATATGAACGTAAGTGCAAAATGCCACTATGTTGTTACGTGCAGTCTCAAGCTCCTCTCCAAGACTTGAAATCCTATTACTTCTTGTAATACTGTAACGGGACGAATTAATTGAATCGTGATTCTTGGGACATAATCATTTTAAGGAGGAAAGGATGCGACGAACGAGATTTTTGTAATTTGTTTTAAATATTTATTGAATAAAATAAATATTTTGTTGATTTAGTTATTGAGTTAAATAAATATTTGATGGAATTGTTGTGGATTAATTTGAATAAGTGTTATACATTAATTAAATTAATGTCGAATAATTTTATAGTTCGAAGTTTGAATTTAATTGAGTTTATTAAATTAAATGAGTTGTTTAATAATTATAATGTTGTTCTAATTAATTTAATAATTAATTAGAGATTTAATGATTTGTTATAATTAATAAATAAGAATTTTTATTATGTGATGATTTGATTTAATAAGTAATAGTGGCTTTAATTTAATTGAATTAAAATAATATAATTTGATTAATTAAGCTGTGATAAATAAACTATATAATAAGTGAGGTAATTAAAATAAACTAAAAATGAGCTTTTTATAGCTAAGCTAAACATGGCCTTAAGAACATGGGAGCTGTTAAGGCCATGATGCACTTAACTGATACCCATGTTGTGCCAGTTATTATATTGTTACGTATAATAGTTATATCAATAGTTCTATCAGTTCATTTGGAAAACAAAACACAAAGAGAAAAGAGAGAAAGCTTGAGAGAATTTGATATAGAAGAAGAAAATTTAGAGAATTAAAGAAGAATTTCTATCATCTCTGATTAATTTAAACAAGAAAGCAAGGGTAAACACTTAAATTCAAGCTTTAGTTTATGTTCTTGAGTTTACTCCATGAAAATTGATTTTGAGTTCTTTGTAAATGAATTTTGATGGCGAAATTGTTAAGAAATTGATTTTAGATGTTTATTAGTATGCATAATCAGTTTTTATATGATTTGTATGTGATTTAGAGTAATCAAATCCACGAAATTATGTTTAAAAAGAAAGTTTTGTGTTTACAAAAAAAAATATATGAATATAGCTTATATGTATGAAAACTGAGGCTTAAATTGTATGTTAATCGGTAAATTGATCATAGTTTGTGTTAATGTGTCAATAAACAAAAAGAACAAAGTTCGTATGGACTGATTTGGTGTAATAATGAATCTGTTATGTGTGATTTCATTAAACTTGATGAAACTTTGAAAAATAACAAGAACATGAAATTTATGAGCTCAAATTTAGTTTTTTAGGTTGTATAAGTTGTTAGAATCATGCTAGAAAGGTTGTGTAATGATCCCATATGAATTATAGTCTCTGGGTATGCTTAAATTGTTGTATGGACAAACAAATTGGAAGTTTATTGCTTGGTTCTATGTAATTCACGAACTGCAGGAACTGAATCTGCGACGCAGCCCCTCTTAAAAGGTTATTGTGACACCCCCAAATCAGGGTACTTTGTTTCCACATGATTTGGTGTTCACTTTCTAATATAACATACATCTACCCAATGAATAATGTAAAATAAACTACAACTTAAATTAGAATAGATAAATCTCCCTTAAAACAAGGGTTACAACCTTTTTAAAATAATCCCGGGTTACTCTAACCCTGACATGAATATAATAAAGTGCGGAAACAAAAACATAACATTCAAGTCTTATTACAATCATTCTCAATATAATAAAAACAAGTCTTCACTTGCTTTGCTTTCCCTTGCCCTTACTTGTAGACGGAGCATCAGCGTTATCAACCTTAACTGAAATTGTTATTTAATGCAAGAGTGAGCAAACCACAGCTCACTGAAGTTTAACAATAATATATACATGAAAAGATATCTTTAAAAGAATCTGAACAACTTAGCTTGCTTCAATAATAAAGAATTGAATAATAATTCTCTATCAACATTAAAATTCGAATATAGAATTTATCTGAGGGTCATAAGACCTTTGAACTCTTGTCCTAGGTTATAAATATTTCTATTTAAACTTTTAACAGTCAATAAGACTATGGACCTTAACTCGTACTTAGGAAGATCAGTCCTTTGTACCATGTATTGCTCTCAAACATCTTAACGCTATGCGTAGTAACCTCCCCTAGTAAATAGGGTTGTTCAACTCAGTAATTTGAATTCAAGTCCGCACCAAAGAAAGTTTGGTTTGGATAAGCTTACAAGGGTAATTTAGAATTCACGTTCATCAACTAAGGATTAGTTGAATCGACTTCCAATAATTCATAATAAAAGAATTATGAATTAACATATGCTTTAGAAGTAAACTTAAAGCATTAAAATAATAATTGGATCTTACTTGAATAATAAGTTAAGACCATTTCAATTAAATAAACAATTGTCCAATACTGAAACGGAAAAGACATTCTCAACAATGAATATATGAATTCAAGAGATCATAAAAAATTAATACAAGTTTAGGTTTAGAAAACTTGCCTCAAGCGCAAGCTACTTAACACAATTCACATACTTTAATACTTCCTACACATATATATTCAATCACAATAACATAAATTAGTTAACACATAACTAATTCACATAAGTGGTTAACACCCATGGTTAACTCACTCTAATTACATAATAATAATCAACTATCACATAGTTAATTACATCACCTACATATTCACATAATTAAATTAATTATATATTTAACTAAATTATAATTAAACATTTATAATTCAAACACTTAATCAAATTATAATTACTTAAATTATAATTACCTTTTAAATTATACACAATTTATAATCAATTAAACCACATTCATGCATTTATAATTACACAATTTATAATTAATCATGTATTTATCAATTATAATCAAAAATTAATTAAACTATAACATGTATTATAATTACACAATTTATAATTAATCATGTAATTATCAATTTAAAATCCACAATTAAACATGCATTTATTAAATTATAATTACATAAATTATAATTTAAATTAACTTCTAATAAATCAACCTTTATTCATTATAATTTAACAAAATTATAATTTAAAATAAACATTTACTTTTGATTATAATTATTTAAATTATAATCATATATCACATTTAAATAACAATTCAAATCATACTTTAAGGTTTTCAAACCTCTTTTCTTTTCTAAATATAAATTTGTCAAATTTATGTTAACAACATGTTGTAGCAACTAGATACATGCTCACTGTCATAGCATAATTAAACTAGGTTTAAAATCAACACTACACAATTAGCTAACCTTCACTGCCTAAGCACTGTGTCCGACGCAGCTGCGCAGCCAGCTGCCCTATAACCGGCCCAGCTGCGCAGGGAAGGATTCTGGGATAGGCCAGTGGCGCAGCTGCGCTGCTTTTGGCCTTGCTGCCGGCGCAGCTGCACAGCAGCTCGGCCAGACGCAGACAGCCACGGCCCCCTGTTTAACCGACCAACCCAAACAAGTCAACAACGCCAAAAATACAGTACTATAGACTCTGTAAAACATATATACGCTATTACACATATATAAAACATGCTTTCAAAACCCAAAATCATTTAAACAATGATAATCACAAGTTTTAAAAATCCAATTTGGTCATTTTCATGAAAACTCATATTTTTCTCAAAATAATCTACTATAACAATTTTTCTCCATCAATTCGAACTTATGTACATGCATTACATACGAAGTTGAAGATAGCATCCAGAAATTACTTAATAAGCATATTAACACATACCAATTGCATGAATTTCTCAATTAAAATTAACCACACTCATGAAATTCCATATGAACTCATATAAACCTGAATTTTCTGTTAAAAATATATTTATATAGTAATTTGATTTCTGAAAATCCTCTTATGTCATACAATTACCACAATCAACACATGAATACCATACCTATATATATAATTCATGATTACATAATTTCATGAAATTCACAGAAAACTAAATTTATAGAAACTCAAAACTATGAAGAACAACTAATCACAATTCTTTAAAACTATAAGATATTAATTACCTTTTTGATGATTGGAGAAGAATACAATGACTAATTCTAGCCTTCACAAATTTCTTCTTCCTTCTCTTCTCTAACTTCTCTGCTCTTCTTTTCTCTTTTTGTTCTTAGCTTTACAGACTAACTTCTAATCTAACGTAGTATAGATATATTATAACTGATATAATATACGTATACTCATGATATATATGTAATTGCTAATTACTTAATATATATAATAAATACATTTATTATATAAGTTACAAAATTCAAAAACCACAATGCCTTGTTTGGCAAAACAAGGTTATTTTCAAAAATAGATTTTTAATGCTAAGGTATTGTTTGGTAACAGTTTATTTAAAAACAGCTTTTGATAGTTAGGGCCCTGTTTGATAGAAATAGGTTTAAAACAATTACAAGGGCCTTGTTTGGCAAAATAATTTAAAACCTTTTCTTTATTTTAACAAATCATTTAACACATACTTTAATGTCACATTTTAATTAATTAAATATTAATCAACTAATTTAATTAATTAAAATCTAACATCAATTAATCACATAAAATTGCCACATAATTATAATTACTCGCTAATTATAATTCATGTAACACTTCATCACATAATTCATCTAATTTAATTCTCTCAATTAAATTAGAACTATAATATAAAATTAATATATACACATCAATTAAATAACATTCATTAAATTAATATGTAACACTTAATTAAATCATTTCTATAAATCACATAATTATTTATTTCACTCAATAAATAATTCACATAAAATATTTATTTAACTTAATAAATATTTAAAATTAAATATAAAATCTCAATCGTTACAGTTATTCGGTGCGCCGCAAAGCCAGCTGCAAGCCTTTTGGCCGCGCCGCAACGCTTGTAGCGTCAGTTGCTAGGCTTTGGGGCCGCGTCGCAGTGCCAGTCAACAAAATAGCCCAAATTTTTTTATTCAACTGCTCAAGTCCAGAAAATATAATTTAAACATAATTTAATGAATATAAAAATGTATTAATCATATATTGTGATGTTAAAATAGGCTAGCAACATGTCAATGATGGTTTTATGTAATTATTTGATGGGTTGAATGTGTACTTAAACTCGTTATTCGTGGAGTCTAAAAATGTGTTTAAGAGTCAAGGATTGTGGATGTGATTAATATAAGCATAATAAAAGTTAAGTTAAGTTAAAAGAGAATATACTCACGATGTTAGTTGTATTATAATTAATTGGTATTGTGACTTTAAATGGTATGTAAGTTTAATTGAGGAACGAGAATAGTAAACGTATAATCTACGCACGAGACAAGTTTTCTATCCCTGACTTGTTATCGTTACGCAAGTTCAATAACTTTAAACTTTCATTGATCAAGTTCATAAATCCTATTATTATATTGAGCAAGTTTTATGCTCTTGTTTATTCAAGTTTATGATTCTGAATGAGATGTTCTAATTCTTTTGAAGTAATACCCCGATTATTTAATGTTTATTCAGTTATATACATTTGAGATTCAACTTCGATTTAAATATCGTTACATTACCGTATTGAAACCTTGAATGGCTAGCGAACCCTTTTTGATTCAACTAGTCCATAGTTAATAAGCGCTCTAAATTCTAGAACTACTGTTGAAGTTTATTCAAACCAAACTTCCTTTGGTGAGGACTCTTATGTCAAACTGAGATGAGCAACCCTATTATAGGGGATTATATTACGCGATAACGTTCATATGTTTGTGCACATACATGGTACGAAAAGTTGAATTCTCTAAGTACGAGAAGAAAGGTCCATATAGTCTTTTGACTATTAAAGGTTTAAAGTAAAAATACTTGATAACCTAGGACATAGTTCATGGTCTTATGACCCTCATATGTACTTTTGATTCTCGTTTTCTAATCTTGATTCAAAAGCCGAACTTTATATTATCCAGTATCCATTGATTACTCGCATGTTATTATTATTATTGTTATTGTTATACTTGTGGACAATCGTTTGCTCAGTCTTGCATAATAACATTGCAGATAAGGTTGAAAGAACTGGCGAGCCTTCCACTAGTAAAGGCAAGGGCAAGATGAACAAGTGATGAAGACTTGTTATTTGTTATTTGCAAATGTTGATGTTAAGACTCATTTAATTTGTTATATTTCCGCATTGATGTATTTAAGGTTAGATTACCTGGGATTGATTTGTTTAAGATGTTTTAACCCTTTTATGGGAGGATTTCTATTTCAGTTATGAGTTTTATTTATATCCTTATTAATGGGTAGTTAGATGTGATTTAATTGGACAGTGAACACCAAATCTTGTGGAAATAAAGTACCCAGATTTGGGGGTGTCACAAGTTAGTATCAGAGCTTTAGGCTATGAACCTTAGGTGGGGAAACCTTAGGGTAGTAGCCTTTTAAGAGATCAAAAACATAGTGGTGATGAACTCTTATCGAGTTATAAGGAATTAATTAAGGACCTTATTGAAGATAATAATAAAAGACTTTATGTGCTTATGTGTTATAACTTATGTGCTCACGAGTACCGAATATCATCACGTAGTAACTAAAACATAAATTTTTGATTGTCAGGATGTCGGATGTTGGAGGATCCAATCAGCCTAGGGAGGTTGAGCCCCGAGTAGCTAGAGAGGAGTAGCCCAGAGACATTCATACTGTCTGGGAACAGTTGGTATAGAGAGATCCATCTTCGTTGATCACTGTTGTAGGTCAGGAGCATAAGCATGTGTTTGACCAGGAGGATGAAAATGAGACAGAGGAAGAGGAGGATCCTGATGAGTTTCCACCAAACTCTATAAGTGCTGAGATGCATGACGAGCTATATGACCGTAACATAGAGTTACACGATAGCATTAGAGATTTGAAAGAGATGGCAGATATACGACAGGCTGTAATAGAGCAGAAGGATGACAAAATTGAGAATCTTAATGAACGTCTTGGAGACGCGGAGAGGAAGCTAGTTCAAACAGAGAGCCAAAAGGAAGAGATGTCAGTTGAGATAGTGAAACTGAAGAGTAACCTGAGGGAGGAGTCAGCAAAGCATGCTAGAGCAGAGGACGCTTGGATGAAGGCTTCTGGACGTGCAGATCTTACTGAAGACAGTGATCGGGAAAAGAAGGCTATGATTGAGGAGACGGACTACACTTTTCAGACAGCGATTGATAGGGCCCAGGTTCGAGTTGTCTACTATCCAGTCCAGTTCGAGGACTTACTTTGGTATATGTTGGATCGTAGGACGATGTTTCGTATCATGGAGGAAGAGCGCAAAGAAGCTGTTCGACATCTTAGTAGGCCATGATTGGAAGATTAATGAGTTGTGTGAATACTTATGGTAGTTAATAATGTAAATTCCAGTGTGGTTATAAATAGTGGAATATGATGATTTAATCCTAAAGATTCTTTTATCTCGGGATAGTTTATGTAAATAGCAGTGATGCTATCTTTTCTATATTTAAGAATTTTGAATGAATAAAATACCAGAGTTTATTTGAAGATGTTATGTGTTAAAGTAATAATCTTAAAATATTTAAGTTAAGTTTTAAATACTTAAGAAATTGAGCAATGATCTAATAAGCGTATATCTTAAACAGAAAAATGCCGCCAAGAATAAGCCAAACCCATTAACAAGCTCAAGAGGGATCGACTAATAACAACAACAATAACTCCAACGCTAATCTTGTTCAGCAATTGGTAAACCTATTAACGGGAGCACTTACGAATCAGCCGTAAGCGCCACAAGCTACATCATTTAAGGACTTCAAAGCGGTAGGACCGCCAGAGTTTAAGGGTTCCATGAATCCAATCGAAGCCCAGACTTAGGTGATGGAGATGGAGAAAGTCTTCAACGTTGCGAGGGTCAATCACGACCAGAAGACTGCCTTTGCAACCAACTATTGGTGGCAGGAAAACAAGGTTCGAGGAGGACAGGGTGTGATTACATGGGATAGGTTTAAGGAGATGTTTTTTGAGATGTACTTCCCGACGAGCTCTCGAAACCAAATGGAGGTCCAATTCTTAGAGCTGAAATAAAATAACATGTATGTGCCAAAATATGCCGCAAAATTCAACGAGTTGGCTAGGTTTGCAACTTATCAGGTGAATACGTATGAGAGGAAGGCTAGAAGGTTTGAGTAGGGATTGAAGCCCTGATTGTATAGCAAGGTTTCAATGTTCCAGTTGAATACCTTTGCAGCAGTTTTGGAGAAGGCAATCATCGCGGAAGGTGGAAGCGAAGCTCTGACAAGGTATAACCAGGAACAAAAAAAGAAGAAGAATAAAGGTGAGAACAACAAGGCTAGTAGCAGCAATAGTGGTGGTGGTAACAGTCAGAAGAGGAGGTGGAAGGACAGTACGTCGATTAGGAATCAACAAGGAAATCAGAAGAAGAGAGTGGAAGCTTTTACTACTTGCAGAAAGAACCACGTGGGGGTATATATGAAGGGAAAGAGGGTTTGCTACAATTGTGGTCAAGAAGGCCACATAGCACCAAACTTCCCTAATCCTAAGAAGGGTGCTTGCTTCACTTGCTGGTCAAGGGATCATCTGGCTAGGGATTATCCCAAGAAGGCAGCAAGAGGAACATGAGTAGGTGGAAATAAGGGAAACAACGGTGGTAGTACTCTGACTATCACTAGATCAACACCATCAAATCGACCCACCGCCAGAACTTTCAACATGACCGTGCAAGATGCTGTCCAGTTGAGGGATGTGGTGTCAGGTATCATTCCGATCAATGGTATAAATTCTTATGTATTATTTGATTCGGTTGCGACTTGTTCATTTATATCCGATGATTTTGCTAAGAATTTAAACTTGCCTAAGGCGGAATTAGATTACCCTTTGAATATATAAATTGCAAATAGAGAAGTAATTCCTTTTAGGTTTTTACACAAGTACTGTAAGGTGGTTATTAAGGGAAACGTGATGATCGTAGATCTAATCTCAATTAAACTTGGGAAATTCGAAGTTATTTTGGTGATAGATTGTCAATTCAATTATGGGGCGATAATTAATTATCAAAAGAAGTGTATTAACCTTATGACCCTGTCAAAGGTAGTATATTATGGCAACAAGTCACCTAGACAAGCGAATTTTCTAACGATGATGCAACCCAGGAAGTTGTTGAGACAAGGTTGTGTAGGGTATTTAGCCTACATAGTCGATACTCGAAAGGAAACTGCGAAACTAGAGGAGATACTTGTAATAACCAAGAATTCCAAGTCACATTATAAATAAATATATTAATTAAATATTAATGATATTGAAAACTTTGTGATATATGGTGAATGAATAAGTGATTATGTAACAAGTATGTTATGAGTATTTTATAGGAAGTCCCACTACTGAAATAATTAAATTAGTGGACTAACCTAAGTATTCTAATAATCAAGGAAATTGATTAAGGTGTTGAACCCTAATTAAATATTCAATTTACTTATATGTGGTAAGTCTAATTGGGTTATGTAAATAAAGTATTATTGTTGATTTATGGGAATGTGTAATAGTCCAAGTAGTATATAATACTAGTGGACTAGCTCAATTGGATTAATAATCAAGCCCACTTATTTCATTGGAGGTGGACTTGAATGTCATTAAGTAAATTAATTAACTTAGCCCAACATGTAGAAAAAAATAAATAGCAGCCCAAGTATGGTATAAATGAACTTGACTACTAGTGGCCCAAATTAATTATATATGAGCCCAAACATTTAAAATAGAGAGCCCAATCAGTTAATCTAATGGCCCAATTTTTAGCCCAAAAGGTGAGGGATATTTAGGTCATTTTGTTAAGAAAAATAAATAAATAAATAAAATGCAAAATTTGGACAAAGGTTTGATGCATGAACCGGGTGGAGAAGGAAGAATAAGAGCATGTGTTGCAAATTTTTTTCAAAGTTTAGTTTCACACACAAGCTAGGTGTCACCAATCTATAGGGCCGCCTTATTTCACCAAATTTGCAAGCTATATGAGGGAGAGAAAGAAAGATATATTGGAAGATTTGTATAGATATATAAGTGTTATATGTATACAATTTGCTAACTATAAATACCCCCACCACATTCGCAATTAAAGGTTTAGTTCATTTCCATTTTCTTATTCTCATAATTAGCTAAAGAAAGAAAATAGATAGAGAGAAAAAGAAGAGAGAGGTTCGGGAAAAGGGAAGGAAGAAGATGGAGAAATCTAAACTCATACACCCAAAGTTTATCTCCTATTTTAGAAGAAAAAGAAGAGTTTCTCAAAGAAAGAGGTAAGGGAAATCCTAAAAACCCTACTCTTACTTTTCTTTTAATTTTTAAGGTAGAAAAGTTGTCATCAAGATTTTTGTGCTTAGAATCATGCTAAATATGTTTATGTAGGATGTCATGAGGTTTTAGTATATATTAGTATGGGTTTATGTAGAAAAGAATAACAAAATTCTTGAAAACATTTTTACCGGGAGCAAAATCGTAGTTTGTTCGTAAAAATTGTGCATTTTGAAATCTATACATGATATTTGTGATTTTCTTTTTCTGAGTATAAAGGGTTAAGTTAAGAACAAAATCTCACTGGAATCACTTAAAAAGAAGTAAAAATGAGTAAGATATGCATTTTTTACCAAAACATGTTCACTGCCGGAACCATGTAAGAACAGTCCACTTTCGGGCGAATTTCAGTGACCAAAACTTGTCCAAATTTGGTGTTTGATATATGAAAATTGTAGTTCGGGAAAATACGAATCCAAAGATACCAATTGGACCTAAATCTGAGTTATAGATTTCCGTTTGTGAAAGTTTTAGTAAAACCCCGAAACTGTCAACAAAGGCTACAAATTTAATAAAAATAAAAAAAATGGGCCGGTTCAGCATTTTTCGTCGAACTGGAAAATTTTTCGACGACCGGTTCACATACTTTACGGCCGGTTTTGATGATGAAACCGGAACCCAAAATTTTCAAAAAATATGAAGAATATTATAAGATATAATTTATAATTTTTCTAGACAGTTATGTAACTATTGAGTAATTAATAGTTTAAACTCCTTTAAATCATTTAAAAATTATTAATAAATAATTTTTAAAGCCACTAATTGATTATTAAGCTAATTACATATAAAGATAAATGTAATTAACTATTTTATTATTATTTAAATGATATTAAGTAATAATTAAGTAGAGTTAGTGTTTAAAAAATAACTATTTATTATTTAATTAAGACTAAATAATAATTAGAACTAAATAATTGATAAATTATTATTTAATTAATATTAAATAATAATTAAAGAATATTTATGTAAGATAAGGTAATAATAAAGTAATTACTTACTTATATTGACATAAAATTTTATAAAAATAATTATTTATTATTTAATTAATATTAAATAATAAATAAGAACAAGTAATAATTAATTATTCTTGAATTAATAAGAAAAATAATTAAAGATTTATTAAGTGAATTAATTATTTATTATTTAATTAATATTAAAAAATAAATAAGAACATGTAATAATTAATTATTTTTAAATTAATAAGAATGAATATTTAAAGATTTATTAAGTGAATTAATTAATTATTATTTAATTAATATTAAATATTAAATAAGAACGAGTAATAATTAATTATTCTTAAATTAATAAGAAAGAATAATTAAAGATTTATTAATTAAAGTAATTGTTTATTATTTAATTAACATTAAATAATAAATAAGGACAAATGTTAATTAATTATTCTTTAAATAATAATAAGGAATAATTAAAGACTAATGAAGTAAATAAATCAGTTATTTACGATTCAAGGATAAGAAATTAATTAATTAATATTTAATTAAAATTAAATAATAATTAAAGACAAATAATAAATTGATTATCTATTATTTAATTAACATTAAGTAATGAGAATATCTAATTGGTTATTATTTATTATTAAAGAATAACTAAAGGCAATTAATTAATTACTATTTAATTAATATTAAAAAGTAATCAAATGAAGAGGGAGTTAATAAATAAAATAAATTTAAATAACTCCTTAATTAAACAATTATAATAAATTGTTTAAAGATCTAATAAGTGTTTATCACCTAAGAAAAGCCTTATTAATTATTAAATCATTAACCTAAGATTAATTAAATATCTTATAAGATTAATGATAGTACATTATATATATGTACTTTGTGATTGAATTATTTGCTAAATAATAGTACAAGTAAGCGTATAGATGAACAATTATACACAGTACTAATTGATAGATCTACATTATCAATGTTAGGTCATTCAAAGAGTTTTAATTTAAGTTAGTAAGCTGTAGCTCATCGAATAGACAAGTTTCTTAACTCAAACTCGAGTTATTGTTTCAAAGCATGTTAGTGGATAATTATTGTTAATTATTCCACGTCCTTTATGAATTATTGTAAATCTCACTTTGTGCAATTGAATTTCTGTTCTATTATTTATCGAACTGAGAATTGATTAAAGTTCTATTATTCATGAACTGTTTATGAATTTGATTTATGCTAGTTGTATCATCTAGATCAAGCATGTTTAAAATTTGTTAATTCAAATTCATTTTAAAAAGCTGTTCTTAATCAATTGACTTGATAAGGACTCTTGACTTAGAAAAGAATATTTTATTAAAGCATTATATTGGAAAATAATTGTTGCTAGTCTATTAAGTGTTTATGCATAATACACCGGGTAAGAAAGGCTGATCCCATTGATTACCAAAACTTACTAAAAGGACCAGTTTAAATACTGACAACCATAGCAGATGTTCATGGTCACTCTAGACCACTCAGTATCTATTATTCAAATATTCGAATAATACCTTATTGTAATGTAATTCATGTTCTTCTACAATAAAGTTCCATTGTTGATCATTGAACGATTAAATTCCTTTCTAATCATGATATATCTCCTTTGTATTTAAACTTGCTAAGCAAATTAGTTGCTTACCATTGCTATATCATGACGTTTATTTCAGCTAAGTCGAGATCCTCAAAGAAAGATAAAGGAAAAGGGAAGGTTCAAGAGTAGTTATTATGAACTAATTAAATATTTGATGTAATTATTTAAGTAAACCTTTTGTAATAGTAAAGGTAGATTTATATTAAGGTTATGGGACCATGAGATTATGATGTAGAACTATATGTTAATGAACAATGTATGTTTATTATTCCGCAATAGTTTATAGAATACTTATGATGACGATGTATCGTGAGCACCGAACTCGAGGTTAGAGAACCCGGATTTGGGGGCGTCACAGGTTGGTATCAGAGCTGTAGGTTATAAACTTTAGGAATGCGAAACCTAGATTATAACCTTAGAAGAAAACTCGTATAGAGTATGTTAAGTGGTGAATTATGGAAATTCATCATAGTTTTGGTTGTACTTAAGAAAATATCATTTCATTTTATCAATGAATATATTTTATTGTGGTACTGATGTTGTTTATTATTGTTTTGGATTATAGGATGGCAGAGGAGAGTCATGACAACCATACAGTAGATCAGCTGGTAGAGCATGACAGAGTGGAGGATTCCACCTAGGATGTCCTTATTGGAGACCTACTGGGCCAGAATGCGGAGCTAGAGGCTAGAGTACAAGAGCTGGAGCTGGAGAATCACACTTTCTAGTACACCTAGCAGCAGCATAAAGATGTCACTTATCAGGCATTAGCATACTTAGATGAGATGAAAGATAAAGTGGGGTTATTAGAGTTTCAGCTAGATGAGAGGACATTAGAGAATCAGGTGTTGAAGTTTGAGTTCGATCTGGAGATTGCAGATAAGATCAGAATTGAGGAGGCATGGATTGGAGCAGCCAAGATGGTGGACCAGCTGGAGTTACTTCTGGAAGAGAAGGAAGTTATACTAGAGTCTTCGGGACGGGCCTTGGATTCAGCACATACGGGTCCCAGGGTTGGTCAGGTGAGGTCGCGTTTCGAGATAGGCGAGTCTAGCCGGTCGGTGCAACGTCAGTGTGATGGGAGATGTACTGCAGGAGTGGGAGCATGCCCAAGGGGCACCTGGCAGTCAGTGAGGTGTTGGTTGGTAGTAATGTATATAGATGCAATAGTACCCATTTTTGTTTAGAAGGGTTAGATTAATTATGATGTAAACCTCTAGCTGTGAGAGGTTGTATGTAAATATGATGTATCCCCATCTTAGTTGTGTAGGGGAGTATACCTTTTGATAGATCCCATATCTAGATGTTTGGAATGGGATAGTTAGCATTTATAGCAATATGCCAGGCATGTGTATGACACTAAAAATTTGGTATATGAATATAAATGCGCTATTATGACTAAATGTTTGATTTAGTAGATAAGTCTTGAGAATGAAGATAGTAAGTTATCTTTGTGATAATTAAAATTTTATTAAGCTGAAAAGAATATTTCAGCAAGCTGAAATGGATAGTTCAACAAGTTAAACATGATGATAATGTGATTATTAAAGTTTCAATTACATGTTGTATTTTAAATACTTATAACATATAATGAAACTCGAAGTGATAATGTAAGATTTCATTTAAAGCAGATAATGTCGCCAAGACGCCAAAATCGTAACCAGAGGGAGAAGCGATCTGTAAATAATGAAAGAGAGCAAGCTGACCCAATGCAGAACTTTGCAAATATGATAGCTCAAGCTATGCGAACTCGTGCACCTGCAGCAAGGAATCAAGTGAATAATAGAATAGCGAATTTTAAAGATTTTAAGGCTGTAGGACCTCTATAATTCAGCGAAACCACGGACCCCATAGAAACTCAAACATGGGTGAAAGAGATGGAAAAGGCCTTTATCATTGCTTGGGTAGTCGAAGAGCAAAAGACGGCTTTTACTACCTACTTGATGAAAGGTGAGGCTAATTACTGGTGGGAATAGAACCAAGCTAGAGCAGGAACGGAAGTAGTCGCATAGACAAGATTTAAGGAGTTGTTCTTAGAAAGCAATTTCTCGGAAGCCATACAAGCTAGAGTGGAAGTGCAGTTTCTTGAATTGAAGCAAGAAAATATAATAGTTGCCGAATATGCAGAAAAATTCAATGAGCTAGCCAGATTCGCACCTCAACAGGTAGATACAGAAGTACGAAAGGCGGGTAGGTTCGAAAATGGGCTGAAGCCATGGATACACAGCAAAGTCGTAGTACTACAAATTGCTATGTCTTCAGCACTGTTAAAAAAGGCTATCATTGCAGAGGATAGTAGTGAGGCAGTACCTAGATTCAACCGAGAGAAGAATAAGAAGAAGATTGAAGGTGGACATCAGGGTGCCAGCAGTGGGGGCAGTAACAGTAAGAAGCGCAAGTGAAACAGTGGTAATGACTCGAGAACTCAACAAGGAAGTACACCACAGAAGAAGTCAACATGCAGTAAGTGTGGAAAGAATCACTCTGGGGAGTGTATGAAGGGGAAGAATATATGTTATAACTGCGGCTAGGAAGGACATATCTCCCCGAATTGTCCCAAACCAAAGAAGGGAGGTTGCTTTTCTTGTGGGGGAACGGGACATCAGTTTAAGGATTGCCCATTTAAGAAGAATATTGATGGAGAAAGTGGAAATAGGAGCAGTACCCTAAAGTTAACAATTGGAGGGCCAACGCAGTAGAGCAAGCCGACAGCCCGAACTTTCAATATGACTGTGCAAGACGCAGTTGCATCAAAGGAGGTGGTGTGAGGTATAATTCTTATCAATAATATAAAAGCATATGTATTGTTTGATTCGGGAGCTACCTGTTCATTTGTATCTGAGGAATTTGCTAGAAGATTAAACCTACCCTGTGAAAAGTTAAACAACCCTATGAACATAGAATTTGCAAACAAAGAAGTGATCCCTGTAGAGTTTATCCATAATAATTATGGTGTGGAAATAAGGGGACATTAGTTAAGAGTGAATTTGATTCCGATACGCTTAGGGGAATTTGACGTTATCCTAGGGATGGATTGGTTATTTAACCATGAGGCAGTTATAGATTGCCAGAAGAAGAGTATACGCCTTAAAACACCGAATAAGTCTAAGATTGTATTTTATGGTAGCAAGTCGCCAAGACAAACGAGTTGTCTGACGATGATGCAGGCCAGGAGGATGTTACGAAAAGGATGTGAAGGTTATTTGGCTCATGTAGTGGATACACGGGTTGTGAATTCGGACATGGGGCAGATACCTATAGTTAAGGAGTTTGGGGATATCTTTTTAGAAGAACTTTTGGGACTTCCGCCAGACAAAGAGATAGAGTTTGTGATTGATTTGGTACTAGGGACAGCGCCGATATCGAAAGCACCGTATCGAATGACTCCGGTAGAAATGAAAGAGTTGATGATCCATCTACAAGAGTTGTTGGATAAAAAGTACATCCAACCGAGTGTATCTCCGTGGGGAGCACCTGTGTTGTTTGTAAAAAAGAGAGATGGTTCGATGAGGTTGTGTATGGATTATAGAGAGTTGAATAAGGTGACAATCAAGAACAAATATCCGTTACCGAGAATAGACAATCTGTTTAATCAACTTAAAGGAGCGAGATGTTTTTCGAAAATTGACCTAAGGACTGGTTATCATCAGTTCAAGGTGAGGACGGAAGATGTACCAAAGACAACATTTAGAACTCGTTACGACCATTACGAGTTTCTAGTGATGTCGTTTGGACTGACGAATGCGCCAGCTGCTTTTATGGACTTGATGAAAAGAGTATTTAAACCATACTTGGATAAGTTTGTGGTTGTGTTCATTGATGACATTCTGGTGTATTCAAAGACTGAAGAGGAGCATGCCAAACATCTAAGTATAGTATTGGAGACGTTAAGAAAAATAAAGCTATATTCAAAACTTTCAAAGTGTGAATTCTGGTTGAAGAGAGTTCAATTTTTGGGGCATGTTATCGACAACGAGGGAATTTCTGTTGATCCAGCGAAAGTAGAATCGGTGAAAAATTGGGGACAACCGAGGACACCGACAGAGATCAGAAGTTTCTTGGGATTGGCAGGATATTACCGGAGATTTATTCAGGATTTATCGAAGATAGCGACACCATTGACTAATCTAACGAGGAAGACTGTTAAGTATGTGTGGACAGAGAAGTGTAAACAGAGTTTTTAGGAATTGAAGAAAAGATTAAGTGAAGCACCTGTGTTGTCTTTACCAGATAGTACGGGGGATTTTACAGTGTATAGTGATGTGTCACACAAGGGACTAGGGTGCATGCTAATGCAGAATGGTAAAGTCATTGTGTACGCGTCACGATAATTAAAGGACTATGAGAAGGGATACCCTACCCATGACCTGGAATTGGCTTTGGTAGTGTTTGCCTTTAAGATTTGGAGACATTATCTCTACGGAAAAAGGTGCGAGATATACACAGACCACAAAAAGTCTGAAGTATATCTTTACACAAAAAGAGTTAAATATGAGGCAGAGGAGATGATTAAAATTGATCAAGGACTATAATTGTGATATTCTATATCATCCAGGGAAGGCCAATGTAGTGGTAGATGCTTTAATCAGGAAGAGCCGAGAAAAATTATTTGTATTGACAGACGAAGAAAAATTAGTTAGGGAAATGGAGAAAATGGAGTTGGAGATGAAAAATCCGAAGAATTCGGATAAAGTAATAGAAATGGAAGCAAGTCCGACTTTATTAGATAAGGTGAAAGAATCACAAGGAAATGATGAAGAATGCGGTAACATCACGAAGCGGTTAGATGAAGGAAAAAGGTTGAAGTATAAAATTGACGGCACTGGATTGCTGAGATTTGAAGGAAGAATTTGGGTACCTGCAGTACCAGAGTTAAGAGAGGAGATTTTGTAAGAGGCCCATAATACGATATACTCGATACACCCAAGAAGCACGAAGATGTATCAAGATTTTACGTCAACATTATTGGTGGCCAAACATGAAGATAGAGGTTGCTGAATGCGTCTGCAGATGTTTAACTTGTCAAAGAGTTAAGGCAGAGCATCAACGACCAAGTGGACTATTACAGCCATTGGAAATATCGGAATGGAAATGGGAGCACGTCACGATAGATTTTGTGGTAGGACTTCCAGCGACAGAAAATGGGTTATGACGTCATATGGGTGATTATCGATCGTCTTACAAAATCAACACACTTTTTGCCGATCAGGATCAGGTATACTTTGGATCAGTTAGCCAAGTTGTATATCAAGGAAATAATTTCGAGACATGGAGTGCCAATATCAATTATGTCTGATAGAGATCCGCGCTTCACGTCTAACTTTTGGAGGAGTCTTCAAGAAAAAATGGGGACACATCTAAGTTTAAGTACCGCGTATCATCCACAGACAGACGGGCAAAGCGAAAGAAAGATTCAAACACTATAAGACATGCTTCAGAGCCTGTGTGATGGACTTCAAAGGAAGCTGGGAAGATCATCTTCCATTGGTAGATTTTGCGTATAATAATAGCTATCATGCAAGCATTGGAATGCCGCCGTACAAAGCCCTGTATGGAAGAAAGTGCATAACACCCTTATGTTGGGACGAGGTAGGTGAACGAAGACTGTTGGGGCCAGAATTGGTGCAGCAGACCGTGGAGATCATCAAGGTGATAAGAGCTCGACTAGTAGCAGCTCAGGATCGACAAAAGATGTACACAGATATTCATCGCAAGAAAAGAGACTTTGAAGTGGGAAGTTATACATTTCTGAAAGTATCTCCATGGAAGGGGAAGATACGATTTGGGAAGAAAGGTAAATTGAGTCCGAGGTTTATTGGGCCGTTCGAGATATTGAAGAAAATAGGTGAAGTGGCGTACGAGGTAGGTCTACCTCCTGAACTAGAACACATTCATAATGTGTTTCATGTGTTAGTGTTGCGACCATATAAAACTGATTACAAGCATGTAATATCGTACGAGCCAATTCAAGTCAAGAATGACTTATCATATGAAGAAATTCCTATAGAAATTTTAGATAGGAAAGAGCATAAGTTAAGAAATAAGGTTATATATTCTGTCAAAGTTCTGTGGAGGAACCACAATGCTGAAGAAGCTACGTGGGAACTCGAGGAAAAGATGTGGGAGAATTATCCGAATTTTTTTGAGTAACCTTCTATGAAATTCCGGGGACGAAATTCTTATAAGGAGGGGAGAATTTAATAACCAAGAATTCCAAGTCACATTGTAAATAGATATATTAATTAAATATTAATGATATTGAAAACTTTGTGATATATGGTGAATGAATAAGTGATTATGTAACAAGTATTTTATGAGTATTTTATAGGAAGTCCCACTAATGAAATAATTAAATTACTGGACTAACCTAAGCATTCTAATAATCAAGGAAATTGATTAAGGTGTTGAACCCTAATTAAATATTCAATTTACTTGTATATGAAAAGTCTAATTGGGTTATGTAAATAAAGTATTATTGTTAATTTATGGGAATGTGTAATAGTCCAAGTAGTATATAATACTAGTGGACTAGCCCAATTGGATTAATAATCAAGCCCACTAATTTAATTGGAGGTAGACTTGAATGTCATTAAGTAAATTAATTAACTTAGCCCAACATGTAGAAAAAAATAAATAGTAGCCCAAGTATGGTATAAATGAACTTGACTACTAGTGGCCCAAATTAATTATATATGGCCCCAAACATTTAAAATAGAGAGCCCAATCAATTAATCAAATGGCCCAATTTTTAGCCCAAAAGGTGAGGGACATTTAGGTCATTTTGTTAAGCAAAATAGACAAATAAATAAAATGCAAAATTTGGACAAAGGTTTGATGCATGAACCGGGTGGAGAAGGAACATTAAGAGCATGTGTTGCAATTTTTTTTCAAAGTTTAGCTTCACACACAAGCTAGGTGTCACCAATCTATATGGCCACCTTATTTCACCAAATTTGCAAGCTATATGAGGGAGAGAAAACAAGATATATTGGAAGATTTGTATAGATATATAAGTGTTATATGTATACAATTTGCTAACTATAAATACCCCCACCACATTTGCAATTATAGGTTTAGTTCATTTCCATTTTCTTATTCTCCTAATTAGTTAAAGAAAGAAAATAGATAGAGAGAAAAAGAGGAGAGAGGTTCGAGTAAGGGGAAGGAAGAAGAGGGAGAAATCTAAACTCATGCACCCAAACTTTATCTCCTATTTTGGAAGAAAAAGAAGAGTTGCTCAAAGAAAGAGGTAAAGGAAATACTAAAAACCCTACTCTTGTTTTTCTTTTCATTTTTATGGTAGAAAAGTTATCATCAAGATTTTTGTGCTTAGAATCATGCTAAATATGTTTATGGAGGTTGTCATGTGGTTTTAGAATATATTAGTATGGGTTTATGTAGAAAAGAATAGCAAAATGCTTGAAAATATTTTTATCGGGAGCAAAACCGTAGTTTGTTCGTAAAAATTGTGCATTTTGAAATCTATACATGATATTTGTGATTTTCTTAATTTGAGTATAAAGGGGTAAGTTAAGAATAAAATCTCGATGGAATCACTTAAAAAGAAGTAAAAATGAGTGAGATATGCATTTTTTTTATCAAAACATGTTCACTGCCGGAACCATGTAAGAACAGCCAACTTCTGGGCGAATTTCAGTTACCAAAACATGTCCAAATTTGGTGTTTGATAAATGAAAATTATAGATCGGGAAAATACGAATCCAACGATACCAATTGGACCTAAATATGAGTTATAGATTTCCGTTTGTGAAGGTTTTAGTAAAGGACCCCGAAACTATCAACAAAGGCTAAAAATTTAAGAAAAATAAAGAAAATGGGTTGATTAATCATTTTTCGGCGAATCGAAAAATTTTCCTGCTACCAGTTCACATACTTTCCGTCCAGTTCTGACAGTGGGACTGGAACCCAAAATTTTCTAAAAATGTGAAGAATATTATAATATTTAATTTATAATTTTTTTGGACAGTTATGTAAATATTGAGTAATTAATGGTTTAAACTCCTTTAAATCATTTAAAAATTACTAATAAAAAACTTTTAAAGCCACTAATTGATTATTAAGCTAATTACATGATAAGATAAATGTAATTAACTATTTAATTATTATTTAAATGATATTAAGTAGAGTTAGTGTTCATAAAATAACTATTTAATATTTAATTAAGATTAAATAATAATTAGAGTTAAACAATTGATTAATTATTATTTAATTAATATTAAATAATTATTACATAATATTTATGTAATATTAAGTAATAATAAAGTAATTACTTACTTACATTGACATAAAATTTTATAAAAATAATTATTTATTATTTAATTAATATTAAATAATAAATAAGAACAAGAAATAATTAATTATTCTTGAATTAATAAGAAAGAATAATTAAAGATTTATTAAGTTAATTAATTATTATTATTTAATTAATATTAAATAATAAATAAGAACAAGTAATAATTAATTATTTTTAAATTAATAAGAAAGAATAATTAAAGATTTATTAAGTGAATTAATTAATTATTATTTAATTAATATTAAATAATAAATAAGGACAAATATTAATTAAATGTTTTTTAAATAATAATAGGGAATAATTAAAGACTAATGAAGTAAATAAATTAATTATTTACGACTCAAGGATAAGAAATTAATTAATTATTATTTAAATAATATTAAATCATAATTAAAGACAAATAATAAATTAATTATCCATTATTTAATTAACATTAAATAATAAGAATATCTAATTTGTTATTATTTATTATTAAATAATAACTAAAGGTAATTAATTAATTACTATTTAATTAATATTAAAAAGTAATCAAATGAAGAGGGAGTTAATAAATAAAAGAATTTTAAATAAGTCCTTAATTAAACAATTATAATAAATTGTTCAAGGATCTAATACGTGTTTATCATCTAAGAAAAGCCTTATTAACTATTAAATCATTAACCTAAGAATAATTAAATATCTTATAAGATTAATGATAATACATTATATATATATATACTTTGTGATTGAATTATTTGCTAAATAATAGTACAAGTAAGCGTATAGATGAACAATTATACACAGTACTAATTGATAGGTCTACATTATCAATGTTAGGTCATTCAAAGAGTTTTAATTAAAGCTAGTAAGCCGTAGCTCGCCGAACAGGCAAGTTCCCTAACTCAAGCTCAAGTTATTGTTTCAAAGCATGTCAGTGGATAATTATTGTTAATTATTCCACATCCTTTTATGAATTATTGTAAATCGCACTTTGTGCAATTGAATTCCTATTCTATTATTTATTGAACTGAGAATTGATTAAAGTTCTTTTATTCATGAACTGTTTATGAATTGGATCTATGCTAGTTGTATCAGCTAGATCAAGCATGTTTAAAATTTGTTAATTCAAATTCATTTTAAAAAGTTGTTCTTAATCAATTGACTTGATAAGAACTCTTGACTGAGAAAAGAATATTTTATTAAAGCATATATTGGAAAATAATTGTTGCTAGTCTATTAAGTGTTTATGCATAATACACCGGGTAAGAAAGGCTGATCCCCTTGATTATCTAAACTTACTAAAAGGACCAGTTTAAATACTGACAACCTTAACAAATGTTCATGGTCACTCTAGACCACTTAGTGTCTATTATTCAAATATTCGAATAATACCTTATTGAAATGTAATTCATGTTCTTCTACAATCAAGTTCCATTGTTGAACATTGAATGATAAAATTCCTCTCTAATCATGATATATCTCCTTTGTATTTAAACTTGCTAAGCAAATTATTTGCTTACCTTTGCTATATTATAACGTTTATTTCAGCTAAGCCGGGATCCTCAAAGAAAGATAAAGGAAATGGCAAGGTTCAAGAGTAGTTATTATGAACTAATTAAATATTTGATGTAATTATTTAAGTAAACCTTTTGTAATAGTAAAGGTAGATTTATGTTAAGGTTATGAGACCATGGGATTATGATGTAGAACTATATGTTAATGAACAATGTATGTTTATTATTCCACAATAGTTTTTAGAATGCTTATAATGACGATGTATCGTGAGCACCGAACCCGAGGTTAGAGAACCCAGATTTGGGGGCGTCACAATACTTGTCGTGAGAGATTTTGGAGACGTATTTCCAGATGATTTGCCAGGACTTCCGCCAGATAGGGAAGTGGAGTTCGTGATCGATCTAGCGCCAAGAACTGCCTCTATATCGAAGGCCTCATACTGTTTGGCTCCGTTAGAGATGAAGGAATTGATGGTGCAACTATAAGAACTTTTGGACAAAAAGTATATCCAACCGAGTGTATCGCCATAGGGAGCACCGATATTGTTCGTTAAAAGAAGGACGGATTGATGCGGCTTTGCATTAATTATAGAGATTTAAACAAGCTCACGATTAAGAATAAGTATCCACTGCCAAGAATCAATGATTTTTTTGATCAACTGAAGGGTGTTAGGTATTTCTCGAAGATAGATTTGAGAAGTGGGTATCATCAGTTGAAGATGAGAAAGGAAGATATATCGAAGACAGCGTTCAAGACTCGTTATGGTCACTACGAGTTCCTCGTAATGTCATTTGGTATAATGAATGCTCTTGCAAATTTTATGGACCTAATGAACAGGGTGTTTAAACTATTTTTGGATAAATTCGTTGTGGCGTTTATCGACGATATTCTGGTGTATTCCAAAACCAAGGAGGAGCATGTATAACATTTGAAGGTGACATTGGAGGCATTAAGAAGAGAGAAGTTGTACGCCAAGTTTTTGAAATGTGAATTCTGGATAGAGCGGGTGCAATTTCATATACATGTGATTGACAAGGATGAAATTTTGGTAGATCCATCAAGGGTTGAAGCTGTACTAAAATGGGATCAGCAGAAGACACCGTTAGAAGTAAGGAGTTTTCTAGGATTGGCAGGTTATTACAGAAGATTAAATCAGGACTTTTCCAAAATCGCAACTCCGTTGACAAATTTGACTAGGAAATCAGTGAAGTTTATTTGGATGGAAAAGTGTGAGAAACGTTTCCAAGAGCTAAAGAAGAGGTTGAGTACGGCACATGTGTTATCTCTTTCGGATAGCATAAGAAATTTTATGGTGTATAGTGATGCATGGCATAAAGGACTAGGCTGTGTGCTTATGTAAAATGGAAAGGTCATTGCGTATGCATCACGTTAATTAAAGGACTGTGAGAAGGGGTATCCAACCCATGATTTGGGGTTGGCTGAGGTAGTGTTTGCTTTGAAGATATGGAGGCACTATCTCTACGGGGAGAAGTGTGAGATATATACAGATCATAAGAGTCTAAAATATATTTTCACACAAAAGGATTTGAACATGTGTCAGAGGAGATGGTTGGAATTGATAAAGGACTATGACTGCGAGATTTTATACCATCCAGGTAAAGTGAATGTTGTTGCCGATGCCTTAAGCAAAAAGGGTCGAGAAAAACTATCTATGTTAACCGCTCAAGAGGAGCTAATTTTAGCGATGACAAAACTGGAGTTGGAGGTGAAATATCCTAAGAAGTCGGACAAAAAACTGTTTCAATTGGGAGCCGATACAACTTTGGTGGATAAGGTTAAGGAAGAACAACTTCAGGATGAGGAATGTGAGAAAATCAAGAAAAGAATATCTGAAGGTGATGAAGTGAAATTCAAAGTTGATAATGAAGGATTATTGAGAGTTGAGGGAAGAATTTGGGTTCCGCCAGTACCAAAGGTTAAGGAGGAAATTTTGAGCGAAGCTCATAGTTCAAGATATTCGATTCATCCGGGGAGTACGAAGATGTACCAGGATCTTTGACAACATTTCTGGTGGCCAAATATAAAAAGAGACGTTGGCGATTGTGAGGCCAAGTGTTTGACCTATCAGAAAGGTAAAGCAGAACATCAGAGACCGAGTGGATTATTATAACCTTTATAAATAACAGAATGGAAATGGGAACATATAACAATGGATTTCGTATTAGGTCTTCCGACGACTCAGAAAGGTTTTGAAGCAGTTTGGGTTATCGTGGATCAACTGAAGAAATCATCTCATTCCTAACCGATTAAGATAAGATTCAACTTAGATCATTTGGCGAAGTTGAATGTGAAGGAGATTTTTTCAAGGCACGGTGTCCCAGTGTTTATTGTATCAGATAAAGATCCGTATTTCACATCGAACTTCTAGAAGCGACTACAGGAATGCATGAGAACGCAGTAAAGAATGAGTACGACATATCATCCTCAGATCGACGGACAGAGTGAAAGAACGATCCAGACATTGGTGGATATGTTAAGAGCTTGTATCATGGATTTCAAAGGGAATTGGGATGATCATCTACTGTTGGTGGAATCCGCTTACAATAACAGTTACCACGCAAGTATTCGCATGTCGCCTTACGAAGCGTTGTACGGTAAAAATTGTAAAACTCCATTATGCTGGGATGAAGTTGGCGAACGTCAATTGCTAGGACCAAAACTGGTACAACAGACCGCTGAGATTCTCAAGGTGATTAGGATAAGATTGATAGCTGCTCAGGATAGGTAGAAGAAATATGCCGATTAACACCACAAGAATCGAGAATTTAAATCTGGTAGCTTCGTTTTCTTGAAAGTATCTTCCTGGAAAGGAAAATTTTAATTTGGTAAGAAGGGGAAACTAAGCTCGAGGTTCATCGGACCCTTTGAAGTGTTGCGGAGAATTGGTGAAGTTGCGTATGAGGTAGCCATACCTTCGGCGTTAGAACATATACATAACATTTTTTATGTTTCGATGTTATGACCGTATAAGCCCGATTACAAGCATGTTATAGAATATAAACCCCTGCAATTTGAGAAAGATTTATCTTAAGAAGAAGTTTCTGTTCAGATAGTCAACAAGAAAGAGCAAGTACTCAGAAATAAAGTAATACCTTCTGTTAAGGTAATTTGGAGGAACCACAACGCTGAAGAAGTCACGTGGGAACTCGAAGATCAGATGATGAAAAATTACCCTAATTTATCTTCTTCATCTAGGTGTAGCGATTATGGGGAAAGAATCTTTGTAAGGGGGAGGGGGGGCTGAAATGTAACGAGATGAATTAATTAAATCGTGATTCTGGGGACAGAATCCTTTTAAGGAGGGAAGGATGTGACGAACTAGATTTTTGTAATTTGTTTTAAATATTTATTGAATTAAATAAATATTTAGTTGATTTATTTATTGAGTTAAATAAATGTTTGATGGAATTATTGTGGATTAATTTGAGTAAGTGTTATACATTAATTAAATTAATGTGGAATAATTTTATAGTTCAAAGTTTGAATTTAATTGAGATTATTAAATTAAATGAGTTCTTTAATAATTATAATGTTGTTCTAATTAATTTAATATTTAATTAGAGATTTAATGATTTGTTATAATTAATAAATAAGAATTTTTTTTATGTGATAATTTGATTTAATAAGTAATAGTGGCTTTAATTTAACTGAATTAAAATAATATAATTTGATTAAATAAGGCATGACAAATAAACTATATAATAATTGAGTTAATTAAAATAAACTAAAAAGGAGCTTTTTATAGCCAAGCCAAACATGGCCTTAAGAACATAAGAATAGTTAAGGCCATGATGCACTTAACTGATACCCATGTTGTGCCAATTATTATATTATTACGTATAATAGTTATATCAGTTCATTTGGAAAACAAAACAGATAGAAAAGAGAGAAAGCTTGAGAGAATTTGATATTGAAGAAGAAAGTTTGGAGAATTAAAGAAGAGTTTCTATCATCTGTGATTAATTTAAACAAGAAAGAAAGGGTAAACACTTAAATTCAAGCTTTACTTTATGTTCTTGAGTTTTCTCCATGAAAGTTGATTTTGAGTTCTTTGTAAATGAATTTTGATGGCTAAATTGTTTATAAATTGATTTTAAGTGTTTATTATTATGCATAATCTGTTTTTATATGATTTGTATGTGATTTAGAGTAATCAAATGAAATTATGTTTAAAAAGAAAGTTTTGTGTTTATAGAGAAAAATATATGAATATGGCTTATATGTATGAAAATTACTGCTTAAATTGTATGTTAATCGGTAAATTGATTATAGTTTGTGTTAATGTGTTAATAAACAAAAATAATGAAGTTCGTATGCACTGATTTGGTGTAATAATGAATCTGTTATGTGTGATTTCATTAAACTTGACCAAACTTTTAAAAATAACAAGAAGATGAAATTTCTGAGTTCAAATTTAGTTGTTTAGGTTGTTTAAGTTGTTAGAATTATGCTAGAAAGGTTATGTAATGATCCCATATGAATTATAGTGTCTGGGTATGCTTAAATTATTGTATGGACAAATAAATTTGAAGTTTATGGCCTTGTTTTGTATTATTCGTGAATTGCATGAACTAAATCTGCGACGCAACGCTGCAGTGCCTCTTAGAAGGCTATTCAGCGCGACGCAGCGCCGACTACAACCCTTTTGGCTGCGTCGCAGCGCTTGCAGCGCCGACTGCTAGGCTTTGGGGCCGCGCCGCAGCACTAGTTAGCAGAATTGCTAGAAAGCTTTTTTTAAGTGCTCAATGTAGATACTCAAAATTTTGCATTCCTGTTACTAACCATGCAGGAGGGTAAAACTGTCTTTACCTTCTAGAGACAACCGTAGAAGTCCAAATCATCAAGTCAAACCCCGGCGACAACCCCGGGAGATCAAGTCAAACAGTGGCGAAAACCCTGGGAGATCAAATTAAACGTCGGCAACAACCCCGTTAGATCAAGTCAAACCCCGACGACAACCCCGAGAGATCAAATCAAACCCCGGCGATAACCCCGAGAGATCAAATCAAACACCAGCGATAACTCTGGGAGATCAAATCAAACCGAAGCGACAACCCTGGGAGATCAAGTCAAACCCCAGCGACAACCATAGGAGATCAAGTTAAACCCCATCGACAACCCTGGGAGATCAAGTCTGTGACGAATGAGGATTTTGTAATTTATTTTAAATATTTATTGAATTAAATAAATATTTTTGTTAATTTATTTATTGATTAAAATAAATATTTGATGAAATTGTGGTAGATTAATTTAATTATATGTGTTAAATTGATTAAATTAATGTGGAGAAATTTTATAGTTCAAAGTGTGAATTTAATTGAGTTTATTTAATTAAATGAGTTGTTTAATAATTTTAATATTATTTTAATTAATTTAATAATTAATTAGAGATTTAATGATTTGTCATAATTAATAAATGAAAATTTTAATTATGTGATGATGTGATTTAATGTGTAATATTATCTTTTATTTAATTGAATTTAAATGATATTATTTGATTAATTAAAGTGTGATAATAAAATATATAATAAACATTTTATTAAAATAATGGGAAATGAGCCTTTTTGCAACAACCAAACATGGCCTTAAGAACATGGGAGCAGTTAAGGCCTGATGCGCTTAACCGCTTCCCATGTTCCACCGGTTATTTTTATACGTTAAACTTATATCTATATTCTATTTATAAGTATATCATATCAGAGAGAGTTTTAGAGAGAAAAAGAGAGAAATTGAGAGAATTGAAGGAAATTTGAAGAATCAAAGAAAGCTTTTTATCATCTTGAGTACTCTTAACAGAGTGCAAGGGTAATTTCTTAATCCCAGTTTTATATTTATGTTATTGTACTTTCTCCATTAAAGCCAACTTGAGTTCTCTGTAAATAATTTTTGTGACTAATGCATGAGATATGATTATATATATGTTAATAGATGTTCATAACATGTTTTATATCATTTATTCATTCTTTAGAGTAATCAAATTCATGTAATCATGTTATAATTGAAGTTTTATAAGTTACAGAGTATTAAAGTATGAATATGGCTTATATGTACAACAAATTCATGCTTTAATTGTATATTAAACTAAAAATTGATGGTTGATTATGATTATGCATGTAAAAACGAAGAGAACGAAATTTAAACGGACATATTCGGTGTTATAACGAATCTGTAATGCATGATTTTCGTGAAATTTGTCAAAACTATGAAATATATCAAGAACATAAAAATTATGTTGTCTAATTTGATTATTTATGTGTTTTAAGTCATTAAAAGCATGCTAAGAAGGTTACTAAATGTTTCTGTTAAGTTTAGAATGTATGGGTAACATTAACATTGTTGTTTGAGCTTAATTTTGGCATTATTTAGCTTATTTCTGTGTTCTTCGTGAACCTGTCAGGCCTCACTGTGACTCGGCGCTGCAGCGCCGGTTCTGCGAAGAAACTGGGCGCTGCAGCGCCAGGCCATTGCTGGCTGATGTAGACACGGCGCCGCAGTGCTGGTTTTGTGAAGGAACCAAGCACTGCAGCGCTAGGCCAAGGGCTGGCTGACGTGGCACGGTGCCGCAGCGCAGATTCTATGAAGGAACCCAGCGCTGCAGCGCCTGGCCAAGCAGCCGGCAAATGTAGGCTCAGCGCCGCAGTGCCAGTCCCTAGTGTAAACTGGGCGCTGCAGCGCCGTCTAGCAGAAATGACCCAGAAAATTTTATTTAAGTGTTAAAAGTTCAGAAATGCAATTTAAAACCTAATCTAATAAACATGATAACATGCTAATTATATATTGAGATGTTAAAATAAATTACTAACTTGGCAATGATGATTTACGTGATTAATTGATAAGTTAAATACGTGGTTTAAACTCGCTATTCGTGAAGTATAATAACGTGTTCAAGAACTAATGTTTGTGATTCGATGAGTATAATCAGACTTAAAATTAATTGGTATTGTGAGTGTAATGGTATGTAAGATTAATTGAGGAACGTGATTTATAATTGTAGCTTGCACACGAGACAAGTTTCTTAATCCTTACTTTTAATTGAGCAAGTTTCATTACCTTGTCTTGATTACGTTTATGCAAATTTATTAACTCTACTTTAATTAAGCAAGTTTATCTATTCTTTCATTAAACAAGTTCTTACTCATGTTTATCCAAGTTCAAGATGAAAGTAGTATGCATACAAGCCAATCATATATGATGATAAAGCATCTACTTTGGAGACGATCTTATTTATTTATTAATAAAAGTATTAACTTATTAAAGACATTTAATTATCTACATGGTGCTGTTTTTATAATATAACCCATAGTTTTAAGCAATACTTTTAGAATCATGATGTTGATCATGCTAATGAGATTTAAATTCTTAGAAAGCTTAAAACTAAAATAGTTCTCAATCGTGGGATTACTAAAAAGGGGATTAGTATATCCGGATAGATTGGTACATATGTTGCTTGTTCATTGGATAAGGATGATTGATCTCATGATCATTTGTGTGGAGACATTAAAGCAAGTATGTAGGTGCTTATTGGAGAATAAGTTCACTGAATGTGACTCGTTATGGAATACCTAACGGAGTTTTGCTCGCTAGTCAATATGAATTCATAATGTGATAGTAGTACAAGTGATCCTTGGACTTGAGATCATCATAGTATCTTGTATGTAATGAATTATACTTTGACTTCTTCCTTAAATCCCTTTAGGGTATATAAAAGAGTATGCTTGGGTATAATTAGTTACATATGGAGATAAAGAATGATCAATAAAGAATCTACCACCTCTAGTAAAAGAGGAGATATGTCCTATATGATTCGGTAAATGATAACCCAGGAATCATTAGCCAAGTTGGAATGAAATTAGAAAGGAGTTTCTAATTTGCATTAAATGGAGTTGTGCATTTTCTAATCGAAATATATATAATTAAATAAAATAAGACTTGACAGTAATTCCATTTCTTATATTTAATTGGGACATTGTATGGTGGAAGGATTGAATTGTACGATAACTATTTACTCACAGGTTCTTTTATGATTAATGTTGAAATCTATATTATCTGAAAAGTCGTTCATCGCTAAGGAGGCTTATCCCTATTGTAGAATAAATATTATTTATTTAAATAGATTATTAGTTTAATTTATTTATTTAAATAAGATTAGAATTGTTCTAATTGATTTATTCACAACCGGTTTAATATGGAGAACCTAAATGATCACACCATAAAAGGAAAAATAATTATTTGAGAAGGTAATGACATAATCGTAATAATGCATTAAGTGTTATTAATTTAATCCACGGTGATAGAAAAGATTAAATAGCTTAATGTTTATTATTTAATTTTTGAGAAATATTAAATATAAATTAATAAGAGGAGTCTTAATAATATTATTAATATTTTAATTTCTAAAGGAGTTTAATAATTAATTTAATATTAGTACTCTCATTTATTCCTAATAAGATTAGGAGAAAAATTAATTAAATGAATTTCATTAATTATTCCCAATGTGATGGGAAGCCTAAATTAATTAATAGAGTTTAATTAATTAAATGAAATCCCATGTCTAATAGGATTAGAAGGGTTGACCAATATCTATATAAGAGGAGTCTTATAATAGATATCCGATGATGAAAATTCCAATTGTTGGAGAGTACTACTTTTCTATAGAGGATAGAAAACTAAGCCAACCACCCTCCTTCTTGATAATTCATCTTCCTTGGTGGATCACCTCTAGAGGTCAAACACTTGGGAGGCTAACGTTGATCAAAGGAAAGAATCTAACCCGGAAATTCTAGGAGATCACGAAGAACAAGGAGTTGAACTCGTACCTGTGAAGCTTCGTTCTACAAGGGTATGATTCCATAACTTCTTATTTATCGTTTTAAATTATTAATTTGCAAAAAGGATGATCAGGGTAATGGTTTTGTAGAAATTTTTTTTAACTCTGATATACCATTCTTCCGCTAATTTTTGCAATTTGATTGTGTCACGATTTCGTACAAACCCAACAGTGGCATCAGAGCCAAACCTTTATGCAATTATTAATTGTTTTGATTTTATATACATATGGGTATTTATTTAGAATAATTTATTGGGCATAATTTTATTGTATAAAATTATTTTTTTTATAAAAGAAAGGACAAATCAGGACTTGCCGAATTTTTTTTCCAAAAGGGGATGACGAGTTTTAAAGAGACTCACGTTCTTAAAGTCACTTTAGAATACAATAAAGTACATGCAGGAATAAAGTGGCGAACTTGAATTGATTTCTAAAGTGGTGAACCTGCAGGTGATCATGGTATATTTTATATATCGATAATGTACCTTAGTAAAAGTGAATCAACATCTTGGAAGATTTTCAATTCATTCGTTAATTATATATATATATATAATAGTTAAGGTGATTCACTGAAGGTTACTTCGGTAATAAATATTATATATATATATATATATATATTATATTCTTAATAATTTTATAATTAAAATAAAGAGTTTATTTTAATCTTGAAATTGGATTTCATGCAAATTAAAATTGTCCATTAAATGATACTCATATATATATATATGGAATGTTTTAATTCATGAGATGAATATTTGTTTATTGATACATATGGTGACATGTATGAAAATAAATGGGGTTGATTGTGGACTATTGACCAATGTGATTGGATTTTATTTTAGTTGAATGCTTAAATGAATGGATTTTATTAAATAGGGTCTGCGTACCTTTTCTTCTCTGATTTTTTTCTCGATGTAAATTCTATCTCCCTCCTATGTACTTTCCCTTGATTGCTGATCAAGGTTTCAATTTAAATTTAATGTAATAGGAATAGTTAGAATTATCTTGAAGAAATTGGAGACCAAGGAGCTAGGAGCGCGTGAAGACCCATTTGTATGGAGCCCAGGTTTAAATGTAATAGTTATGTTTAAATTTTATTTCTTGCACCCTTAGGTTTGATCTTTTGGTTCACTTGGTGCTCTAGTGAACCAAACTAGAATAAAAGTCTATAATCAATCCGGGTAGAATATAGTATTCTATATGTGCATGATAAATATTATATATATTATATTTTATGCAAACATGCTTTGTATGTTTAATAAAATGACGTGTATTTTATATATATATGTGCATGCGTGCTAAACAAGATGAGACAAATAATAACAAACCCCTCAAAAAAATAATATTAAGTCCGAAGCGTTCAATGATATTTGGAATATCGAACGTCGCCTTCTAGCATGATAAATTAATAGAGTATTAAATATTTAATATGAGCTTGTTGTGCTATCCACAAGGCGAGTATTGCGTATTTAAGATATTAATTAATCACATTTGATGCTTATCAAGAAAATTGAACAATATAGTCTTGTTGTGCTATCCACAAGGACGAACATTTTTCTTTTTTGAATTTATGGAAGTGCTAGGCTGAACTTAAATAATTTTAGTTCGGATGTGCACACACTTGACCATTATGATTTAAGAGGCAAAATATAAGGAGTTACATGTTGATGTAATTGACAAGAGTTGTCTAATTATTTATTTATATATCGTTTGTTGTGATATTCATAAGGCTATATACATTTGAAATGGGATCCTAAATCTCACTAGCAAATCTTTAATTAAATGTTGCCGAACTATATAAGTGAGGGTAATATAGTTTGATGAAAATAGTGGGAGATACCAATTTAAAATAAAGACCTAAATTTATTTTGGTACACAAAATTAATTTAATGAATGTTTGCTAAAATATTGTCTTTTCACATACAGAAATTTAAAAATGTCAAAATCACTAATTTCACTGCGTAGCATACTTGATGCTAATAAGCTTACCAGGCCGAATTATACGGACTAGTTAAGAAATCTGAGAATAGTTCTCACTGTTGAAAAGATTTCTTATGTCCTAAATTCACCTGTCCCTGAAACTGTTTCAGAAACAGCCTCTGAGGAAGAAATTGCCACAATAACAAAGTGGCAAAATGATGCATCTGTGGCTCAATGCATCATGCTTGCATCCATGAATAACGAGCTTCAGCATCAGCATGAAAACATGGATGCTCCTACTATGTTGTTTCACCTCAAGGAGTTGCATGGTGAACAAAGTAGGACTGCTAGATATGAGATATCTAAGGAGCTTTTCCGATCTCGGTTGACTAAGGGCAAGGTGAACATAAAGGAACAAAAGAAACCTAATCTAGCTAGCAAAGGAATGTGCTTCCATTTAAATGAGCCGGATCATTGGAAGAGGAACTGCAAGAAGTTTCTAGCAAAGAAGAAGCTTGGAGAAGCTTCGACTTCCAATCAAGGTTTTTTCATGATTGAAATTAATTTTTCAGAAAGTCAAAATTCTACTTTGGTATTGGATACCGGCTGTGGTTCTCATATATGTAATAATGTGAAGGGACTGGTCAAAAATAAAAAGCTGAACAAGGATGAGGTTGTCCTATGAGTGGGAAATGGAGTAAAGGTTGCTGCATTAGCTGTAGGCACTTATTGTTTAGCAATGCCTTCGATCAAGTCCATTTATTTAAATAGTTGTTATTTTGTTCCGAATATTATTAAAAACATTATTTCTATTTCTGTATTGGATATGGAAGGATATGAAGTTATTATAAAGAACAACAGTTGTTCAATTTATAAAAACAATGATTTATATGGTATTTGAAATCTGCGAAATGGACTTTATATATTTGACTTAAATGAAAATATACTTCAAATAGAACAAACTAAGAAAGGGAAAAGAGATGATGTTAATTATACCTATATGTGGCACTGTAGACTCAGTCATATTAATGAAACAAAATTATCCAAGTTGCATAAGGATGGGCTCTTAGAGCTATCTGATTATGAATCATATCCAACTTGTGAATCTTGTCTCATGGGTAAAATGACTAAACCTCCTTTCAGTGGAAAAGGAGAAAAAGTTACAGAGTTGTTAGCGTTGGTTCACACAGACGTTTGTGGACCTATGACAACGAATGCACGAAGTGGGTATTCTTATTTTATTACTTTCACTGATGATCACTCGAGATTTGGATATGTGTATTTAATGAAATACAAATCAGAATCATTTGAAAAGTTTAAAGAGTTCAGAAGTGAAGTAGAGAAACAAACTGGCAAGAGTATTAAGATTTTTCGATCAGATCGAGGTGGTGAATACTTAAGCGGTGAGTTTCTCGATTGTCTCAAAGAAAATGGTATAATCTCAAAATGGACTCCACCAGGTACACCACAATTAAATGGAGTATCTGAAAGGAGAAATCGAATATTATTGGACATGGTTCGATCTATGATGAGTTTTACCAATCTTCCAATATCATTTTAGGGTTATGCCCTTAGAAACGGCTGCATATCTATAAAATAAGGTCCCCTCGAAATCCGTCCCCAAGACTCCATATGAGATGTGGACAGGGAGGAACCTGGTCTTAAGCATGTTAAGATTTGGGGATGTCCAGCTTATGTGAAAAAGTTTCAATATGATAAGCTTGAGACAAGATCAGATAAGTGCACGTTTTGTGGAATATCCTAAAGAAAGTTTGGGATACTATTTCTACAATCCTACTGAGCAAAAGGTGTTTGTTGTGAAACACGCTACCTTCTTGGAAAATGAGTTTATCCTTGAAGGGGGTAGTTAGAGGAAATTAGATATTGAAGAAATTCAATAACCACAAACCACTACAGATCAAGTTGATGAACCTGTCCAAGTAGAGACACTTACTGTACAACACCCTATTCGTAAATATGGAAAGGTACCGAAGATACCTGAGAGGTATGGGTTCGTCATAGAGGATGACGATGAGGTACACGTCATGAATGATGATGATCCATTGAATTACGAACAGGCTACGAGTAATAAAGACTCAAGAAAATGGTAGATGACCATAAAATCAAAATGGATTTTAGAAGCAATGCTCAAGTGCATTTGGATTTTTCTTGCAATTGCAGCTTATTTTTACTTAATCTGGCAAAATGGACGTGGAGACACCCTTTCTCAAATATACAATATTAGAGGAGAATGTATGTATGATACAACCAGATAGTTTGTTTCAATGGTTGATGCAAATCATGTATATGAGCTACAACAATCCATTTATGGATTGAAGTAAGTTTCTCGTAGATGGAACATTCGTTTTGATGAGACAATCAAAGAGTTTGATTTTATCAAAAACGAGGATGAACTATATGTGTACAGGAAGGTTAGTGGGAGCGCTACTTCATTCCTTGTACTATATGTTAATGATATATTACTGATAGGGAATGAAATTCCTATGCTAAAATCGATCAAAATAAAGTTGTCTAAACATGCCTCTATGAATGATTTGGGTAGAACATCCCACATTGAAGATATAAATCTTTATTGATAGATTTAAAAAGGTTGTTCGGCTTAACCCAAGGAAACGTATATTCATTAGATGCTAAAGGCGTTTAGCATGACAAACTCCTAAAGGTGCCTCATGATGATGAGCCATGGAGTGTATCTCTCTAAAATTGTCCTCAGTAAAAGAGAGATCGCATGAGTTACTATAACGACCCCAAAATTCATACAATAATATTTTCCTTCTTGATCGTTTAACAATACAACTTTATTCTATCTATACATCAGTATTCGATATACAATCATTACGAAAATGCAGAATATTTAAAATTTTTATAAAATCTTTTTTTATTTTCCTGAATCGCAACCTTTATATTACATCTATTCGATTCAAATCTATATCATGAATCTTTACAACAAAACGACTATACAAATTTTACATCATAAAACAATATCCACTATATATCGAATAGCTCAACTTTACAACTTACCAATTACGTTACAATCAAAACATCAAATATAATTTGATAATTAACATAAGTAATATTCTTGAACATTGATTCTTATAATTCACTTAACACGTATCTTTACCTTGCATCTTGGACCTGCAAAAATGGTTATTTGCAAGAGTGAGCTCAACAGCTCAGCAAGATCTAACAGTTTTCATGCATCACATAGCACATAATTAACATGCTCAACATTAAAGTAACATGGCATACATGCTTTAATCATATAACAAATATAAAGATTGAGTTCCTTACTCAATCAACATTATTAAATCAATCAATATAGTTATAAATTGACTTTAACATTTCATGCATGTTCTTTGCAATACAATTTAAAACAGTTCATAATATCAACAAGTTCACATAGAAAATAGGAACCGAAAGACTTGCCTGTCTCATAGATTACCAATTACCGAAAAATAGCTTAATATAATCTGCTTCATGATCCTACATAACGTATTACCATACGCATCAATTATTAGTCACCTAGCAACGCTTATCAAACGTCTAAGTAAATACTACTTTATACTTTCTAATTCTCTTCTATTTACTCGTTTGACACTCGCTGTCAAATCATATGTATAATTAACAATATCAGTTAATTATCACATAGCTAATTCTCATCGTTAGTTATCCACTTTAGGTTAACTCATTCCTCTTTAACTAATAAGTTAATAATTAATTACTACATAATTAATCACATCACATAATCATATTATATTTCACATGATTAATCAATTAATAATTACATACTCATTTAAATTATAATTAAATAAATTATAATTTAAACATCCACTTTAATCAAACTATAATTAAACAATCATAATTTATAATGAATCAACTACATCATGCATTAAATTATACTTTAAACATATTTAAATCAAACCATTACTTAGATTATAAATACTCAATTTCTATTCATGCCCTCATTAAATTATAATTATATAAATTATAATTTAAATTACACTTTTACATTGATTATAATTATTCCAAATTAAAATCACATATTAAGTTATAATTAAACAAATTATAATTTATAATTAATCAAACTACATCATGCATTAAATTATAATTAAACCACTTATAATTTAAATTTGAACATTTACTTTGATTACATCAATCAACTCAATCCATTATAATTTAACAATTATAATTTACATTAAACCTTTACTATAATTATTTCAAATTACAGTTACACATCATGTTAACTAAATTATAACTAAATAAATTACAACTTAAGCTAACCATTTAGTTTAATAAATCAAATACTAATTTAAGGTTTTCACAACCTTTTTTCTTTTAAACTTTGAAATCATCAAATACCTATTAACAATATCTTATTGAAAATCTTGTTTCATGTGTAACACATAACCATTATCATTAACCTATACAATTTGGATTTTAAAAACTGTACAATTAATTAAAGTTTTTTGCCTTTGTTCAGGGTTCAGCGCAGCTGCGCCACTCATTGCCTTGACACTGGCGCAGCTGCGCGGGTGTCAAACATGAGGAAACCCAGCGGCGCAGCTGCGCTACTTTTGCCCTTGCTGCCTGCGCAGCTGCTCCAGCACGCAGGCAGAAACAGAGCAGCAATGACACTATTATGCCAACAAATGACAATTACAAGCAATTCCCACAATGTAAGGTACTCACATGCACTAATACATATGCTATACATGATCCAAATCACAAAATTTGTCTAAGCAACAATAATCAAAAGGTTTTAGAAACCAATTTTACTATTTTCATAAAGTCCATACCTTTATCAAACAATTCACCGTAAATCCAATTCTCAACCAATTAACTTCATAATTCATGTATTATCTTCGTTATTGAAGATAGTATCATACAAAATCTAAATATGCATATATCACATAAGTAATTATAAATTTTTCATTCTAAACTCAACAAAAGTATAAAAATTTCTTAAGAACACAAATTCTTCATAAAAACTTGTTTTATAACAAATTTTGATTTCTGAAAATCGTACATAGCATACAATTCACTTATATGAACACAACTTATATATTTAATTCATGGTTATACAAATTTCTCGTTAACTTACAAACACAGAGAACTAATACTTATGAATAATCATAAAAACATATTTAAAAATACGAATTGAGATTATAACCTTGTTTTGCTTAGAAGGACAAGATGAAGATGGTGGTGTGTTTGACTCTCTCAAACATCATCTTTCTCTTTCTTCTTTCTCCCTCCTTCTCTTTTCTCTCTATCTTTTCTCTGTGTTTTCTCTTCTCTTTCTCTGTATTTCTTTTTGTTTCTAACACTGACTATTTTCTCTAACTCTTGTTTTAATCTAACGTATATTGTAATATACATATATTCATATAATACAATCATAAATAGAAACATAATAACCCTTATTAACTATAATAATTATAATTAATATATAAGTTACAATTTTGAATTTTAAAACATTAAGGCTTGTTTGGCAAAACAAGTTATTTTAAAAACAGATTTTAATAGTTAAGGTCCCGTTTGAGAAAACGGATATAAAATAATGCAAGGGCCTTGTTTGAGAAAACGGTTTTAACACTGTTAATACTTTTAACACATAATCTTAATGTTACATTTTAATTAATTAAATCTTAATATTATAATTTAATTAATTAAAAGTCTAACATCAATTAATCACATAATTATAATTACTCGCAAATTATACTTTCATGTAACACTCATCATATAACTCATCTAATTTAATTATCTCAATTAAATTAGAACTATAACATAAAATCGTCACATCAATTAAATAAAATATTAAATATTTATTTAATTAATATATTACACTTAATTATATTACTCCATAATAATCACATAATTATTTATTTAACTCAATAAATAATTCAATTAAGATATTTATTTACTCCAATAAATATCAAAATTAACATTTAAATTATCTTCACATAAATTCACATATTTCACCATATATTACACGTATTCACATACTCAAACTCAAAACATCAGATAATAAGAATTTTATTTATTAAATTCTCATTTATAAATTCTAAAAATCTAGGATGTCACAGTTACTATCATGTATGCAATGAAATATACGAGACTTGATGTTGATCAGTTATATTCTGGAGAAGATCACTGTGAGACAGTGATATACATCTTAAAGTACTTAACTAACACTAAGGATGTCATCATATCACATGATGAGTCTGAATTAAACTAGAGTGCTAAACAGACTCAAATTTTCAGACCGACCAAGACAATAGCAAATCCACTTTAGGTTACCTTGAAAGATGGTGCAGTGAATTGGAAAGGTTCTAAACAACAAAAGGTTGCTGGTTTAGTGACAAAGACAAAGTATATAAATGTAAGTGAAGCTGCAAGTTGATGTTTCGGATGAAAAGTTCATTACAGAACTAGGAATAGTTCCTAAGTCTCATCTTGAATCTAAACATGTGTTGCGGCACTTTGATTAAAGAAATCATTGAAAGTGGAGACATCGACTTAGAGCGTGTAGTCTCTCAAGATAACATTGCAGATCTATTTACTAAAGCTATAACACAACAGCAGTTTGATCGTCACTTAGAGAAGTTGGTATGAGATACCATGGCGATTGGCTTTAGTGCAAGTGGGAGATTGAAAGTACTATGCATACAAGCCATCATGTATGATGATAAAACATCTACTTTGGAGACGATCTTATTTATTTATAAATAAAAGTATTAACTTATTAAAGGCATTTAATTATCTACATGGTGCTATTTTTATAATATGTAAATAACCCATAGTTTTAAGCAATGCTTTTAGAATCATGATGTTGATTATGCTAATGAGATTTAAATTCTTAGAAAGCTTAAAATTAAAATAGTTCTCAATCGTGGGATTACTAAAAAGGGGATTAGTATATCCGGATAGATTGGTACATATGTTGCTTGATCATTGGATAAGGATGATTGATCTCATGATCATTTGTGTGGAGACATTAAAGCAAGTATGTAGGTGCTTATTGGAGAATAAGTTCACTGAATGTGACTCGTTATGGAATACCTAATGGAGTTTTACTCGCTAGTCAATATGAATTCATAATGTGATAGTAGTACAAGTGATCCTTGGACTTGAGATCATCATAGTATCTTGTATGTAATGAATTATACTTTGACTTCTTCCTTAAATCCCTTTAGGGTATATAAAAGAGTATGCTTGGGTATAATTAGTTACATATGGAGATAAAGAATGATCAATAAAGAATCTACCATCTCTAGTAAAAGAGGAGATATGTCCTATATGATTCGGTAAATGATAACCCAGGAATCATTAGCCAAGTTGGAATGAAATTAGAAAGGAGTTTCTAATTTGCATTAAATGGAGTTGTGCATTTTCTAATTAAAATATATATAATTAAATAAAATAAGACTTGACAGTAATTCCATTTCTTATATTTAATTGGGACATTGTATGGTGGAAAGATTGACTTGTACGATAACTATTTATTCACAGGTTCTTTTATGATCAATGTCGAAATCTATATTATCTAGAAAGTCGTTGATTCCTAGGGAGGCTTATCCCTATTGTAGAATAAATATTATTTATTTAAATAAATTATTAGTTTAATTTATTTATTTAAATAAGATTAGAATTGCTCTAATTGATTTATTCACAATCGGTTTAATATGGAGAACCTAAATGGTCACACTATAAAAGGAAGAATAATTATTTAAGAAGGTAATGACATAATCGTAATAATGCATTAAGTGTAATTAATTTAATACTTGGTGATAGAATAAATTAAATAGCTTAATGTTTATTATTTAATATTTGGGAAATATTAAATATAAATTAATAAGAGGAGTCTTATTAATATTATTACAATTATTTTTTTTTAATTTCTAAAGGAGTTTAGTAATTAATTTAATATTAGTAATCTCATTTATTCCTAATAAGATTAGGAGAAAAATTAATTAAATAAATTTAATTAATTATTCCCAATGTGATGGGAATCCTAAATTAATTAAAGGAGTTTAATTAATTAAATGAAATCCCATGTCTAATAGGATTAGAAGGGTTGACCAATATCTATATAAGAGGAGTCTTATAATAGATATCCGATGATGAAAATTCCAATTGTTGGAGAGTACTACTTTTCTATAAGGGATAAAAAATAAGCCAACCACCCTCGTTCTTGATAATTCTTCTTCCTTGGTGGATGACCTCTAGAGGCCAAACACTTGGGTGGCTAACGTTAATCAAAGGAAAGAATCTAACCCGAAAATTCAAGGAGATCACGAAAAACAAGGAGCTGAACTTGTACCTATGGAAGCTTCGTTCTACAAGGGTATGATTCCATAACTTTTTATTTATCGTTTTAAATTAATAATTTGCATAAAGGATGATCTGGGTAATGGTTTTGTAGAAATTTTTTAAACTCTGATATACTATGCTTCCGCTAATTTTTGTAATTTGATTGTGTCACGATTTTGTACAAACCCAACACAAGATTCTATATGAGATGTCTTCATTCTTTTGGAGTAATAATTTGGTTATATAATGCTTATTTAATTGTATACCTTTGATATTTCTTATTTGATGTAAATATCATGTTATTGTTGAACCTTGAAAGACTAGCGAACCCTTATTTATTTGACTAGTCCATAGTTGATGAGCGCTCTAAATTCTAAAACTGTTATTGAGCTTATCCAAACCAAATTTTCTTTGGTGCGGACTCTGATGTCAAACTGAGATGAACAACCCTTTATAAGGGATTATTTACGTGTTAGCGTTGAGATGATGTGCACATACATGGTACTAAGGGCTGATCCCCCTAAGTACGAGAAGTAGAGTTCATATAGTCTTACAACTGTTAAAGGTTTAAAGTAGAAATACTTGATAACCTGGGACATAGTTCTTGGTCTTATGACCCTTAGATATACTTTTGATTGTTGTTATTCATTCTTGATTCAAAAGTCGAGCTTTCCATTATTCAGAACTCATTGATTTCTCGCAAGTTTTATTGTTATTATATTATTATACTTGTGGGCAATCGTTGCTCACTCTTGCATAATAACATTGCAGCTAAGGTTAAAAGAACTGAAGAGCCTTCCACTAGTGAAGGCAAGGGAAAGATGAACAAGTGTTGAAGACTTGTTATTTATTTGTGAATGTTTTCTTGAAGACTTATGATATTAGGTTTAAGACTTAATTATTTTTCTATGTTTTCGCATTGATGTTTAAGGTTAGTTAACCTGGGATTTATTTGATCAGATGTTGTAACCCTCTAAGGGGAGAATTTTTATTTATTTATGAGTTTCATTTATTATGGGTAGATAGATGTGTTATTTTTGGAAAGTGGACGCCAAATCCTGTGGAATTAAAGTACCCCGATTTGGGGGTGTCACAAAGTCAAACCCTAGTGACAACCTCGGGAGATTAAGTCAACCTTCAACTTTCAAAGACAACCCCAAAGCATCATATCAATACCAAAGACAACCCCGGGATATCAAATCAACCCTCGGAGATGACCTTGAAGAAGAACAAAATCGACTGAGATCAAACCTTGGAGCAACCTTGAGAAACAGTTGAAAGCCCCGAAAACCCAAGAGATAACCCCCGGAAGGGCAAAACAGTCATTTGTCCAATTTAACAACAAATCAAGTTAAATCACTGCCATAAAGGTCATGCAGAACCGTAACGACAATCCCTAGTGAAAATAGCACAAGACAGTTCAACGGACGAACTGCGAAAACTCGAAGATCTAGTCATGGACCTGTCTTCTGGAATTCAAAAAAGGTCAAATCCCATGTCATTGTGTAGCTCTCGGAAAGGGTTTTCCGAAAAGGTATAACACGCCTTCATCGGATTTTTGGAATGAAAGTTATAAAGGTTCAAGCAGACAGCGCGTTGGTCTGAGTGCGCGTACTTTGAGACGACGGGACCCACGAGCTCGGGCCCACCCAAGTCTGCCGTAAGTAGACCCGCGACTCCTTTGGTCTATAGATAGACCCCTCCATCAGCCAAAAAGAAAAAGAAAAAAAGGTGAAAAGAGAGGAAATTCCGTCCGTTTCAGCTCTTAACCCTACCAATAGTGTTCCAAACTTCAATATTGTTCTTTGTAAACACTTTTATACGTATATATACAAACATATCAAGTTTTAACCAATGAAAATGAAGTTTTCAAGCTACAAAAGCAGTTTAAAGCCTTCCTCGCTGCACACTGTGAGATTTCTTCATACCTGAAACTTTTAACTGCTTTAATATATCTATATGAGTACATATATATATATATATATATATATATATATTTAAGAGTTATTTAGGCCTGAATTATTAATCTGTGACTTTTCTCACTTTAATATATATAAGTATATATATAAGAGGAAAGATCAAGAGCACTCTCCTTATCTAGCACTCTTCCTTAAATAACACTCTTTTATTAAAACTACGTTGTTTTGGAGATTCTTTTAAAAAATAAGCGGCCCACTTGCTTTATTTGTATTTATAAAAAATGTCATCCATGACCCCACTTGTTTTTTAAAAGAATCTCCAAAACGATGTAGTTTTAATAAAAGAGTGCTATTTAAGGAGGAGTGCTAGATAAGGGGAGTGCTCTTGATCCTTACTCTCTCTCTCTCTCTCTCTATATATATATATATATACATAATTACATTAACTCATTTATGTCTGGATTATAAATCTGTGATTTTTACTGCTTTAATATATATATAATCATATATATATATATATGATCATATATATATATATATATATATTAAGCATATATATATTTATTTTGATAAGTCATGCCTGGATTATGAATCCATGGCTTTTTCCTGCTTTAATATATATAAATATATATAAATATATATATATATATATATATATATATATATTATTTGTTCAATGTAATAAAATATCAATTTTAAATATTCATTTGATGTAAATCTAAACTAATGTAAAGTTTGTGGACTAGATTTATCTAAATCTAGCCATATCTAACTTTTAACTGGTTCAAAAGTTGTAAAACTAGAACCGTTGATGTAGAATGACTATGATTTATTTAAATCTAATTTTCTTTTTAGTTTTGTAAATATTAAGCAACTACGTGACACTAGATTTGTATTTAGAGGGAACGGGAAGCTTGGCTATGCGCATGCAAGGATTTAACTGATGAATCCTTTGTTTTGCGACGTCTATATTTTAATTTGTAGTCTAGTTCAATATAGCTATCGTGCAATCTTTTAAATGATATTTTGTGAGCCTAGAAATTATGGGATCTACGATTAATCACATGGATCTAGATCCGATTCCCATGATGGACAAATTTGAATTGTATATATAGCTTGCAAGCCTTTTTGTAAATGTAAATAAGAGAGACCTTAAAACGGTTATCTAGATTTAAGGTCTCAACATAGTATAAGCGTCGTTTGTGGTGTTTGGGTCACTTCGATGGCTTTCATGCCCAAAAAGGAGCCCGACACCTATGTATGTATTATTATATCAAAGATGCTTCGCATCTCGAGAATAAAATCAAATCAAGCCGAGTATGAAATAAAATGAAAGTATCAAAATGCTTCAATTCCTATGCGAGCGAAAGGGTTTGAAATCTCTTTTCAAAATATCACTTTCATATTATGTCTAAAAATGGACTTTTCAAATAAATCAAACCCTTCGTATATAGGTCCAAAGAAGAACAACACTACTTTTAAATAAAGCACTTAGGCCCAATTAACTGAAACACACACACACACACACACACACATAATGATTAGGGAATTGAAAAGACGTGGTAACCGTGTTTCATGGAAGTCAGGGGGGTGCCTAACACCTTCTCCACACTTAATCAAGCCCCCGAACTCTATGAATCTCGATTTCCAAAGAACAATTAAACAGAGTCCAGTAATTGGGCCATATTACAAAATCTTTCAAAACTCAGTTGAGTTGGTACTAACTAGCGACTCTGTCTAACTCGGACCAATAAAATCAATCTTTTCAAAATCGTCGACATTATATGTCGGTCTTTTCTTGAAAATCTCACCTTCAGATCAATCAAATCAAAAATAGAAAACATAAAGGGTAGAAATACATAGGAAAAAAAATCAAGAGTTTTCCCGACGTAGACAAGTGGCGACTCTGCTGCGGACAGTAAAGGGCTTAAGTCGCATTTCATTTTTTTCAAAATTCCCTATTATCTGCATGTGTGTGGATGTTGTCTTTACATTGAATGGATGTAAATATATATTTTACTGCTTTATATTAGTGCTTCGTACAATGTCATCATTTCATACGATGAGACGTGTTGTATGTAAATGTATGTTGTATGATTCCTCCACCAGGAGGCGAACCCATCGGCGTTTGATTACTACACTCAAAGGAGATTAATCCTGCTAGGCTCAAGAAAGGTGCCACTCAGATCTGCTCCAATTGAAAGATCGGATTAACTTCCCATCTAGTAAATTGCGATGATCTGGGGACCTTCATGTCGAAAAGCCACGAGAATAGCCTAAGATAGGTCAGCCTCTGATAAACCAAACGTGAAGGGAAGTCTCTACATACCCTTCCCTTTCAAATTCTATGTAAATTCAATGTAAATTTCAAATTCCATAAATGTAAATATACATTCCATTTCATGTCAAATTTATTTTTTGCACAAATATTAAATCCTGTTATGCTATCCAGTTAAACAAAACAACTAACAACTGTTTTGTAGGAAAAGATCAAAAAATCTCGAAAAATGTCACACTACATAGCATGCATCCTGTTAATATATATCAAAGTTCACATACCTACTTTTATTGTAGGAAATGATTGGTCCCACTACCAGATCCAAATCTAAGAAGGCAAAAAGCCTACCCACTGACGTGGAGGAAAGTACCCAACAGAGGACCAGTTTCGTGTCTCGAGAAAAGTTTGAGGGGCTCAGAAATTAGATAGCAGAGTTAGCTATTTTCCTGAAAGAGCAGAGCAAGAGTACTTAGGGTCAACAAATACCCACTAAAGCAAAAATCTCTGCACAAGGAGGGAGCAAGAGTATTGACAAGAAAGAAAAGGAAGCTCAGATACCTGAACCACAAATTAATGAAAAATTTAACAAAAACCCTGAAATCACCAATCTCAAAGAAGATTAAGAAACTGGTGACATTAGAAAGAAAGTCCAGCAATTGGAAGAAACCATCCAGTCAATTAAAGGGATTAAAGTCCAAAGGAGTGTAAATTACTCAGATCTCTGCATCTTTCCAGGGGCTCGTTATCCAGATAAGTTTTAGATCCCTGATTTTAAAAAATATGACGGATTAAGAGATCCTTACACTCATTTGAAAGTGTTCATTGGAGAACTCGGATCCTATGTCGAAGATGAGAAACTAAGGATGCAACTGTTTCAGAAAAGTTTAACCGGAGAAGCTAGAGCATGGTATGCCCGACTGGATAATTCCAAAATCCACAGATGGGAGGAGCTAGCACATGCCTTCCTAAATCAATACAGTTTCCAATCACAAATGGCTCCATATAGGTATCAAATTACCAAGGTTGAGAAGCAAAGTAGTGAATCTTTCTTTGAATATGCCCAACGGTGGAGACACCTGGCTGCTCAATTCATTCCATCAATGACAGAAACAGAAATGGTCATGACATTCATTGATATACAGGAAGATCTATTTTACGAGAGTGTCCTAGCAGGTATAGGAAAACCATTCTCAGAAATGATTAAACATGGAGAAATGGCTAAAATGGGATTGAAGTCTAGAAATATCAAATACCTTATTGCTTTGGAAGCCGTGGCCGAGCATATTTAAGCTGGAAGCTATGGGAATAATCCTTAAAGAGTTCATAAGAAAAGGAGGATGATGTGTCCTTGATACTTCAAGAAAAAAGTCTGAGAGGCAATCAAAACTTGCCCATTCAAAGGAGAAATTATTCGCCTTTCCAAACTTCTGCACGATCTTCAAATCCTCCGTTTCAAAAACTTGGAGAAGTTAAATGTCGAAGAACATTCACACCTTTAGGGGACTCACTAAAAAATGTGCTAAAACTTTTGAAAACACAAAAGAAGATTGTCCAGCTTATTCCTCCATCTAATCCATGTGGACGGAATTTTGACCCAAGTAAGAAATGTGCTTATCATTTTGGAGCCCCGGGCCACGATACCCAAGATTATTGGGCTCTCAAGTATAAAATCTAGGACTTGATAGACAGTGGGGAGATTGTGGTGACAACACAAGAACAACCACATGTTTAATATAATCCCCTGCCTTAACACAATGAAGAGGGCATCAATATGATCGGCATGGGAAACGGAGAAAGTTCCAAATACCTCCAGTACATAGGAGAGTCCTCCCAAGAAAACAAGGGTAGCTCGGACAAATTGGGGATGTTCAGAAAGGCAGTTTTTGATAGAAAAAAAAATCAAATCTATCAAAGAGCAGGTTGGTCTACTGGCAGAGCTAGTAGTTTATCAACATCAGATAACGTGGCGATTGATAAATCAGACCTAATCATCGAGAAATAAATCTTCCTACGCTTGAAATTAATCCCATTTCCAGGAATGATCATTACCGATTCCATGAGCATGAACCTTGGGCAGACAAAGTTGCTAGGGAAGAAAAGTTTTGAGCTAACTATGAGTTCGCCTATAAAAGGAATTTCACTCATTTGAATTAGCCTATGGAAGAAATTCTCCAAATGTTTATCAACGAGGGGAAAGTCACGGAATTGTTACCCCAGTAGATCCTTGGTCCAGAAAATTCAATCCCAATAGGATCTGTCAATATCATTCCAACACTCCTGGGCATGATACAGAAGATTGTTGGGGACTTCGTCACTTAATTCAAAATCTAATTGAAAGCGGTGAACTGCTGAAAGTAAACCAAGATTATGGTTATACTACTGAGGAAGCAATCTTTCTCCCATAGCCTGGAATCTGAAAGAAATAATAGCTATCATTTCCTGTGAGAAGGATCTAGCCATAAAACCCTTGATAATTCGAGGAAATGGGGGCCAAGAGGGAAGGAATCTTGTGGAAGTGGCTGCGCCTGAACCTCTAATATTGCCATTCAGACCGCAATATCCTGTAGTCAGCTTGAAGAGAGTCCCATGGAACTATGGGAAAGATGTGGGATTAACATCAAGCCACATTGCTATTATATCAAAGAAAAACCCACTGTACCTACCTCAGCGAGTTATAAAGTCAGTCATCAAATCCAAGGGAAGTGTGCCCAAGGAGAAAATTGAAGAATTCCTCAGCAAGATGGGGCATAATGAAGTCAAAGTGGTGTAAAGTTTAAAAGAGACACCCCGACAGATATCCATCCTGGATGTGGTCTTATCTTCGGAAGATCATCGCAAGATCTTAGTAAAAGTACTGGAAAAAGCACATCTGCAGAAGACGGTAGATACAAAAAAGTTCTGTCACTTGATAGAGCACATTTTCAATAGCAATGTGATATCTTTCACTGACGATGACATACCGATAGAAGGGACGGGTAATTGCACATAGTTGTGAAGTCCTCAGGATATGTGGTTGGAGGTGTGTTGATAGATGGATTATCATCCCTGAACATCTGTCCCTATGACACATTGGAAAGAATGAATATTAATCCAAATCAAATTCGGACTAGTCATGTAGTCATAAGGGCCTTTGATGGGTCTCAACGAGAGGTTGTAGGAGAAATTGAACTTCCATTGGAGATTGGTCCCAACACTTTCTACGTATCCTTCCAAGTACTAAACATTACCACAAGATTTAATTTACTGTTGGGAAGATCATGGATCTATATGGCAAGAGCAGTTCCGTCCATCCTTTATTAACAAATCGATTACATCATTAATGACAATCTAATAACTATGGATGTCGAACCAGATTATCCTGCCCATATACAAAGGGATATGCATGTGATCAGTGTTGATGAGGGGATTGAGCCTGTCAGTTTTTAAGCCCTTGAAGTAAGCAACACTCAATACTTACCTATTGGGGCCCCAGCCTTAAAACCAAGAGTTTCCACCGAAGTAATGTCGGTTGGTCAAGAAATGATATCCTTTGGTTCTTGTCCTGGGAAAGGGTTAGGGAGGAGTCAGTAAGGAATTAGAAGTCCAGTTCAAATCCCTAGCCAGACAGGGAAGGCTGGATTAGGCTATTCCTCTGGATCAAACCATCGGAACCCGTACAAGCATCCACCAGTTCCTTCCTCTACCATTCTACTACCAAACTTTACTGATGCAGGATTTGTGAAGCCTATGAGGAAAATACCTGTTGCGGTTGCCGGTATGCTAATTCCTAAGACTAAACCGATAATTGAAAAAGAAGTCCCGAAGCCTGATGAGGAAAGCAAAGAAGCGAAGGAAAGGTTCCTACGGGGAGGACAAAACCCATTTTTAAAGATGTATTTTCTGGTGCATACTGAGGGAATGAACAATGATATCCTAGATGATGATATTGCAGAAGATCAACTCACGATCCCTTGCATGGACAGAGCTGAAAGGAATGTCCCAACGAAGACTGTCGACCTCGATGAAAATGATGTCTTAGTCATCATCAAAGAGGACATGGACAACAGCAACCCCTTCATCCTCCCAGTCCTTGAGGACATGATTCTAGACAATTGGAGCAGCACTCCGTGCATCAATCGAAAAGGGTAAAAGGGCAAAAAGTCCATCTGCCCTGAAGTGTGGTTTTATTTCATCCTTATTTTTGTTGCGTAGCTCTAGCAGTTACTTTTTGTCATGCTTTTGCTAATGCTTTGTATGATCAAACATTTTCATATATTCAATGAAAGTATTTTTTTTTTCAGGACTCTAGAATTGGATTTGTTTGGCCTAGCTTATGAGATGCCAAATTTCCACAATGACTACCACTTTGATGTAGAACAGGACTTTGACTTGATGAGGATTGATTAAAAGGAGATAGACGACTATGAAGTGCCTGAGGAGATCAAAGAATGGGTCAAAGATAAACCCAAACCAAACATCTATCAAACCATCACTGTCAATATCAGAACATTAGAAAACCTTAAAGAAATCCAGATAAGCATGGACCTTACCCTAAACCAAAGAAAATACCTGATTGACCTCCTAACTCAATTCCAGGATGTGTTTACATGGTCACATGAGGACATGATTGGTTTGTCTATCGATATTATCATTCATCGACTGCCCATTAAAGAGGGATTCAAGCCAGTTAACCAGAAGCTCTGGTGACTGAAACTTGAGTGGAGTCTGAAAGTCAAAGAAGAAATTGTCAAGCAATTCAAAGCCGGTATCATCATGATATCAACCTACCCTGAGTGGCTATCTAATATAGTTCTTGTGCCTAAGCCCGGAGGGAAGGTACGAGTATGCTTGAATTACCGGGATTTGAATAAAGCTTGTCTCAAGGACAACTTTCCAGTACCTTTTATCCACATACTAATAGACAACAAGACAAAGTATGACATGTATTCTTTTGTAGACTGTTTCGTCGGGTATCATCAAATCATGGTTGCTGAAGAGGACAGGGAGAAAATAGCCTTCATTACTCCCTGGGCAACCTTTTATTATAGATGATTATCTTTCAGCCTTATTAATGCCGGTGCCACCTATCAGCGAGCCATGATGGCCCTTTTTCAAGACATGATGCACAAAGAAATAGAGTTCTATGTGGATGATATGATTGTCAAATCTCGAAAAGAAGACGACCACATCTACAATCTCAAAAAGCTTTTCAACCGGTTGCGCAAATATGACTTAAAGCTGAATCTGTCCAAATGTTCCTTTGGTGTCAAATCAGGCAAGTTGTTTGGATTTCTAGGTAGCAATAGAGGCATTGAACTGGATTCCGCCAAAATTAAAGCAATCACCGAGATGCCTGTGCCCCGAACAGAATAGGAAATATAGGGATTACTGGGGAGAATCAATTTCATAAGTAGATTCATCTCTCAACTTATGGCAATGTGTGAACCCATCTTTAAGCTGTTAAGGAAAAATTCCTCCATGAAGTGGAGTGAAGATTATCAAAAAGCATTCCTTTCCTTCAAGAAGTAGTTGATTGAAGCCCCCTGCCTTGGTGCCCCCAATAGATGAGGTTCCCCTATTTATGTACCTGTCAGTTAATGCCAATGCTATAGGTTGCATGCTGGGGTAGAAGAATGATAGAAACATGGAAAGAGCTATCTATTACCTCAGCAAAAGATTCAGTAATGGTGATCAGAAGTACGCTTTGATTGAAAAAACCTGTTGTGCGTTAACATGGGCTGCCATGAGGTTACAACACTATCTTTATGGGCACACAACCTATCTCATATCCCGCATGGATCCTTTAAAGTATGTATTCAATAAACCCATGTTGAATTGTCGATTGTCCAAACGGCAGTTGATCTTCTAATAGTTCGATATCATCTACATGACTCAAAAGTCTATCAAAGGTTAAGGAATTGCAGATTAATTGGCTGAAGCACCATCAGGGAATTTCAAACCCTTAAAAACTTATTTCCCAGATGATGAGATAATGACAATTCGATAACTCCCTTGAGAAAATACAGTTCAATGTTAGAAATTGTACTTTGACGGAGCCGTAAACATGGAAGGTGCTGGAGTAGGGGCAGTTCTTGTATCTCTTATAGGAGAATAATATCATATGGCCATCAAGCTACAGTTTGTCAACACCGATAACTTAGCTGAGTATGAAGGCTGTATAATTGGATTAAAATTGGCCCAATCCATGGGTATCAAACGGTTACTGGTCTTTGGGGATTTCGAGTTGGTTATCAAACACACCACCGGGGCGTATCATACCAAAGAATTATATTTGTTGCCCTTTCATCGACAAGCTATCAAGATAGCTATGGAGTTTGAAGAAATAACCTTCATCCATATCCCTCGAAGTAGAAATGACTTTGCTGCTGCATTGGAAACATTGGCTTCCTTGATCCATATATCTGATAGGATGGAAATTTCCTGACATCAAATTTGTAAGCCAAAAGGCCCCAACATATGGGAATTACATTGGAGAAGTATCAGATGAAATACTTCCTATCAAACAGCCTTAGTACCAGGATATAAAAGAATATCTGTGAGATGGATCTACGCCCACCGGTGCAGGTCAAGCTGAAAGGAAGCGGATTTATAGGATGGCTATAAAATTCTATTTGAGCGGAGACACACTTTATAAAAGGGATGTTGGAGTGTGTGGTCCACACTTTATAAAAGGGATGCTAGACACACTTTATGCAAAGACTCCTAGACGAAGTCCATGGTGGAGTGTGTGGTCCACACATGAGCGGACCTTTACTTTCTAGAAAGATATTGAGAACAGGGCATTACTGGATCTCTCTCAAAGCTGACTGTGATGATCATGTCAAAAGATGTTATCAATGCCAAGTCCATGGAAACGTTATCCTCACGCCTCTGAATGAATTGCACTACATGAGTTCGCCGTGGCCCTTTTCCATGTGGGGGAATGGACGTGATTAGGCCAATAGAACCCAAAGCCAGCAATGGTCATCGATTCATCTTCACTATGATTGATTACTTCACCAAATGGGTAGAGGCAGCCTCCTTTCCCAAAGTCACCAAAGAGGTAATCATTGGTTTCAGCCGAAATAATATTATCTGTCGATATGGACAACTAGAGGTGATTGTGTCAGACAATGCCAAGAATCTAAACAACCAGATGATGAAAAAATTATGCAGCGAGTTTCGAATCAAACATCTTAATTTCGTCATCTATTTTCCTAAGATGAATAGTGCTATCAAAGGAGCCAACAAGAATATCAAGAAAATCATGCAAAAAATGTCCGCCAATCACAAGGGATGGCCTGACTTATTTTATCTTACTCTGCTAGCCTAAAAACGTCAATGCGCACTTTTATTGGGGCTACCTCCTACTCATTAGTCTATGGCATGGAAGCAGTACTCCCCATCAAAGTAGAAATGGAGTCATTAAGGGTGTTGATAGATGCTCAGATGGAAGAAGACCAGTGGTTGCAAGAGCAGTATCACCAGTTATCTCTGATAGATAAGAAAAGGGCTACAACCTTCTTTTATTGGCAATTATATCAGCAAAGGATTTCTCTGTCATACAACAAGAAAGTCCGGCTTTGGCAATTCAAAGAGAATGACTTGGTATTGAAGAAAGCCTTGCCAATCAAGATGAAGCCAAAGGAACGTTTTCCCCAAATTGGGAAGGCCCATTCATTGTCAAAGAAGTGTTGACAGGAGGAGCCATCAGATTGAAAGAAATGGATGGGGAAGAATTCCCTCAGCTTATCAATTCAGACACCATGAAGAGGTACTATGTTTGAGTCACCTGCAAATCGCCATTCGGGTCCTGAACAACAATCAATCAAATCAGGTCTTTACTGCAAAAGCTCGAACTACGAATGACCTGATCTCCCTCAACAACGGGAGTACGTTGGAAACCATCTATGGTGCGGTCAAACTAAGCTAAAAATCCCAAAAATTTACTCAAACCAAGAATAACCCAAAACTAGAAAATCCATTTATCAGACCGTTCAGGCTAGGCCTGAACTACGAATAACCTGATCTCCCTCAACCATGGGAGTACGTAGGCAGCCATTTATGGTGCGGTCAAACCTTCAAGAAAAAAAACACTTTTTGAAAACCAATCCCAAGACACCAAACCTTAGATAAAACCCAAATACTATCAAACCTTTCTGATCAACAGACCGAGATACTCTCTGACATCTCAATGTCAATCCATCCAGGAAAAGTTCATGATACATTAAGATAACAAGTCATGAAAAAAGTGGTAATCATTCAGCAATGATAAAACAGCCCTAAACTGATCTCATCCACAATGACTCTACACCGTAAGCCATTAAGTGTCATTAACTGTCGCCTCATATCACTAGTGTCCATCCTAACACAAGGCCTATCCAACGACAAATCAGTAATGTGCCCATACTCCTCTAACGTAGGAGTTAGCTCGTGGATACCAAACCTGAAGACCTATCTCTCAGGTATCCAATAAGATAACATGCTATCTACAAAGCCCAGTGGTACCTAGAACGCCAGGATGGCCATGGAATGTCTCACAATTTGATCAACTGTCGCCCTATCTATGGGAGGCAAACTATCATACCATGATCTCAAAGAGGAGGCTATCAATGTGGGTGGAGTGTGCTCAATCCGACTGACAGTGGATGAAGACATCTGTAGAACTGTATCATGAGACCATCCAGGGGTCAATGCTAAACTCACCTATATAAATGCATATCCATGACATAATGCATGCATCATAAGGAATGATAATAGGATGCAATAGATAAGAAATATTATACAAACATTGTTGAATACACTATTTAATAAAAGCATCATCTCTGTCTGCTACTAAAAATAAAATATAAAAAGTACAGGAAAAATTGGGCATAGTCGCCTAATGACTAACAGAGGCCTATCAAAAGAGATAACGAGAAATGGGGCACATCCTTCCAACAACTAACAGAGGCCTATCAAAGGATATAGCGAGAAACCTATCAAAAGAAATCTATGATATATATCACCCAGCGGATCAACCTGTTGCAACTCCTCTTAAGTCACTGAATCTCTGCCAGAAGGGATGTCGAGTAGATAGAGAGGGTGATCTGCGCCAGTAAACCTGCCAGAGTATAGACCACTTAAGGGGCCAGCACTGGAACTGGATGGATTAAAAGAATCTGCCTCCAAAGGATCTCTGTCAAGGTACCTGATGAAAAAGTGTGCCCGGTCCAATCGTTGGGTCAAGCTGGTAATCTGCTCTAAGTGAGTAGGCTCTCGAACCCATGCTATCTAGTCTATCATCATCACAGACCCAGGAACTACGTCTGCCATAAACTAAGTGGCATAGGTCTAAGCCCTAATGGTGCGAGGAAACCGCCAGCAGTAGAAAGCCTCCTGAGTGATAGGACCCTCTAATAATGTGAAGCCATCCAAGCCCATCATGGGAATGTCTACAACCGGCTGAGATATGGACCAATGTCATCTAGCAGGAGGAAAGAATGGAATATGAATCTCCCCTGTGATGCTCCTAATAGCACGCTCTCCCAAGTAGATCCCCAGCCTCCATCAGTCAAGAGAGGCATCCAACGAGTGGATAATACATACTCTACCTCGATCGAAAATTTATCCTCAAAATCGTCTGTCAGATATAAAGGGGTGTAAGGAACTGGGAGCTATCGTAAGCACTCCTAAATTAATACCTTACTTCTACTCTACTATCACAAGAATGAGTATTACAATAAACAAGGATCGATCCCACAGAGAGTGAATTATTTTATATTTATCTAATTATTTTCCAATGAATTGTGAATTTTGTTTTGAATAACTAAATTAACAAAAGAAAATTTTGAAGAAATATCAATAAGTAAATATCTTCAATTCTTCAGTTCAGTATCACCTTTTCACAATCATGAATTAATCAAGTTTTACAATATTTATCCTTCAATGAGATTAACAACGCTAGATAACCGCGATTGCTAATTATCCGAAATTCTCCTTATGTGTAAATCTAATGCGACGATCACTAATAAAAGATCCTAACTATCATATAACCCAGAACTATCAGTCTAGATTTAATACAATAGAAGCTTTAAGAATGAGAATTAGATTGTTCAAGGCAACAATTGCACAATCAAGAATTATTTAACTTGTCTTCTAAAAACCTTAACAATACCCAAAAGCTTTTCCACAATCAAGTATCATTAATTGCTACTTATGATTAGACATACATTGTTTGTTTAATATATATCTTAATCTAGCAAATGATATTTATTAGATTAATCTAACTGGCCATATCAAATTAATCAAATAGTATAGCATACAAGAAGTTTATGTAGATAATCAGAATAATTC